>JAWQEG010000851.1:32500-54096 GCA_033782935.1 Petrolisthes cinctipes
ACCTTACTTAACCTCAAACCTAACCTAACCAAACCTAACCTCAAACCTAACCTAACCTAACCTCACACCAAACCTAACCTAACCTAACCTCAAACCTAACCTAACCTAACCTCAAACCTAACCTAACCTAACCTAACCTCAAACCTATCCTAACCTAACCTAACCTCAAACCTAACCTAACCTAACTTAACCTTTAAACCTAACCTAACCTAACCTCAAACCTAACCTAACCTAACCTCAAACCTAACCTAACCTAACCTAACCTAACCTCAAACCTAACCAAACCTAACCTAACCTAACCTCAAACCTAACCTAACCTAACCTCAAACCTAACCTAACCTAACCTAACCTCAACCCAAACCTCAATCCAAACCTCAACCTCAACCTCATCTCCAACCTCAGCCCCGACCTTAACCTTAACCTATATCTCAACCTCAATCTCAATCCCAACCTCAACCCAAACCTCAATATTAACCTTAACTTCAACCTCAACCTCAGCCCTAACCTCAACCCAAACTTCAATCCAAACCTCAGCCTAAACTCCAACCTCTACCTCAGCCCCAATATCAACCTCAACCTCTATCCCAACCTTAACCAAAACTTCAACCTCAACTCAATCCTCAACCTCAATCCAAATCTCAACATCTACCTCAACCTTTATTACAATCTCAACCTCAATCCCAACCTCAACCCAAACCTCAACCTCAACCTCTATCCCAACCTCAACCACAATTCCAACCTCTAACCAAACCTTAATCCAAGCCTCAACCTTAGCCCAAACCTCAACCCAAATCTCAAACCAAACCTCAACCTCAACCTCAGCCCAAACCTCAACCCAAACCTCAATCCAAACCTCAAACTCAACTCTAACATAAACCTCAGCCCCAACCTCAACATCAATCTCAATTCCACCCTCAACCTAAACCTCAACCTCATCTCCAACCTCAAATCAAACCTCAATCCAAACCTCAACCTCAACTCCAATCTCAACCTCAGCCCCAACCTCAACCTCTATCCTAACCTCTACTCCTACCTCAACCTCAACCTTAATATATATATAATGTTTAATAATTAATTATTAATAATGCTGGCCTCTGATTGGCTGATAAAATGCTGGCCTCTGATTGGCTGATGAAATGCTGGCCTCTGATTGGCCAATGAAATGCTGGCCTCTGATTGGCCGATGAAATGCTGGCCTCTGATTGGCCGATGAAATGCTGTCCCCTAATTGGCCGATGAAATGCTGGCCTCTGATTGGCCGAAGAAATGCTGGCCTCTGATTGGCCGAAGAATTGCTGGCCTCTGATTGGCCGATGAAATGCTGGCCTCTGATTGGCCGATGAAATGCTGACCTCTGATTGGCCGATAAAATGCTGGCCTCTGATTGGCTAATGAAATGCTGGCCTCTGATTGGCCGATGAAATGCTGGCCTCTGATTGGCCAATCAAATGCTGGTCTCTGATTGGTCGATGAAATGCTGGCATCTGATTGGCCGTTGAAATGCTGGCCACTGATTGGCCGATGGAATGCTGGCCTCTGATTGGCCGATGAAATGCTGGCCTCTGATTGGTCGATGGAATGTTGGTCTCTGATTGGATGATGGAATGCTGGCCTTCGATTGGCCGATGGGATGCTGGCCTCTGATTGGCCGATGAAATGCTTGCCTCTGATTGGCCGATGAAATGCTGGCCTCTAATTGGCCAATGAAATGCTGGCCTCTGATTGGCCATTGAAAGGCTGGCCTCTGATTGGCCGTTGAAATGCTGGCCTCTGATTGGCCGAGGAAATGCTGGCCTCTTATTGGCCGAGGAAATGCTGGCCTCTGATTGGCCGATGGAATGCTGGCCTCTGATTGGCCAATGAAATGCTGGCCTCTGATTGGTCAATGGAATGTTGGTCTCTGATTGGCCGATGGAATGCTGGCCTCTGATTGGCCGATGGGATGCTGGCATCTGATTGGCCGATGAAATGCTGGCCACTGATTGGCTGATGAAATGCTGGCCTCTGATTGGTCGATGAAATGCTGGCCTCTGATTGGCCGATGAAATGCTGGCCTCTGGTTTGCCGATGAAATGCTGGCCTCTGATTGGCCAATGAAATGCTGGCCTCTGATTGGCCGATAGAATGCTGGCCTCTGATTGGCCGATGAAATGCTGGCCTCTGATTGGTCGATGGAATGTTGGCCTCTGATTAGCCAATGGAATGCTGGCCTCTGATTGGCCGATGAAATGCTGGCCTCTGATTGGCCGATGAATGCTTGCCTCTGATTGGCTGATGAAATTCTGGCCTCTGATTGGCCGAGGAAATGCTGGTCTCTGATTGGCCGAGGAAATGCTGGCCCTGATTGGCCGAGGAAATGCTGGCCTCTGATTGGCCTATGAAATGCTGTCCTCTGATTGGCTGTTGAAATGCTGGCCTCTGATTGGCCGATGAAATGCTGGCTTCTGATTGGCCGATGGAATGCTGGCTTCTGATTGGCCGATGAAATGCTGGCCGCTGATTGGCCGATGATATGCGAGCCCCTGATTGGCCGATGATATGCTGGCCCCTGATTGGCTGATGAAATGCTGGTCTCTGATTGGTAGATGAAATGCTGGCCTCTGATTGGCCAAGGAATTGCTGGCCTCTGATTGGCCAATGAAATGCTGGCCTCTGATTGGCCAATGGATTAAATGCTGGCCTCTGATTGGCCGATGAAATGCTGGCCTCTGATTGGCTGATGAAATGGTGGCCTCTGATTGGCCGATGAAATGCTGGCCTCTGATTGGCCAATGAAATGGTAGCCTCTGATTGGCCGATGAAATGCTGGCCTCTGATTGGCCAGTGAAATGCTGGCCTCTGATTTGCCAATGAAATGCTGGCCGCTGATTGGCCGATGAAATGCTGGCCTCTGATTGGCCGATGAAATGCTGGCCTCTGATTGGCCGATGAAATGCTGGCCTCTGATTGGCCGATGAAATGCTGGCCTGTGATTGGCTTATGAAATGCTGGCCTCTGATTGGCCGAGGAAATGCTGGCCTCTGATTGGCCGAGGAAATGCTGGCCTCTGATTGGCCGAGGAAATGCTGGCCTCTGATTGGCTTATGAAATGCTGGCCTCTGATTGGCCGAGGAAATGCTGGCCTCTGATTGGCCGAGGAAATGCTGGCCTCTGATTGGCCGAGGAAATGCTGGCCTCTGATTGGCCGAGGAAATGCTGGCCTCTGATTGGCCGAGGAAATGCTGGCCTCTGATTGGCCGAGGAAATGCTGGCCTCTGATTGGCCAATGAAATGCTGGCCTCTGATAGGCCGATGAAATGCTGGCCTCTGATTGCAATTACCAAATTAAACGGGCTAAGAACCTCTGTTAGTATTGTCAAAATCTATCAAACGTGGCTATAAAACGCTGGCAACACACCAATTATAAAATTAAATGGGCTCTTTAAGAACCTTTGGTAGTATTAAATTATTTACAAATAATTGATTATTTACTAATAGGCTATACAAAACTGCTTCTCTGGGCAAATCCACTTTGGTGCTGTTGAAAACACAGACTACATGGAGAGTGAGACAACCACAACCAACCTGTGGTGTTGGTGGTGATAATCTCACTCTGTGTTTTCAACAGCACCAAAGTGGAGTTGCCCAGAGAAGCAGCTAAAAACGGTTTGTTTACATTATTTTTTTCGTTATAACTTTATATATATGTCTATTTATAATTATGTAGGTTGAGTAATGTAATTACTAATATCTGCTGATAATAATAATAACATAACATAAGTATAAATAACTGTTATAACATATTAATACATTGGTTAATTAATAGCCAATGTTTACTGTGTGTATTGAACTGTGTTATAGTTAATTTATAGCTTAATATTATTAACAAATGATTACCTTATAACTCTATAACATTATATAATGATATATAATTATGAGGAATATTAATATATATATCAAAGATAGAATACCACAATTACTAAAGCCGAAACAATCCATATTTTACAGTTTTTTTATAACATGTCTTCAATAACAAGGAATTATGATTTATTAAATCTTCATCATTACACAAGGTAAGTGTATAATTAATAATAATGTATAACCAATAATTATAATGTGTATTACAATTGTATTATAAACCTAACCTAACCACGTAAAGTTAATAATATTTTAATAATGTTATTTAATAATGTTATTTAATTAATTATAATATATATATCAAAATAAATTATTAGTAAATAATTATTAAACATTATTAAAACATTATTAACTTTACATGGTTAGGTTAGGTTAGGTTTATTATATATATTTCATTGTAATACGAATAATTATTATTGTTTATACATTATTATTAATTATACACTTACCTTATACAATAATAAGGCTTTAATAAATCATAATTCCTTGTTATTGAAGACATGTTTAAAAAAATGTAAAATATGGATTGTTTCGGTTTAGTAATTGTGGTATTCTGTCTTTGATATACATATTTATATTCCTTATAATTATATATATATAAATGTTTCTTTGCTTTATTTATTTATTTATTTATTTATTTAGCTAATATTGGTATTATCTGTGCCGGCGAACTACTGGTTAGGTTAGGTTGTGTTAGGTAGGGTTCGGTTACCTTTATCAATGCTCAGTGGAATTATCTCCTGGAAATGTATTCTCTGCTAGATATTTCAATTTTAAGATACGACATTTCTGTAGTGGAGGGACGAACTGAGGTTGGGCGGACAGTGTTACCAGATATCCTTGGAAAAATTACGGAAGATCCAACAGGCAGTTGTGTACAATACGCTTGACCCACCCAATCGGGATACTTTTAGCTCCTATTCACGAGATCTATTTAATTTTTAAAGATCCCGAAGGATATTAAGTTAGGTCCCGAAGATAGCCACAGTTTAGGTTAGGTTAGGTTAGGTTAAGAGAGAGAGAGAGAGAAGCATCTTTGTATGTGAGAGAGAGAGAGAGAGAGAGAGAGAGTGAATTGATAGGCTTTGAAAGGGAATTGTTAGGCTTTGAAAGGGATTTGTTAGGCTTTGAAAGGGAATTGTTAGGCTTTGAAAGGGCATTGTTAGGTTTTGAAAGGGAATTGTTAGGCTTTGAAAGGGAATTGTTAGGCTTTGAAAGGGAATTGTTAGACTTAAAAAGGGCATTGTTAGGCTTTAAAAAGGAATTGTTAGGCTTAAAAGGGTATTGTTAGGCTTTGAAAGGGAATTGTTAGGCTTTGAAAGGGCATTGTTAGGTTTTGAAAGGGAATTGTTAGGCTTTGAAAGGGAATTGTTAGGCTTTGAAAGGGATTTGTTAGGCTTTGAAAGGGATTTGTTGGGCTTTGAAAGGGATTTGTTAGGCTTTGAAAGGGAATTGTTAGGCTTTGAAAGGGAATTGTTAGGCATTGAAAGGGAATTGTTAGGCTTTGAAAGGGAATTGTTAGACTTAAAAAGGGCATTGTTAGGCTTTAAAAGGGAATTGTCAGGCTTAAAAGGGTATTGTTAGGCATAAAAGGAAATTGTTAGGATTTAAAAGGGAATTGTTAGACTCTACAAGGGAATTGTTAGACTCTACAAGGGAATTGTTAGACTCTACAAGGGAATTGTTAGACTCTACAAGGGAATTGTTAGACTCTACAAGGGAATTGTTAAACTCTGAAAGGGAATTGTTAGGCTCTGAAAGGGAATTGTTAGGCTCTGAAAGGGAATTGTTAGGCTTTGAAAGGGAATTGTTAGGCTTTGAAAGGGATTTGTTAGGCTTTGAAAGGGAATTGTTAGGCTTTGAAAAGGAATTGTTAGGCTTTGAAAAGGAATTGTTAGGCTTTGAAAAGGAATTGTTAGGCTTTGAAAGGGAATTGTTAGGCTTTAAAAGGGATTTGTTAGGCTTTGAAAGGGATTTGTTAGGCTTTGAAAGGGATTTGTTAGGCTTTGAAAGGGAATTGTTAGGCTTTGAAAGGGATTTGTTAGGCTTTGAAAGGGATTTGTTAGGCTTTGAAAGGGATTTGTTAGGCTTTGAAAGGGAATTGTTAGGCTTTGAAAGGGATTTGTTAGGCTTTGAAAGGGAATTGTTAGGCTTTGAAAGGGAATTGTTAGGCTTTGAAAGGGATTTGTTAGGCTTTGAAAGGGATTTGTTAGGCTTTGAAAGGGATTAGTTAGGCCTTACAAGGGAACTGTTAGATCTTAAAAGGGAATGATAATGAGCGCGATAGAAATGATAGTGGCGACGATAGAAATGATAGTGGCGACGATAAAAATGATAGTGGCGACGATAGAAATGATAGTGGCGACGATAGAAATGATAGTGGCGACGATAGAAATGATAGTGGCGACGATAGAAATGATAGTGGATACGATAGAAATTATAATGACGACTGGAAGGTGTGCCTGGGGCAGGGAAGGAACGGAAAGGTGTGCCTGGGGCAGGGTAGGACCGGGAAGGTGTGCCTGGGGCAGGGAAGGACCGGTAAGGTGTGCCTGGGGCAGGGAAGGACCGGTAAGGTGTGCCTGGGGCAGGGAAGGACCGGTAAGGTGTGCCTGGGGCAGGGTAGGACCCGGAAGGTGTGCCTGGGGCAGGGTAGGACCGGGAAGGTGTGCCTTGGGCAGGTAAGGACCGGAAAGGTGTGCCTGGGGCAGGGAAGGACCGGTAAGGTGTGCCTAGGGCAGGGAAGGACCGGGAAGGTGTGCCTGGGGCAGGGTAGGACCGGGAAGGTGTGCCTTGGGCAGGTAATGACCGGAAAGGTGTGCCTGGGGCAGGGAAGGAACGGAAAGGTGTGCCTTGCTCTGTTACAAGGAAATTTGAACTAGGATTTTGTGTGTTGTTTCCCTTCTCAGCTCTCCTCATGCCCTCTTCCCACAGTTATATCTGATAAGTTTTAGTAGATGTTCATTTCATTGTTTATGGGTAAACAGAGCCCAAGCATCCTCCCCCTTATTGGGCCTCAGTACTGGAGTGAAGCCTGTGTTCCTTCCAGTACACCTTAGGACTATATTCCATGATGCCCCTCCCCCCCCCCTACATACACACATACATCCCTGGCCAGGTTTTTCACAGCACAGTTTTTAAAATATTTTAGAAGTGTTCATTTGCTGATTAAAAAATAAATAAATAATTAGACTGAGTCACCAGGGTGTGAAGGAGGCTACATTGTCCTCCAATTGTCTACACTTACAGCACACACACATCTCAACACCTGTTTTTCAGTTTCATACAAATCACAGCACATTCCAGAAATTATATAATAAAATAACCCTCCCCTTATAATATTTAAAATGTCTGTGTTTGAATTTTCAAACCAAGGTATGGTACTGTACTGTACTGTACTGTACTGGATATTTGAGGCCTATTTCTGAGGTGTAGAAATTTTTTTTTTATGTTTTTCTATTAATTAATAGCCCCTTTTGAAGTTGTTGAAGTTCTTTCTGGCCTTACATTTAACTGGACCTGGAGGTGATAATATGGCAAGATGTTTTTCTAGCCCCTATAAGTATGGGAAGGTGTGCCTGGGGCAGGGAAGGTGTGCCTGGGGCAGAGAAGGACCGGGAAGGTGTGCCTGGGGCAGGGAAGGACAGGGAAGGTGTGCCTTGGGCAGGGAAGAACCAGGTAGGTGTGCCTGGGGCAGGGAAGGTGTGCCTGGGGCAGAGAAGGACAGGGAAGGTGTGCCTGGGGCAGGGAAGGACAGGGAAGGTGTGCCTGGGGCAGGGAAGGACAGGGAAGGTGTGCCTGGGGCAGGGAAGGACAGGGAAGGTGTGCCTGGGGCAGGGAAGGACAGGGAAGGTGTGCCTGGGGCAGGGAAGGACATGGAAGGTGTGCCTGGGGCAGGGAAGGTGTACCTGGGGAGGAGAAAGTGTGCCTGGGGCAGGGAAGGACCGGGAAGGTGTGCCTGGGACAGGGAAGGAGTGCCTGGGGCAGGGAAGGGCAGGGTAGGTGTGCCTGGGACAGGGAAGGAGTGCCTGGGGCAGGGAAGGACAGGGAAGGTGTGCCTGGGTGGCCTTCACGTCACACTTGACTCCACAGTCAGGTGTACCAACATTACATCGCACTGTTAAAAGGATGGTAACGAAACTTTTTTTGCCAACTGTACATTACACACCCTTAAACCCAGCCAATAATGAGGGTTTACTGTACACAAATTCATTACAAACACTACATTATTATTATTATTATTTATTTCTGTGTGTGTGAGTGTGTATTTCTCTGTATCCATATATGTGTATGTTTTTCACACACACACACACACACATTCTCTCTCTCTACTGGACATAACCATTGTAATATGCATATGTGTGTATATATTTGTTTGTGTATGATCGCGCAGTGTTACCACATCTGGTTAGGTCCCGGGAATATGTCCCGGTTACTTTATGATAGTTTACATCGGTTATATCCCGGTAGTCTGCCCAGGTTAGGTCCCGGTAGTTTGCTGTGGTCCAGGTTAGGTTAGGTTAGCTTAAATTTCCAAATTATGTTTGTAAAACGAGGCATCTCCGAGAGAAACACCATAGAAGAAAATAGTCTTAGAATGGTCTAAATAAGTGGGTAATGAAGGTAGAAAAACCATACATGATAACGGCAGTTCTTTCAATATTTACCGTATTTTACCACGGTTAGTTCCCAGTAGTTTGCCCAGGTTAGGTCCCGGTAGTTTACTGCAGTTTAGGTTAGGTCATACTAATTTCAAAATGCTATATTTGAATATGACCTAACTTGGAAATGGGGCATTTCTGAAGAAAAGTGTTTTAGAATTGTATTAGAAAATGGCAATAGAATAGATAATTACCAATTGTTTTTTATTACTCATTATTTCCCGGTAGTTTGCCCGGGTTAGGTCCCGGTAGTTTGCCCGGGTTAGGTCCCGGTAGTTTGCCCAGGGTTAGGTCCCGGTAGTTTGCCCGGGTTAGGTTCCGGTAATTTGCCCGGGTTAGGTCTCGGTAGTCTGATGCGGTCTAGGTTAAGTTAGGTAAAGTCAGGCTAATTTCAAAATGCCCCATTTGAATATGCCCTATCTTTGAAATGGGGCATTTGCATAGGAAATGCTATAGAAGAAAATAGTCTTAGAATGGTCTAAATAAGTGGGTAATTAAGGTAGAAAAGCCGTACACAATAACGGTAATAATTTCAATATTTACCAAAAAAGTTTCCTAGAATTGTCCTAAATATGATCTATTAGAGTTGGATAATATTAACTGTGAGGAATTGTATATTGAATAATCAGGTTTTGGAATGGTTCAAAATATAACGTATTCAGATGGTGATTATCTATTAGAGTTGGTAAAATGTAACCGGGAGGATTATTATATTGAATAACCATGTTTGGGAATTAAATATATTTCGGTAAATAAAACACATCCGGGAGTAAACGGGTGTAAATAGGCACTGGATAATGACGTCATGGTTGGTTGGGCGGATGACGTCATAGTTTTCAGCCTATCACACGTATGGATTCATCACATCTCGCTTTCATCAGTTGTTTATCATGATGCACATATTCTAAAGCCGTGTTTCAACCCCACTCTTTCCCTGATTTACTTCATGCCCTCAATGCCATCTATCAGGGTCAATATTGTTGGGGGAAATGAAGGAAATTAATATAAACAGTGAAAACATAAAAACAATTTTATTACTAAAGGGAATTGTTAAATAGATCACTCCCATTAGTAAAGGGTTTACTGGTTAGGTTAGGTTAATATTAAATTAAATTAGGTTAGGTTAATATTAAATTAAATTAAGTTAGGTTAATATTAAATTAGGTTAGGTTAATATTAAATTAAATTAGGTTAGGTTAATATTAAATTAGGTTAGGTTAAGGTATCCATCTTTGAACAATGTTAGCAACCTTACATTTAATGATAAATATTATTTGGTGCTGGTTCTATGAACTCAGGGTGAGACGGTAACCTCATACTATCAGTTGTGAGTTCCATCAAAAATACTTATATTAAAGAAAAGGAAAACTTTGAATGGAACTCACCACTGAGCGTTGACGGTAACTGCCTCAGCCAGAATTGTCACCAACTGTTCTTACCTATTTGTTCTTACCTATTTGTTCTTACCTATTTGTATCTTTACAGGATTGAGTCAAGCTCGTAATGTCCCGTATTTTAAAACACAATTATCATATGTTTTTTAAAGTTATGTATGTTTTTGACATACTTTGATCTGTATGAAACTTTGATGAACAGGTAATGAGATTTCTGTCTGTTTCTGAGTGAACAAAGTTGCAGCACAATGCATGAAGGGGGAACGCTATAATAAAATTTGTCTTCATATAGGAATTATTATAGAAATGGTCATAAGCAGCTTAAATAACTAATTAGAGGAAATTCAGGAAGGGAATGTGGAGGCAGATATGGAGATGAAAAAACAGCTTGCCATATTATCACCTCCAGGTCCAGTTACATGTAAGGCCAGAAAAAACTTCAACAACTTCCAAAGAGGCTATTAATTAATAGAAAAACATGAAAAAAAAATTCTACACCTCAGAAATAGGCCTCAAGTATCCAGTACAGTACAGTACAGTACCATACCTTGCTTTGAAAATTCAAACACAGACGTTGGTGACTCAGTCTAATGGAAATTTTAAAATGATGACTCTGGCTACACCACCTCTCCCTATTCTGTAGTCAAGTAATAGATATACTGTATAGCATTAATATTCACACAAAAACATATTTTAAGGACTCTATGAGAAGTCTGTTATTTTTTCCTAGAGTCCTTAAAATATGTTTTTGTGTGAATATTAATGCTATACAGTATATCTATTACTTGACTACAGAATAGGGAGAGGTGGTGTAGCCAGAGTCATCATTTTAAAATTTCCATTAGACTGAGTCACTAACGTCTGTGTTTGAATTTTCAAAGCAAGGTATGGTACTGTACTGTACTGTACTGTACTGGATATTTAAGGCCTATTTCTGAGGTGTAGAAATATCTTTTTCGTGTTTTTGTATTAATTAAGAGGGTGCGGGAATAGGGGGACAGGCTTGGAGGGGGGTTTAGGGGGGTGCAGGAATTTTTGGGGAGTGTGGGAGTCTGGGACAGGCTTGGGGGGGGGTTAGGGTGGTGCGGGAGTAGGGGACAGGCTTTCTATCCACCCCAAGCCTGTCCCCCTATTCCCGCACCCCCCAAACCCCTCCTAAGCCTGTCCCCCTATTCCCGCTCCTGAGAAGGAAAGAGACAAGGGGATTATTAATAATAATTGTTATGTTATGCCTCAACCATTGTATAAACATAGAAACTTCAGAAGGCTCAAATGAAAGTGGTCATGTGGGCAGTCTCCATTGTAATCTGGCACGGTTCCAATAATGCTACATAGATGTGTTTACATACCAAGTCTTGTAAAAGAAGTTAAATACATATGCTACCCATTGGTTTTCTAAATAATATTATTTCTATAAATTATATGTTAAACAATAATATCACAATAATGTCCTTAGGCAAAGTACTGTACAGTATATTCCAGAAAATTAACTTCAAAGAGTGAATAATGGAAACATTTTGTAAGATGGGTATACTGTACTTAAGATTTGTAAGTACAGTACAGTAGAGTAGTATTGAAGTGTACATTACTGTACTATCAGTAAATTACCATATCCACATACCAGATTACCACTCATTCTTATCATTTTGATAATGATAAGTTCTCTAAATAATATTATATATTATTTTCAGTCAGGTTTTAGAGGTAATTACTTACCCCTAACCTTTTACTTGGCAACATTTTTCCATTAATTTCCTAAACCTTGATTTAGTTTAAGAAACTCTGTGAGACATTTATCATAATCTTTATTTAATTATTACATTCACCAGAGAATATTGAGAATTTGGTGTGGTAGTATTTCCTGACCCAACTACTGTTAGCTTACTTGTTTTGGTTGGTGAAAGTCAGACTAGGATATGATAAGTTTCCCCTTATAGCCTATATGTTAACCTTGAAAGATCACAATAACAAAGTATAGTTTTCATTATTCTTACCTGTAATGAAATGTTGGTCAGGATCAGAAGTAATTTCTCATTTTTTTAACCATTATCCCTGCCTATGGATGTGTGAAAAGGGATCGTAGTGATATTATAATATTCCACACGTGAGGTGAGAACTTTATAACAATATATATTTGAGAAGGATGTGAAATAAAAGAGACTAAAATGCAGCGTCCACCTGTGTCACACATCCCATTGCAAAAAATGTGACAATATTGGCTTGGATTGACTGTTTATCATAAATGTTGCTTGCTGAGATAGTGGGATGTCCAGCACTGCAACACACCTGTGGATTCTCAATAAAGTGGAGTGACGAGTGCAGGGACTGATGGAGAACAACAGCTGCCCTCCTCCCTCACAGGATATACCTGCCCTGGACACATTGGAGCACCACCAGGATGTTGCTGCTCTGGTGGTCTTCCACAAGACACAGGTACAAGAGGTACAGCACCTGGCAGGATTTAGGCTCCCCCCGTGTGAGGCTGTGAGAGACACGAGAATGGTGTTCTCCAGCCACAAGCATATCAGGGTGCTGAGGTCACACACCAGCCAGCACCAGAGGGTGGCAAGTCTAATGGTTCCCACTCAATTTTTCCCGCAGAGAGAACATATTGAGCCAATACAGAGCTACACACACTCAGCACTCACTCAGCTGGACCCTGGTCCAGCACTATCAGCCATAGTTGTACTGTATATATTCATTCCAAACTATGTTTACTGTTATTGTTGATGTTCTCCCGGGACAGAATGGCCTCCTGCCCCACAGACCCCTGGTACACTCTGGTCTCAGTGAAAAAAACAAATTAAAATAAAGGAGGGGCTGGCCCTATATGCCTGGGCTACTGAAGCACATCCCAGGGAAATGGGACCACAGCTTACTGGACCAGGGAGTCTGTATGTCCCTATATGTCTGTATGTCCCTATATGTCTGTATGTCCCTATATGCCTGGGCTACCGAAGCACATCCCAGGGAAATGGGACCACAGCTTACTGGACCAGGGAGTCTGTATGTCCCTATATGTCCGTATGTCCCTATATGCCTGGGCTACCAAAGCACATCCCAGGGAAATGGGACCACAGCTTACTGGACCAGGGAGTCTGGGGGCCTCATTGGTGGGAAGGTCTTTGATCCCACAGCCAGTGGTGTGGGCCCAAGTCCACGTTACAAGAGCTACAAGTGGGGCCGCACCTTCCATGAGACCAGCCCTGAAGGGACCATAAGGGGGAGGGAGTTTACACTGCTGCATGCAAAGGGAAATGCACCCCCTGTGTGCTGGCGGTCCACACACCAGTGAAAAAACCTCACATGGATTAATTTTAATCCATGTGGGCAGATCTCATCAAATCCACTAGAAAGTTACCAGATCCTACAACAATCTTTATTCTAGCCCTGTGGAGGACTATGTTTACTGTTATATATCTTGCCATAACATACTTACTGTATACTTTATTTGATTTTACTAAAAAATGCTATATATAAATGTCATTTCATGTCATGTCATCTAACAAAAAATTTCATATCAGTTTGTTGTTGTTGAAGTGCCTCAAGGTGTCTGGTGAAGCAGCCCTGAGCTCCTGAGGAAGGCCATGGCCTCAACTGGGGTTTGCCACAGTGCTCTCAAAGAGTGTACAGTATGTTGTGTTATTGATCAATGTGATTGTGTGCATTGTAGTCTTAAATAATGTATTTAAGGGGTTGCGGGAATAAGAGGCCAGGCTTAGGGGGGTGCGGGGGTTTTTGGGGGGGTTGGCTGGGTTTTGGAGGGTGCGGGAGTTAGGGGACAGGCTGGGGGGAGGGGTTAGGGTGATGTGGGAGTAGGGGACAGGCTTTCTACCCCCCCCCCCAAGCCTGTCTCCCTATTCCTGCACCCCCCCACAAAAACCCGCACCTCCCTAAACTCCCCCAAGCCTGGCTCCCTATTCCCGCACCCCCTTAAATTTGTGAAGAGAAGGCCTAGCTGGGATGTAGTCTCCACATATTATACCTCCATGTGAGGCAATGGGGGACATGCTGGGGGGGGGGGGTTATGGGGGTGCAGGAATAGGGAACAGGCTTTCTACTCACCCCAAGTCTGTCCCCCTATTTCCTTACCTCCCAAACTCCCCCCCCCCGAACCCCCCAAAACACCCCACACACCCCTAAATATCCCCCAAGCCTGTCCCCCTACTCCCGCACCCCAAAAAAAAAACCCGCGACACCCCCCAAAACTCCCCGCACCCCCCAAAACCCCCCCAAAACCCTAGTAGCTCCTTGATCGTTCCTTTACCATTTGTATACACTTATTATATCTTATTTCCAATAGTAGGCTTACTATTTGTTATATTTCCACAACAAATAACCTAATGGAAGTGTAAGGTACTTATATTCTATGGCAAATATACAAAACTAACCCGAGAAACACCAAAACTTGAGTAAATTAGGAACAATTTCAGTTTTTACACGAGTCGCGGCCTCTGACTTGGCAACACTGATTTCACGACACGGCAATAATGACGTCACTATCCATGATGGCCGCCGTTGAGATGATGAATGTAAAAAGTAATTATAATAACAATAATAACAGCAATAAGAGTATTATAACAAGAGAAATATATATAAATCAATACGAAGAAATATATAGAACCCAATAATTAGATAAATAAATAAATAAATTGTAATAATAATGATAATAATAATAGTTAACAATCGTAGTCCCTATCAGCATTGCTACTTTTGTCAGTGTTGTCATTTCTAAGGTAATTACTCTAAATTAGCCTAGTTTGGTGCTATTTAAGATAAAATTTCTCCTATCTAAAGTAATTTTTATGAAAATTCCTTCGTTATTTATTTCCTGGGTCGTTGTGAAAGAAAATTAATACTATTAAAATACTTTCAAAGTTAATACTATTATAAAAACATGGAAATGTATACCGTTTGTCAAAGGTTTAATTTATGTTGAGGTAATTTGGTTCCATCTAAGGTATTTTCAACCCAATTTTTAAGGTATTTTACGAATTTCTTCCCTCTGTTGTTGGCGATCGAACCAATCTTCATTCCGGTGTTTCCTCCAAACCATCCAGTCTCTCCAATCCTCTAATCTCTCCATGTTGAGGTAATTTGGTTTCATTTAAGGTATTTTCAACCCAATTATTAAGGTATTTCATCGAATTTCTTCTCTCTGAGGCCTCCAAATTGCTCCAATCTTCTCACCAGTGTTTCCTCCAATCCTCTAATCTCTCCTCAAATGTCCCTAGTATTCCCTCTAAATCCTCCAATCCCTTCAATAACCAGTTTTGGTAAATATTGAATGAATTACCGTTATTGCGTACGTTTTTTCTACCTTCATTACCCACTTATTTAGACCATTCTAAGACTATTTTCTTCTATGGCATTTCCTCCGCAAATGCTCCATTTCCAAGATAGGGCATATTCAAATGGGGCATTTTGAAATTAGCCTGACCTTACCTGACCTGACCTAACCTAACCTAACCTAACCTAACCTAACCTAGACCGCATCAGACACTACCGGGACCTAACCTGGGCAGACTACCGTGACCTAACCTGGGCAAACTACCGGGAAATAATCGTGATAAAGTACAATAAATGACGGGGGTAAAATACTGGGACCCAGCCGGATCTGGCAACACTGCTACAAAACGGTAATTCTTTCAATAAATACCCCAGTGTTCTCCAATCTCCAAGTGTATAAATTCTTCTCCCTCCAATCTTTCTTCCACTACTACTACTACTACTATCACTACTACCACTACTACTACCACCACCACTTCTACCCTACTACCACCACTATTACTATATGGGTAAATCATGGTATTGTTTGGTATTTATTTAGATTCTAGGCAATTGCAGTTTTGGGTATTTATTGAAAGAATTGCCATCTTGTAACAGTGTTGCCAGATCCGGCTAGGACCAAGTATTTTGCCCTAGTCATTTCGGTAAATTTACAGAAAACCTGGGTTCACTAATACGTAAATATTAGTATGTTTTACCACTAATTAGGGTAAATATTGAATGAATTACCGTTATTGGGTACAGTTTTTCTACCTTCATTACCCACTTATTTAGACCATTCTAAGACTATTTTCTTCTATGGCATTTTCTCCGCAAATGCCCCATTTCCAAGATAGGGCATATTCAAATGGGGCATTTTGATATTAGCCTGACCTTACCTGACCTGACCTAACCTAACCTAGACCGCATCAGACTACCGGGACCTAACCTGGGCAGACTACCGGGACCTAACCTGGGCAAACTACCGGGAAATAACCGTGGTAAAGTACAGAAAATGACCGGGCCAAAGTATTGGGACCTAGCCGGATCTGGCAACACTGCTACAAAACGGTAATTCTTTCAATAAATACCCTAATTAGTACCTTTCTAAGACACTTTTCATCTATGGTGTTTCTCTCGGAGATGCCCCGTTTTCATACCTCAATACAAACATGGGGGAGAGCCTGGGAATCCGGGGTTTTGGGTGGGGGAAAACACGCTATACACTATGGTTTTGCCTTTATAATACAGTTCCAACCTATGGAGTATTTATTGGATATGCCCCGTTATCGAAATATGCCCCGTTTTCATACCCCAATACAAACATGGGGGAGAGCCTGGGAATCTGGGGTTTTGGGTGGGGGAAAACACGCATAGCACTATGTTAATGCCATAATTATACACTTCCAACCGTAAATAAAATAGTTAATGATAAAAAAAAAATTCCAAGTGTTCGAGAACATTGCAATATAATACCAATACAGCCCAAGTAGCAGCGTTACCAACATGTGTACACAATGTATATGTAGGAATGACATATATATAATAATATGTGTATAAAAATGGACAAAATAAAGGGTAAAGAATGTTGAATAAACAATAAATAACATACCTTACAGAAATTATGTGGATGGTGTGGGATTGTTGTGATCAGAGGAGATATCTGAGTCGTCTGAATCATGTGGTAATGGCGGACGAACACGGTTGGGGCGGATAGAGTTTTGCAGCCTCCAGAAGGAATTGATGAAACGCAAGATCTTCGTGTTGGTCTAGAAATATATATCTTGCAATATATTGTCTCAAATACTTGGCTTTGATTCCTGGTCGTTTAATATGTTCCTTAACGTCTCTCCACAATCTCTCTATGTTTTGTGTGTGTATTTCAGTATTAACCGGGTCGACAAAATTAATGCTGTGATTTACACACCAATGTCGATAGCCCTCGTCCTCGAGAGAATTGTATGCACGCCAAGAATCAGAGCAAATGGTAGTGCCAGGCAATATAAAAAGTTTTATTAGTGGAATAAGAGTTTCTTTATTCCGTGGAAGTGGTTGAGTCGCATCGTCTAAGAGCGGGATAATAAATTTTTTCTTGGAGACTCTTTCAATTCCTCCAAACACCTACACTTGAGACAAAACACGACCGACGTTGTGTTTCCGTCTGACAACAAGGGTTTCATCAATCTCAACTGTTATATGAGGACCACCTATAGGGGGTTGAGATGTTAGCCATTTCTCGCACACTTCACTACAGAAACTTCTCCAATCGACAGAAGTTTTGCTGTTTATGCTCAAGTTTTTGATAGTCTGGATGTGTGAAAAACTCTTATCACAAAATACGTTAATAAAACACAGCACTTTCCAGGGTTCGATGTGTGAATGGTCTAAAAATGAGCCTTTAAATGACGACACAGAAAATCCACAACGTCTTCTTCTCTTTGTCTTTGCTATTAGAGTTGTGTGATAACAACGAAAAAGGTTATCATGTGTTAAACAACAATTGTTACCGCAATTAGGACACTTGAGATCAGTTGGTAAGACACCGTGATTTTGAAATAAAGTTATACTGGTCTCGTTATTTCTAAAATGGCTTGCTATAATTTCGTAGAATAGAGGACGACAACCGGCACACAAGTGTTCCATAGTGAGCAACTGAAAGAGAAAGACCCACGCTCTAACGTCCTATTTATAGGGGATAATCACGTGACCCAGTTTTCCATACAGCAGCATTACAAACTCAAAAATAAATGGAAAAGCAGCCAAAAAAGTAAAATGATAGCCACACCGTACCTATCCCACCCAAACATAACCTAACAATATTTCACCCTACACTAAATAACCAATTAAAGCCCAAAATAAAGTAACATAACAAAACAAAAGTAAAAATATAGATACATAATATAAATACTCTTAGAATGAAAACACGTGTTCATGTGCACAAAAGTAGCCCAAATGGCTATAAAAATTAGTAGATGGTAATGCACATATTAATATTTAGAGTAGCCAGCAGAGGGCCAAAATTTCCAAGGCTATAAGCAGTGGTACTAACTCAAAATAACAAAGAGAAGCACCCAATACTATGAAAAGAAGTAGAATTATAGCCAAATCCTACCGACCCCTACATATCCTTACTAAACAAAACCTAACCTAACCTAACCTAACCCAAACAAACCAAAGCAAAGCATAACAAACCTAACCAAAAATAAGGAAAGATAATAAAAAGTAACATAATGAAATTACCCAGTGAATAATAACACGTGTTCAGGTGCACATTTGTAGCCCAAATGGCTATGAAAATGAGGAATTGGTAATGTACATAATAAGTGGATGGCTATCGGCATCGAATAAAATCCCACAATTGCCAGATCTCCAATAAAATGTTAAATCAAATGGTTATTTTGGGAATTAGTGTTACCTAACCTGACCTGACCTAACCTAGACCACAACAGACTACCGGGACCTAACCTGGGCAAACTATCGGGACCTAACCTGGGCATAAAACCGTTGTACAATTAATAAAGTGACCGAGTAAATATCCCGGGATGTAGATGGATGTGGTAACACTGCACTTCCATTACCAATAATTTACAGAGTAACCACAAGATGGCAACACAGTGATATCAAGGAATTAATGACAGGAGTAGACACTAGATGGCAACAATGTAACATCCTGGATATGGAAATTTCCATAAAAAGAGTAGGACGCTCATAGACAATATTGCCAATACAAAATATAATAGGGCAAATATAGCCAAACCAGCCAAAAGTAGCGTGAATATTGTAACATTTACAACTATGAAAAGACTATAATTGTAGTGAAAACATATCAAACGTAAACACGAGAACCAATCTCCCCACCTGAAACTAGCTTCATCCAACGCACCCCCAATATTGCATGCGTCTTGAATAACGTGGAATATAACGAAAAGCAACGAAAATAACGGTAGGAAGTCAATTATATAGGCAGAACCACAGTGAAATGCGTGTTTTCCCCCACCCAAAACCCCGGATTCCCAGGCTCTCCCCCATGTTTGTATTGGGGTATGAAAACGGGGCATCTCCGAGAGATACACCATTGATGAAAAGTGTCTTAGAATGGTCCTAATTAGTGGTAAAACATACTAATATTTACGTACTAGTGAACCCAGGTTTTCTGTAAAAATACCGTCATTTCCTGTACTTTACCACGGTTATTTCCCGGTAGTTTGCCCAGGTTAGGTCCCGGTAGTTTGCCGCAGTCTAGGTTAGGTTAGGTCAGGTTAGGTCCGGTAGCTTGCCGAAGTCTAGGTTAGGTCAGGTAAGGTCAGGCTAATTTCAATATTAGCTAACTTGGAAATGGGGCATTTCCGAAGAAAAGTTGGTACGGTATTTATTGAAAAAATTACCGTTTTGTAGCAGTGTTGCCAGATTTGGTTAGGTCCCAGTATTTTGCATTTCCTGTACTTTACCATGGTTATTTCCCGGTAGTTTGCCCAGGTTAGGTCCTGGTAGCTTGCCGCAGTCTAGGTTAGGTCATGCTAATTTCAAAATTTGAATATGCCCTATCTTGGAAATGCCATAGAATAAAATAGTCTTAGAATGGTTTAAATAAGTGGGTAATGAAGGTAGAAAAACCGTACGCAGTAATGGTAATTCTTTCAATATTTACCGTATTTTACCACGGTTAGTTCCCGGTATTTTGCCCGGGTTAGGTCCCGGTAGTTTACTGCAGTTTAGGTTAGGTTATGTTAAGTCATGTAAGGTCATACTAATTTCTAAATGCTATATTTGAATATGACCTAACTTGGAAATGTTAAGAAAAGTGGGTATTTATTGAAAGAATTACCGGGTATTTTTCCCTGGGTCATTTCCTGTACTTTATCACAGTTATTTCCCAGTAATTTGCCCAGGTTAGGTCCCAGTAGTCTGCTGTGGTCTAGGTTAGGCTAGGTAAGGTCAGGCTAATTTCAAAATGCCCCATTTGAATATGCCCTATCTTGGAAATGGGGCATTTGAGGAAGAAATACCATAAAAGAAATAGTCTTAGAATTGTCTAAATAAGTGGGTAATGAGGTAAGAAAACCGTACACAATAACGGTAATTCTTTCAATATTTACCGATATGGGGCATTTCTGAAGGAAAGTGTTTTAGAATGTTGTGAATTTGTGAATATAGAAGGTAAAAACATTGTAATAGAAAATAACAATAGAATAGATAATTACCGGTTGATTTTAGTACTCGTATTTCAATTTTTTATTTTTTTTTTAATTGGGTAAATTTTCCGAGCTGCACGTGTGAGATTTTCAGACAAAATATAGCTTTTCCAAGATTTTTTTAAGTGAATAATTCAATTTTTTTCATGTGATTAGTTTAATTTTAACATCCATTTATTGTGCAAATATCCTGTTTTAGCCATACATACCTAACCCAACCCAACCCAACCTAACTAACCAAACCAAACCAAACCAAACCAAACCCAACCTAACCCAACTCAACCTAACCCAACCTAACCTAACCAAACCAATCCTAACCTAACCCGACCCAACCTAACCTAAGCTAACCCAACCAAACCAAGCCTAACCAAACAATCCAACCTAACCCAACCAACCCGACCCGACCCGACCTAACCTAACCTAACCTAATCTGAACCATTGCAGACTATCGGGACCTAACCATAGCAGACTATACCCGGACCTAACCTGGACAGACTATACGGAGTTTCACAAGGTAAGACCTATATCAAACTTAGAGAAATTTGACCATAATAACTTATATCACGGTGAAAATTACATATCTCATACCATAAAACACCTAACTTATTATTATTATATATACCGTACCGTAAAACTCCCTACCTTGGGACAATTTTTTACATGTGTTAGTGAATGATTATCATCATTATTATTATTATTGTCATCATTATTATCATCATTATTCTTATTACTATTATTATTACTATTATTATTACTATTATTACTATTATTATTATTATTATTACTATTATTATTATTACTATCATTATTATTACTATCATTATTACTATTACAATTACTACTACTACTATTATTATTATTATTATTATTACTATCATTATTATTACTATCATTATTATTATTATTATTACTATTACTATTACAATTACTACTACTATTATTATTATTATTATTATTATTATTATTATTATTATTACAGAATGGTGGACTGAAGCAGAGTATATCCACACCTGACCTAAGACACACACACACACAACAAGCAGCACCCAGTGAAAACAATACCCTCCAGTGTTGTATGTAGGTATGTATGTATGTGTGTGTATTTGCTCTCTTTCTCTCTGTATGTGTGTGTGTGTATATGTATGTATGGATGTGTATGTGTATATATGTGTGTGTATGTATGT
>JAWQEG010000852.1:0-5000 GCA_033782935.1 Petrolisthes cinctipes
GTACAGCTCTTCAACTAATAATAATAATAATAATAATAATAATAATAATAATAATATTCATAATAATAATAATAATAATAATAATAATAATAATATCTAATCATAATAATAATAATAATAATAATAATAATGAAGATGATAATAATAATAATAACAATAATAATAACAACATTAATAATAAAATAATAATAATAATAAGAAGAAGAAGAAAAACAATAATAATAATAACAATAATAATAATAATAACATTAATAATAATAATAATAATAACAATAATAATAATAATAACATTGATAATAATAATAATAATAATAATAATAATAATAATAATAATAATAATAATAATAACAATAATAATAACAACAACAACAACAATAACAATAATAATAATAATAATATATACTTCTTGTTAGGCCAGTTAACTCACTCATCCGCCCCATCATTATTTTACCACAAGTAGAGAAAGTTAAGACATCATCATAAGGAGTTAATTTATCTTTTTTATCTTTTTTTTTTTTTTAACAGGCCTTTCCCGTACGTCAGGTTGTTTTCTGCAGGACTATCATGCCACGGGGCGAAACACAAACACACACACACACACACACACACACACACACACACACACACACACACACATATATATAGGAATTGAATAACTAAGTCGTTCAGTTTATATTTCTTTCCAATAATATAATAATGTACAGAATCTATTTTTTTTTTTTTTCCTTTTATATTATAACTATTTCTTTCCAATTTATGTAGGGTACAGATTTTTTTTTTTTTTTCGTGATAAATCTAAAGCAACAGGCAATTTATTTTCTGTTAAGTTAATATTAAAAGAGCCGTTTTGTGTGTGTGTGTGTGTGTGTGTGTGTGTGTGTCTGTGTGTGTGTGTGTGTGTGTGTGTGTTTGGAGTTTACGAGACCCTTTTAATTAATATTGCAATCACACACATCTCACTCTCGTATACTGAGGTGCAAGGCTGTTTCCTGGCATAGCTTGCATGCAGGAATCAGTAGCCCTCAAATTAGGCCAAAGAAAACAATAATTCCCCATAGGGCTGTCCGTGGCATTATTATCCTGTAAACAAAATAAAAATAATAGTTCATCTTCCCACCAACTTAGCAGCAGCAGGGTGCCATCTGTCGACAGTCAACAACAACAACAACAACAAAACAACAAAAACATGCATCTTCACCAACAGGTAGTAATAATGTTAAGGTGGAAGTTTTGTGTTGGTACCAAAATCTGGAGCAACCGAATCCTCCAAACTATTCCAAGCAACAGAAAGAACACTATTATATTAGCTCTTCTGGTCCTGTTTCCTAGCATACTTTGGAGGAATCATGGCACTCCAATGTACCAAAAAACAAAAGAATTACCACCTTAAGGGAGGGAGGGAGGGGTGGGTAGCTTTCTTCTCCTCAATGAGTGCCTTCTATAAGTGTCATATTATGGTAGTTTACATTCTCAGACAGACTCATCATCATCATCATTATCATCATTACAGGATTCGAATGGGTGAACAATAATTAATAATTCCACTGGCTGTAAGGCTGTAGTAATAATTATGTGTAGTGGGGAAGGAAATAAAGTGTAGTAGAATATTATCTCTTAAATAAAAATAAAATAAATTAAATAAAGCACACTATAGGGTAATCATTATCGTTGTTTTTTGGCTGTTGTTGTTGTTGTTGTTGTTGTTGTTTACCATAATATTACAGACAGCAAGTTATTATTTTTTGCCATATTATTTCTATTGTTTTTCCTTGTTATTGTTGTCGTTGTTGTTGTTGTTGTTGTTGTTGTTGTTACTATTGTTTAAATTTGGCGTATTGCTAATATTTTTCCTTGTTGTTGTTGTTGTATTTGTTATTGTTGTTGTTGTTGTTGTTGTTGTTGTTGTTACTATTGTTTAATTTGTCTTATTGCTAATATTTTTCCTTGTTGTTGTTGTATTTGTTATTGTTGTTGTTGTTGTTGTTGTTGTTGTTATTGTTAATTTAATTTGGCTTATTGACCCCCAAGTGCCAAAATACTACCTAATAGTGAGCAATTTAAGTCCCCCATCTCCCTCACTCTTGTTATTGTGGCCATTATCTTCTCCCACTCCAAGCACCAATTTCTCTCAACTCGGCAACATGGCAGATAAATGGGTGGGGTGGGTTAGGTGGGAGGTGTGGGTAAGTGGGTAGGTGGGTGGTGTGGGTAAGTGGGAGGTGTGGGAGGTGTGGGTAAGTGGGTTTGTGGGCAGGAGGGTTATAGTGGGAGGTGTGGGTAAGTGGGAGGTGTGGGTAAGTGGGTAGGTGGGTGGTTGGTTAGTCCTGGTGGTGGGTGGTGTGGTTAGGTAAGTGAATTTGTGGGTATATGTATAGAAGGATGGGTATAGGTAAGTGGATGTTTTTGTGGGTAAGTGGGTAGGTTAGTAGATTTGTGGGTAGGTAAGTGGGTAGGTTAGTGGACTTGTGGGGTAGGTAGGAGGATGGTGTGGGTAAGTAGGTGATTTTGTGGGTAGGTAAGTGGTAATGGGTGGGTGGGTTAGGTGGGAAGGTGGGTGAGTAAGTAGGTGGTTTTGTGGGTAGGTAAGTGGTAGCCAGTGTGGTTACGCGAGGTGGAAAGTGGCTGAATAGGTAGGTGGGAGGGTAGCTAAAAGAGTTTGTGGTAGGTAAGTACTAAACAGATATACAGGTACAGTAGGTTGGTAGGTAGGAGGTGAGGATATAGGTAAGGTGAGGAAATAGGTAAGTAGGTAGGTAGGAAGGTAGGTAGGAGTGAGGATATAGGTAAGGTGAGGAAATGGGTAAGTAGGTAGGTAGGGAGGTAGGTAGGAGGTGAGGAAATGATCTAGGCATATACAAGTAGTTAGTATATGCAGATGAAAATATATAAGAGGCTGTCTGATAGATTAGTTACCGTAGTTAGTTAGATAAATATATACAGGTAGATAAGACTGATTGTTTATGAAATTATCTGTCAGTGCTAGGTAGATATGAAGCTGCCAGGTTATTTAGTTAGGATATATAAGTAGGTAGGTATAGGCTACTGGGTTTGGTTCAGTAAGTATTAATTCAACAACAACAACAACAACAACCACATCAAAAATTCTAGGGAGATAATCTGAGGGAAATAATTAGAGGGGTACTGATCATTCCTCCTCCTGTTTCCTTCCCTGCCTTCCTTTCCATCTCCCTCCTTCATTCCTCACCCCTCCCTTTCTCTCTCCCTCCTCCTCCTCTTCTTAATGACATAGAAAACAGACGGCGAGAAATTCTAACTGGTACCATAGCCGTGAGACACATATAACGGATTAGTAAATAGTAACAAGAGAGCACCGACCACCAACAACACACTCATAATAGTTACCCACCCACTCACCCACTCACTCACTCACTCGCTCGTCTGCAAGTGTGTCAACCGTTGGAAAGCGAAATTGAACCGGAGGGGGTGACACACACACACACACACACACACATATGCACAGCCTATATTTACTGCCTTGCCTGGGTTGACTTATGCTATTGTTACACTTTACCACGCAAGTTCCACACACACACACACACACACACACACACACTGAGGGCAGCAATGTGTGTGTGTGTGTGTGTGTGTACGTGTGCATGTGTGTGTGTGTGTGTGTACCCTTGCTTAAGTCTATTTGTGCTTGTTACGAGTATATATATGTGCTATAACAGAATGAACTCTTAACAATAAACAAATGAATAATAAGTGTGACCCAAAACTCACACACACACACACACACACACCTTGAACACAATTTTATGATTATTCCGTTCTTATTTGTTCATTAATGCTAGATTGTATTAAAAATGCATGGTATTTACTTTTTCATCTCTGTAAATAGAAACCTCTTTAATGTATGCACTGTACACTAACGATTATAATTATTAATCTTACAATACCTTCAAATGAAACAGCTTCGAAAAATGATACGAAGATACTGTATAGATGATGTTGGTTCATTAATATCTACACTCAAATGGCCCAGATTCATTCACTTGATACAGGATTTTATGTCGCGACTGTACACTGCAGGGGTCACACAAGTCTATATCGATGCAACAAACATTATCATAGACCACAGAATGAGGGTCACTGATTTATTGTGTCGCTGTGATACATACATACACACATACATAAAATACATACATGCATACAGTACATACATACATACATACATACACACATACATACATACATAGATACATACATAAACACATACACACATACATATAATAAATACATAGATACATACAGACATAAGATAAATACATATATACATACATACATACATAAATAAATACAGATATACATACATAAATACATACATAAATAAATACAGATATACATACATACATACATACATAAATACACACACATACATACACATACCCTCATTCACTAGTACTGTATCACAAAGGTGCCTGTTAATTTTATTGTCTAATTAAGTGGACAAACCTCTTCTTGTAAAGGTGTTGGTAAATTTGGAGCAACTGATTCCTCCAAACTATATTGAAAGCGACAGAACACCATTATTTTTGTTTATATGGTCCTGTTTCCTGGCATACTTTGGAGGAATCAAGGCACTCCAATGTACCAAAAGTGAATTACCCCCCTGGTGGATATATTAACTATTTGATGACACGTATAGGACCATATTCAAGAACATTCATGGTGTATATCATGGTGTGGTACCGGTACGATGGCTGCATAGAAAAACAATAGAGCAGGTACCACGCCATCGTATACACCATGAATGTTCTTGAATATGGTCCATACTGCCTTGTGAATTATGACGACAGTGTTGTTTTGATGATGAGAATGTTGTTTGATTGATTGATTGATTGATTGGTTGATTGTGACGTCATTGTTTTAATTGATTGATTGGTTGATTGATTGTAATGTCATTTTTTTTGGTGTGGATGTTGTTTGATTGATTGATTGATTGATTAGTTGATTGGTTGATTATAACGTCATTGTTT
>JAWQEG010000852.1:10000-68729 GCA_033782935.1 Petrolisthes cinctipes
GATGGAAATATAAATAGATAGTTACAGATAGATTCAGATAGAGATATAGAAAAAAAAAATAAAGACTGATAGACGGAGAGTGACTGGAAAAATATAAATGCGAGCCTTAATCCATGATTAATATCATGTTTATTAAGGGAGGATTATGGTTAATTAAAAAAAGGTTTGAAAAGTATGTATGTATGTATGTATGTATGTATGGGGACTCTGACACTGATGGTCGACAAATGGGGAAATATGATTGGCAATTTCGGTAATACTAGTCTCATATATAATTATTTATAGTATTACCAGTATTTGGGCAACATTATGACACTGTTCTTTTTTCATTAAGGGAGTGCGGGAGTAGGGGACAGGCTTGGGGGGGGGGGGGGTTTTGGGGGGTGCGGGAATAGGGGGACAGGTTTGGGGGGGTAGAAAGCCTGTCCCCTATTCCCGCACCCCCCTAACCCCCTCCCCAAGCCTGTCCCTCTACTCCCGCACCCCCCGAAACCCCCCGCACCCCCCTAAACCCCCCAAGCCTATCCCCAATTCCCGCACCCCCTTAACGATAACCAGGTCACTACAAATAGAAGAACAAATAAACACTCACTGAAACACTCATCTAAACTGTACACTAGTAAATACATACATACATACATACATACATACATAATTACTTACATCCTATTAATTGCTCACTGATACATATATATATATAAAGTTGTATGTATACACTGAAAGAACACACATATAATCTACACGTCTTTGCACACATGGACACACTGATTATCCCCCAAGTCGAAGTAGAATCACGAATGTAATAACTAATCTATAAGAGAGAGAGAGAGAGAGAGAGAGAGAGAGAGAGAGAGAGAGAGAGTTGTGTGTGAGTGTGTGTGTATGCTGGTGTGTACCAAGTTTGATCATGTAGCGTCTGCTTGTGAATATTGTGTGTGTGTGTGTTGTGTGTGTGTGAGTGTTGTGTGTGTGTGTGTGTGTGTGTGTGTGTGTGTTTGAAAGTATTGTGTGTGTGTGTTCCTTTATGTGTGTCCATGTGCTTGTGTGAGTAAATTGTGTGTGTGTGTATTTGTTTCTTTATGTGTGTTTATGTGTGTGTTTGTTTCTTTATGTGTGTGTGTGTGTTTGTTTCTTTATGTATGTTCATGTATGTGTGTGTTTGTTTCTTTATTATGTTCATGTGTGTGTGTGTTTGTTTCTATACGTGTGTTCATGTATGTGTATATTTGATTCTTTATGTGTGTTCATGTGTGTGTGTGTGTGTGTTTTCTTTCCAATACAGTGTGGAGGCCTCTCACAGGGATTGTTCCTTCTATACTCTCATTTTTCATCCGTCCTGCCTGAGGGAGGGAGGGAGTGACGAGTGGTTGTGGACATCCTCCTCTGGTCCCTCTAAGCCTCTCTTTCCCCCAACACACTAGAAAAATATAGGGATCTGAGTGGTATGTGTCTGAGTGCCTGAGAGTGTCATGTATCTGAGTGCCTGAAGTGCCATGTGTCTGAGTGCCTTAGAGTACCATGTGCTTTAGTGTTATCATGTATCTGAGTGCCTGAGAGTGATATTATGTGTCTGAGTGCCTTAGAGTGTCATGTGCTTTAGTATATCATGTATCTGAGTGCCTGAGAGTGATATTATGTGTCTGAGTGCCTGAGTGTCATGTATCTGAGTGCCTGAAGTGCCATGTGTCTGAGTGCCTTAGAGTGCCATGTGCTTTAGTGCATCATGTATCTGAGTGCTCTGAGAGTGATATTATGTGTCTGAGTGTCGTGTGTCTGAGTGTCAGAGTGCCATGTGCTTTAGAGTGCCATGTATCTGAGAATCTGAGAGTGCCATATTTCTGAATGTACCATATCTTAGAGTGCCACTAGATTCACTACAGGATGAAATGTGATGAAAATACAAATAACCTTGAATTTTTAACTTACTAGTAATGACGGCAGTAGATTCGTTGGTCTTTGGGTCTTGAGGATGAGTAAGGGTGAGGGTTAAATGAGGATAAGGGTGATCGAGTGAAGGTGAGGTTGGGAGTTTGGGTGAGTGAGGGTGAGGATAAAATGAGGATCAAGGGTGAAGAGTGAAAGTGAGGTTGAAAGTTAGGGTATATAGGTTAGGAGGGTGAATGAGAATAAGGGTGAAGGTGAGGTTGAAAGTTAGGGTGAGTGAGGGAGAGGGTGAATAAGGCTGAAGGCAAGGGTGAGAGAAGGAAGGGAGGGAGGGAGTGAGAGAGGAGAATGAGGATTGGAGTGAGAGAACAATGAGTGAAAGGTAAGGTACTGGGAGTCAAAGAGAATGAGGAATTAATGAGGACACATACATATGAATGAGGGACGAAGTAGATGAGTAAGAAGAGACACTGAAGATGGGGAGTGAAGGCTGAGTATGTGAGAGAAAAGTGAGAGAAGGGAGAGTGGAATGAGGTATGAAGAGGAAGAGAGTGGCGTTGAGAGAAAAGAGAGGGAGGGCAAGAGGGAGTGAGGAGGAGTGTTCAGAGAGAGAGAGAGAGAGAGAGAGAGAGAGAGAGCAGAGAGAGAGAGAGAGAGAAGAGAGAGAGAGGAGAGAGAGAGAGAGAGAGAGAGAGAGAGAGAGAGAGAGAGAGAGAGAGAGAGAGAGAGGAGAGAGAGAGAGAGAGAGATGAGGAAAGAAAAATATCTCAACTTAATGGAGGAGGGAGGGGATGGAGAAGGGGAGAGGGAGGGGGGGGGAAAGAAGTGAAAGGGAGAAGAAAGGAGCGTGAGTTGAGATGAAGAGAAAACAATTTAAAGAAAGGCGAGAGTAAGGAAACGAGAGTAGGTAGACTGAGGAGAAGAAAGGGCGGAGATGACCAAAAAAAGGTATAGATAAATAGAGATAAAGAAAAATAAAAAGAGAGGGAGAAAGAGATAATGCAGAGAGAAGTAGTTAAAAAGAAAGAGGAGGAGGAGGAGAAAGAGGAGGAGGAGGAGAGGAAATTAAATCTAAGGAGGATGACGAGAGGGGAGAGTTGTGATTCAGTAAGCAGTGAGGCAGGATGAGAGAGAAGTGTGATTCAGTAAGAGTGAGGCAGGATGAGAGAGAGACGAAGGTAGGAACTAAAACAGGGTGAAACAGGAAGGGAATAGGAACAGGGTGAGGGAGAAAGGTAGGTCCAGGGTGAAACAGAAGGGCTACTAGACTCTGAGAAGAAAGGGTGGGGCGGCAGGGTGAGTGAGGGAGGAGGATAGGAACTAAAAAAAACAAAAAAACAGGGTGAAACAGGGAGAAGGTTTATAAGAACAGAGTGAAACAGGGAGAGGTAGGAACAGGGTGAGGGAGGGAGGAGTCAGGGTGGGGCAGGGTGAGGGAGGGAGGAGTCAGGGTGGGGCAGGGTGAGGGAGAACTGAGGGAGAGAAAAAAAATCAAGGCAGCATGAGACAGGGTGAACAAAATCGAAACTGAATGAAGGGTAGAAATTTTAGGCAGGGTTTAGGCAGGTGGTAGGTAGGATTTTTTTTTTTTTAGGCAGTGTGAGGCAGGATGGTGAAATAGGTAGGTAGATAGGTAGGATTTTGAAGCAGGGTGTACTACGTGGTATGGGAAGATGGTGAGTACGGTAGATGGGTAGGAAATGTATGAGATAGTGTGAGAGGGTGGGGGGGGGCAGTATAGGAAGTTTGGAAGCAGAGGTGGGTAGGTGGGTGGGAGGGGAGGCAGGCAGACGAAGGAGAAGGCGAAGTCGCAGCAGCAGCAGTAGTAGTAGTAGTAGTAGTAGTAGTAGTAGTCAACTTGTGTACAATAATACGATAATCCACGAGTCGAAGGTCCGGGAATATCTCGATCTTGTGTGGCAGTAAGTAGGTAGGTAGGTAGGTAGGTGCTGTCTCCCCTCTCTCTCTCTCTCTCTCTCTTCTTCACTCACTCACTCACTATAAGCTCCACTCTCTCTCCCCTTCTTTCGTTTCACCTGCACTGACTGACTGACTGACTGACTGACTGATCGCTTACTTAATATTCATCACTGCGAGGACACACACTATAAAACCCTCTTGTGGGCTATAGACACATTATAGAGTGGAATGGATAGGGGAATTTCCAAGCACATACAACAACAACACCAACACTAATAATTCTTCTTTTCCTGGCGTGGTTGGTTGCCTTCTATACAGCTCGCGCACCACCCACTTCACATCACCACCAGCCCTGACTGAACTCTCCTCCTCCCTCTTCCTCTCCTCCTCCTCCTCCTCCTCTCTCCCTGCCTCCCTCCCTCCCTCCCACCTCTCTCTCTCTCTCACTCTCTCTCTCCCTTTCTCCCCCTCCCCTCTTTCTCGCCTAGGCTAAAGATAGAGAGAGCGAACACGCGCGCATACTCTCTCTCTCTCTCTCTCTCTCTCTCTCTCTCTCTCTCTCTCTCTCACATGTACAGTAAAACACACACACACACACACACACACATCCGTAAAGCATACATGTAATACAAAAGCACTCATCCCCTCATCTGATTAGCGGATGTAAGATAACTGTACACACACAGACAATAATTCGTGACCACCACACCTCTGTATATACCAAAGCTGTATGTACCGAATCCGAATGCATGAGACAGCACAGAGATAGTACTGTACTAAGGTGAATAGAAGTTCATTCCCTCAGCCAGCTACAATAAAACTGAAGCAATTGTGTTCGAACGACTAAACAAACAACAGAGGATAGAATATGGCGAAATATAGTATGTCGTTCGAACCACAGAGAATATTCAGTCATTTTGTGGCTGGCTGAGGGATGAACACTCCTGATACATAATTTCTGATCAGAGTGTGAGGAGGAGAAAGCTTCGAATCGCCTGCTATAGCTCATCACCCCACCCAGCACACCTATATGGGCTGAGTTCGAATGCTGGGTATGTGTGGTGCCTGCCGTTCGTCTCTGGTCAGGGATTACGTATCACGAGTGAATCTTTGTGCACCATAGTAAGGAAGGTAGTTGAGACGGTTCAAAGATTCATTTCGTTAGTTTAATATACTATAGCAGGAATGGATGAGAAAGATTTACCCGAGACTGAAAAGAATAATTACCCAATGATACCACACTGCCCTCGACCTACCCTCACACATACACATACACAATACACACACACACACACACACACACACACACACAGAGAGAGAGAGAGAGAGAGAGAGAGAGAGAGAGAGAGAGAGAGTCAGCAAGTGGTTAGCCGATATCAGCAATGAGGGAACACGGTACCGTCAGCACAGCTTTATGACACAGCGCCAGGCACACCAAGGCACTACATCTGTGAGAGAGAGAGAGAGAGAGAGAGAGAGAGAGAGAGAGAGAGAGAGAGAGAGAGAGAGAGAGAGAGAGAGAGAAGTACTGAAGGCCTCTATCTTGTTTGACGTATTTCATATAGTATAGTTTTGTGTGTATGCTGTGGTTTGTGAATAAAGGTTATCTATCGTAAATCAATTCAAAATAGCAGTATGGATGGGTGACGTGAGTAAAATATTTTGTGAATGCAGTGTCTAGTGAATGAATAAACTGTTTCCCCTCCCAAATGAATGAATGAAACCTCTAGGGCGCACCTGAAGACAGACAGACAGACAGACGGAAAGACAGACAGGTGGTGAAGCAAGACTGATTTTCTGTAACCTCTACCTTCCTCAACTCTTGCTTCTGACTTGATCACCAACCCCAGCAAGAGTTCAGAGAGAGAGAGAGAGAGAGAGAGAGAGAGAGAGAGAGAGAGAGAGAGAGAGAGAGAGAGAGAGAGAGAGAGAGAGAGAGATTGATTGATATTAGGCGACGTAATAGCGAGGTCATATAGCGCCGAAAGAAGGTGATAAAAAGGTGAGACAGCAAGCAGGAAGGTAATAGAAAGAAAGGAGGGACAGTTCTTCAAGAACTGAAAGGAGTGCATGGCTGGGGCCGAAGGGGCGCCAAAACCCTTAAAGTATTGCCCGCATCACTACTGGCAATAACCTCCTAAGAGAGAGAGAGAGAGAGAGAGAGAGAGAGAGAGAGAGAGAGAGAGAGAGAGAGAGGTAGTAGTAGTAGTAGTAGTATAATTCTAATCTGCTTTGTTTAGCATAGTTTGAGGAATCATTAACCTCTCCTATTCGCCTACAACAATTCCCTATTGTTGACCTACTAATCTCCTACCTTGTTATCTATCTATCTATCTATCTATAGCTCTGACGCTTCGTTCCCTCCGGGAACTCCCCCAAGGGGGTGGCCACGGCAGAAGTGCCTCCAGTTCTCCCTGTTCCAACACTCCCTCCTTACTTGGTCAAGCCCTCCCCTGCCCCTCACGTTTCTCTCTTTTACATACTCTTCCACTCTGTTCTGCCATCTAACCGGAGGTCTGCCTCTCACACCAGGTCCCACAACTTCACTATCGTACACCTTCTTTACAAACTCCTCACCTTGCATTCTCTCTACATGTCCAAACCATCTCAATGTATTTTACGCTTCACTCTCTCAACCATTCCACATTCAATACCAATTGCCTTCTCACTCATACCACATCTCTCATACACACTCTCATTACTCTCTCCATCCCAACTTGTAAGTCCACATGCTCCTCTCAAGTAACTCATTTCCACAGCACTTATTCTAGATTGATGAGCCCTACTCCATGTCCATGTCTCCGACGCATATGTCAGTGTTGGTAGGATTATACTATTTCGTAGTCCCCTTTTCACTTCCATACTCATACTTCTACCCTTCATAATCCTCCCCAATGATCCTATGACCTGAAAAGGCTATCTCTAAAGCAATACATATCCGAATGAAATGAAGGTCAAAATCTCTCTCAAGATAATAATATGTATAAGAAAAAACGTTTTGGTCACCTTGTTTGGTGTACTTTTTTTCAACAAAGTCTTGTTGTGTGCATACACATACCGCGACTTGCAAAACATTTACGTCCCCCTTAATTACTAACAGAAAGAACTCAAAGAAAATACATATTATTGGAATGACTAAACTAGATATACATGAAAGGATTGAGTCCACTAACTTTATACCCTTTATACAATCATAAACACCAACCAATGAGACCAACCCACAACTTGTCAACAACATTATTTTGGAAGACAATCTTAGGCCGTTGTCACACTATGCGGCGGCGCCGCTACAGTGTCGCCGCATAGTGTGGCAACGGCCTTATGTATGTAACTATGGCCAGTGATCATTATTTCACTTACCATCAATATACAGGCAGTGACGGTCGGGTATGTCAGCTTCAATCAGCGTACTGTACGTTGGCTGGTTTCGATATAATACAGGAACCATGGTATGTACTGTACACTCACAATGCAAAATTTGTATCCAGCTGGTGGTCTTGTTGAAGTTTCGAATCATTTGACATACTATAGTGAACCAATTACACGCTTATCATGTTTCATATTTGCTTGAGCTCGCTAATTAATACTCGATCAGAGGCTATTCGAAGCAACCTGGATACATATTTTGGATTGTGAGTGTACAATGTATGACACTATGTTTATTGTTTACGTTTTGAATGTAAGCCTAAATAATTATTATGAAGAGATACGGGCCTAGTGCCTTTTGAGCCCCCCCCCCTTTTGTTACTCGTCTTGTGTTTTTAGCTCTGTGGTTGTGGTGTGTATCCAAAAAAAAAAATGAAATAATTCAACAATATCCATAAAAATGTATTAAGAGATGTATATAAAAATAATAAGTTAATTAAAATATGTCATAATTAATTATCCCAACTATATCAACTAAACTACTTATTAAACACTATTAAAATCCCTAACATCGAATAACTACAATCACACCACAACAAAATAATAAACAAATCATAAAAATAATAAATAAGAATAGAGATAAGAGATGGTCGTCATGGCAACCAGCAGGGCCAGACACAATAACAATAACAACATTCCAGCAGGGACCCATTCCAGATTTCCAGCAGCAGCAGCTATTCCCTTCCTTCCTTACTGACTAACTCCACATTTACCAACACATTTTAGCCTACATACCTTGTTACTGTTCTGCTCCTTTTTTATATTATATTTATTGCCTGGTAAGTTTTATTGTTTTTTTTTTTTTTTACGTAAATATTTATTGCCTGGCATAGTTTTTTTACGTAAATATTTGACATTTTTGGAGTTAGATTCTTATATTTATTGCCTGGTAAGTTTTTTTTTTTTTTTTTTTTTACGTAAATATTTATTGCCTGGTATATATAGTTTTTTTACGTAAATATTTGACATTTTTGGAGTTAGATCTTATATTTAATGCCTGGTATAGTTTTTTTTTTTTGTTAATTAAGTAAATACCTAAATATTTAACTATATTGGGGGGTTCAGGTTTTATTTTATTATCTGGTATATATAATTATACATTATAGATATTAATTAAAGAGATCACCGAGGAAAGAGCCGCCACCACCACCACCAACATGAGTGAAGAGATTAAGTTCATTGTGGGTGAGTTGAACAAGGAGCCGTACAACCGCAACTACAACCTCATCTCGTTTGACGCTCTCAACGGCGAGTCTCTCTTGCAGGTGAGTACGGGAGAGGCTGCGGTAGGCTACTATTCTCTCGGATGTATTATTATTAGGATGGGTGATGTTCTTTAGTGAATGAATTGGTTTTGTTCTTCCAGACATGATGATTTTTTTTTTTTTTTTTTGGGGGGGGGGGTTCTTCCTTTTTGAGACTTGATTTTTTTTTTTTTTTTTTTGGGGGGGGGGTTTGTTCTTCCTTTTTGAGACGATTATTTTTTTTTTGGGGGGGGGGTTTGTTCTTCCTTTTTGAGACTTGATTAATTATTGTTTTTTTGGGGGTTTGTTCTTCCTTTTTGAGACTTGATTAATTTTTTTGGTATGCTTTTTTTGTTATTTTTTGGTTTTGTTTTTCCTTTTGGAGGTGACGAATTTTTTTTATGCTTTCTGGGTTGTGTGAAGATTGTAGGAAGGCATTATTATACACTATAATTATACCGTACCTGAAAAATGTATATACCGGTATAATGTTCATAATTAAACATGTTCAATTTTTAGCGTAAAGAAAATCTAAACCCACTAATGGTGTCCACTGCTCCAGGTTCTCAACGATGTGTTCGCGGAGATTGACCCAAAAAACCACCTGGATATCCGAGAAGAGGAGCCGGAGCAGATGGCTGTCAGGATGCTGGGAATGTTGCGAATCCTTAAGTACAAGCCTCCCAATGATAACATGTAAGGTTTTCAAAGTGTGGTGTAACTGTGGGCCATATTCGAGAACATCCGTGGTGGATACGATGGCGTGGTACTGGTACGATGGCTCAATTGTTTTTCTATGGAGCCATCGTATATACCACAAATGTTCTTGAATATGGCACTGTAGGTCTGCTCTTTCTGTAGTTTGTGGTAAATACTGTACTGTACTCTCATGTGTCAGACCTCGATTTTGCCAATGAAGTTTTCTGATCCTTGCTGAGACACTGGAGGTTCTTGTGACCTACTCTCGAAATACTACTGTACATGACATGATGAGACAAAGCTATTAAGACTGTCGGGAAATGTGGATACAAAATTAATGTGTTCAATTTTTCTAAGTTGATTAGCACTACTGTATACAGTACATGATATTATATACCACAGCAAATACTGTATGGATTGATTTCTCAACTTCACTAGGAGTAACTTCCGCCAAGGTCTGGTGTCGGGGGACAAGTATGTCATTTATCCCATCCTCGTGTGGCTGCTGCAAAGGGTGGACGAGCTCAAGAAGCGAGCCTACCTGGCCAAATACCTCGTTAAGATAGACATTCCAGCAGAGATATTGGGCGATGCTGATGTGGCTGACATTCACATGAAGGTATGAGCAAGTGTTTATATTTATGTCCAGGACTGTATCTGAATAATTTATCAGTTTTGAATTGTTACGGATGTGACTGCAATTACTGTACAGTATGTTGTTTTTCTGTTATAAATTATGTAGTACTGTATATATGTTGCTTTACCCAAATGAAGAACAGATCAAAGCTGTGTCAGCTATTGCTTTGACATTAATGAAAACTCATTAATCCTTGAATAGTAGTTATTTTATGTATTTATAAAAGTCTAGCATTATTCCAAGCATGTTCTGAAATGAAAGTTGTTATTTATGGGTTAGCGGAAACTTATTTACATTTTTTATGTTTGCATAGCCCTAGTTTCATTTGACATGAATATTATTCCTGGTAAACAGTACTTTAATCAGAAGAGAAACATATACAGTACAGTACTATAATTATATTAGTCTATGTTTTGGGAGAGTGAGTGTACTGTATCTTCAAATAAAATTTTGTCCTGGTAGTATGAGGAGCTACTGGAGAGGTTCAAAGATATTCACCGGGAGTGTGAGGCGCTGCGTACGAGTGGCTTTTCCACTTCAGAGCTGCGGCGAGACATTACAGCCATGGAGGAGGAGAGAGACCTTGTGCTGAGGAGGATCGAGAGGACGAAGCAGAAGGTGGGCACTGAAGAGAAGTTGGACTTTTTAAGGGGCAAATACCTGTACATATGTACTGTTGTGTTAATTGTTTTTGTTTTTAATACATGTTATATGGAGGTGAGACTGTTTACTGATGGTTTTTGTACACATACAGGTATGCCAGAAAGGATTCACTAATAGAAGGAAGTTACACTACTATTTCTGAAAGAAATGTTTTGTTGGAAGCCAGAGAAGGGTGGGTTGTTGGGTTGAGCTAAGCAGGAAGGTCATCTAAAGTTATAGTATACACTATAGTAAATCATTATTAGGTTACTGAAGTTACAGTATGGCCAACAGATAGAAGGAACACCAAACAGTGAAATGATGCTGGCAGCTGCCAGGAATCTGAGACAGGAGAGGGAAAAGAAAAAGGAGCTGGCCACTCAGGGTGGAGACTTGAAGTCCGCCATCCAACTGGCTGAGCAGAGGATCTCACGCCTCCAGACACAACTCAAGGACATACGTAAAGCTGGCATTGGCACCACACCAGAGGGTAGCATTAGTCTCATTTATTTGTATTAATACTAAATCACTTCAACACATATGGACAAATTAATCCATAATTTTTTAAATATAATTTGAATGTAGGGTGATACAGTATTGCCTGCTGATAATTATGTGGGTAACACTTAAAGGGTTTTTGACACCCCTTTGGTCCTAATTTGGTACATAGGATAATGTGTTATTTCATTTTCTGTCTGCCAGGTCTCTTACAGAGATTGGAGGAGGATGTGAATGTCAACTCCTACATTGCCAAAGAAAAGCTGCCCAAGGAGCTGGCAGCCAAACAGAGGCGTGTGTCTACCCTACAGAGAGTTGCAGCTCAGCCAGCCATGGGACAGCAGGAAATTGATTCAGTCAATAAACAGGTACAGACAGAAAAACATTATTCTGCACCATTAGATCTGATGGATTCCTGAATGAACAATCATCTGACTCCTGTTGTCAAGGTCGCCACAATACACTACTCATCACATTAATATACAGCCCCTTTATTGGGTTTTGTGCATTAGCTTTAATGCCTAGTCTTCCTTAGTCAGAGAGTAGATGATCCCCGAAGTAAAAACGCTTACTTTTTGCAGTTACTCTTGGTAAGGAGAGTGGTATCAACTCTATAAATGGATGGTAAGGTTGATATCCTCTCTCACACAGATCCGTGCTTTGACAGCTGAGATTAACAACTTGAATGAGGCTCGTATGAAGGAGGTAGAAGAAGATGAGAGCCCAGAGAGTAAGGTGAGAACTGAGGGTACAGGTGCTTAATAAGAGTGATAAGGGAGTTAAGATATTGTCAACCAATTAGGGGCAAGAAAACAAGAAAAACTTATATTATTTCTGTATTGCATTATGTTAGGTCTGAGGGCAAGATGTCCTCACCTACTATGAAAATAGTTTCAGAAATCTAAAATGATGTTTAATTTCTTTTGAGATGACTAAAGACATTTCATTTAACTAAAATTAGAATAGGAATGTAAGTCATAATAAGGGGGAAAGATGAGTTCACCTTTTGTGTATGAAAAATTTAGGACACCAGTTAACTTTTGCATTTTGATATTGGACAAAAAAATGGTGAGAATGAGTAGCTTGACATGTGCAGAATGTTCTCCTAAATAAAGAATCATGCAGCAATAGAGTCTAGTGTTTGGTGAATAAAAAATAAGCAGTCATCAGCTATCAATTAATGATTAAAAACAATTTGAAGATTGGAAGCGTGACATCGGATAATGGAATAATTTTATGCTCATTTTCTATTTACAATCTACAGGTTGGAAAGCTATCATTTTTCCGCCAAAACGCTGCCATCATATCCCGGAAGAAGGAGCAAACAGCTGAACGACTCAATGACCTGAGAGGGGAGTTGAATTCTCTTCAGGATGATATGAGGGTCAGTTCATGAAGCCATAGGGACTTGAATGCTATCATCATCATCGTCACCATCAGTCATCATCATCATCCCTTTTTCCAAGGGATGGGGTGATCCCATAAGAAAGTTGATGAATACTGATACTTGACATATACTGTTGTAAACTTATTACAGGACATCAAACAACCAATGAGGTATTACAAACTTGACACCAATGTGAACCTCCAGCATTGATTACGAATAACCGTAGCATTAACTTTTCAGGAAAAGCAGGAACAGCTGAACCAGTTCTCAGGAGAACAGGTCCTGCGAGGGGAAGAGTTTAAGAGATACGTTAACAAGCTCAGGGGCAAGAGCTCAGTGTACAAAATGAAGAGAGCTGAAATTAGTGAACTAAGAGCTGAGTATGGAATTCTCAGCAGAACTCAAGAAATACTTCAGGCCAAGGATGCACAAATCTTGGAGCAACTTGTATGTTCTCAATATTATTCTGAAATGCTTGGACAGCATTGGCTTTAAACAATTTGTCATAAAAAACATACTGTAATAATTCAATACAGTATGCTGAAGTTGTGTCCACACCATTGAAAGATTGTGTTTTAATTGGCATGCATTAGTAAAACTGTACCTGGATCCATATATTATAATGTTCACCTCTTTGATCTCAGAATGCCATGGAGGCTCAGATGGGAGTGACCGGTTTCCGTGAGGCTCAAGAGACGATGGAAAAGGTGTCCTCAATGAAGGCCGTGATTGATGAGCGGAAAGGTCAGACTCTGGATGACATGTCGGGGATGGTGATGGAACTCAACCACAAGATTGCTGAGAGGAAAGCACGTCTGGCACCCATCATCAAAGGTAGGGAACAGATTAGTGATGGCTATAAATATACCATAGTTGGAAGAGAAAGTGTGATATACTCTTCATCAAAGTTATTGTGAGTTTTCACTACCTGTAATATTTTCAAGGTAATTATAATGCTATATTAAATGCAGTACTGCACAGTATAGCTCCAAGTAACATCAGCAGACCATGAGAAGCTTATCTATCTATCTATAGCTCTGACGCCTCGTTCACTCCGGGAACTCCCCCCAAAGGGGTGGCCACGGCAGAAGTGTCCCCAGTTCTCCCTGTTCCAACACTCCCTCCTTACTTGTTCAAGCCCTCCTCTGCCCCTCACGTTTCTCTCCTTTACATACTCTTCCACTCTGTTCTGCCATCTAACCGGTGGTCTGCCTCTCACACCAGGTCCTACAACTTCACTTCCATACACCTTCTTTACAAATTCCTCACCTTGCATTCTCTTTACATGTCCAAACCACCTCAGTGTATTACGCTTCACTCTCTCAACCACTCCACACTCAATACCAATTGCCTTCTCACTCATACCACATCTCTCGTACACACTTTCATTTCTTTCTCCATCCCACCTAGACACCCACATGCTCCTCTCAAGTAACTCATTTCCACAGCACCTATTCTAGACTGATGCGCCCTACTCCATGTCCATGTCTCTGATGCATATGTCAGTGTCGGCAGGATTATACTATTTCTCAGTCCCCTTTTCACCTCCATACTCACACTTCTACCCTTCATAATCCTTCCCAATGACCCTATGACCTGTCTACCCTTCACTGCTCTCTCCCTAATTTCTCCTTCCATACTTCCATGTTTACACAGAACTGTACCCAGGTACTTAAACTCCTTCACTTCCTCCATCCTCTCACCCCTCAGAGTTATCTCACATTTAGTCCCAGTTGGTACTCCCACTCTGTAAGCTTATTAACACCATATAGTTTAATCCTTTCATGGGCAGTGCTTTCCCACAAGTGGTTATCATTGTCTAATGTTCATAAGTCAGCATCAGGGAATAAAAATGGGATTGGAAATGGATATTATTAGAAAGTTGGGATGGAAATGTTTGCTAAAAAAAAAATGGAAAAAGATCATGATAGTGTATAAAGTACGGAGGGAAAAGTTTATTTGACTCCAATTAAATGCATGAATGGAGATAGAGGTCAAATATCTACAAGAGCTTAGCACAATACCAACTTTTGTGAGTGGCATTGGTTAAATATATTACTGTACTGTATTACTGTATGAGTTTTGCTGCACACTGCCCAATGTTCCCAGAGCTGCGGCCGCTCAGACAGAAGATGCAGGATATGACGGTCGACCATAATGAGAAGAAACACTCTTATGACTCTGTGGCTGCAGGACTTGACTCCAATATGGCCAAACTTGAACAGGAGGTTAAGGTATGAGATTGGAGAAATGAGGTACCATACAAGATGGGATTGCCTTTGCATATGTTCCTGAAATTTAGACCTAGACACTATAAACTTATTCTAGACACAAGACACTTATTCAAAGTCAAAACAGTGCTATACTTTGTGTGCTATACTGTATGATGTATCCTGATGCTTTCTACAGTGGTGACATATGGCATATCCCAATATTTAAGGGTTACAGTAATTCATTGGTTGAAAAGTTTTGCATCCAGGTTATGTATTGCAGGATTGACTAATTGACTAGAGTGTTTAAAAGATTATGTGTGTCTGTGTGTCCATTGCAGAACCTCCGAGAGGAAATAGTTAAATCTGAGACAAACCATCACCTTTTGGAAGCCGAGAAGGAGATTCAGGCCTATAAACTACAACAAGCAAGTAATGAAATCAAGCTGTACCTCTCCAATGACCCCCAGGACAAGAAGAAGTCAATGAGGTAGGCAGTAATTCTGAATGTGTGTACAGTACAGTACTCTTCCTTTGTACCCAGTGCTTAATTATGAATACTTGTATACCTCGCTAAGTATACACAGGGTGGTATTTTACTTGTACATTGGCTGTCCTCGCTGGTTTCATAATCCATTGTACCTGTATATAAAAGTCCTGTTATAGAATTCAAAGGAAAAGCCCCATCATCCAAGGCATAAAAATGTCATCCTCTTTTTTCACAGAGAACAACTCATGTCCCACATCAGTGATCAGGAGAAACTTGGCCGAGTCCTACGGGAGGAGCAGAAGTCAGCTAAGGATCTGTTGCAGTCCTCTACAAAACAACTTACAATGTGGCAGGATGTGCTCAAGTAAGTTTACTGTCCCTCTGGTGTGATGTTTGATAAAAAATTTCATAAAAATCCACACTAGTCTTTTGTGTATTCTTGTTAACAAGCACATAAGCAAATATAACTGCTGTTAACCCAATTTACCCTCTTTCTATACACCTTGTCCCAATGTGTCATAAACCATTGTAAGGATGGATATCAACAGTAACCCTCCCAGATGGAGAATTTTGTCTTGCAGCTGATATTATAATTATGGCTTCCATTATGTATCACACTTTAGTTCTGTATACCTTGCAGGATAATGGAAGTCAAGAAAAAGTGCCTGGATGCAGCGAGGAGCAGTGCTGGTAACGTAACTCGCAACAGTGGTGGGGAAGCCCTGGTTTTAACTTAACTGGATGTCACATGAGCTTACTTTCATCTGTTTTCTAGTCAGTCTGAGACAACCTCTAGTCTCAAGCTTATTTCACTGATTTACAGGACACCCTTAAATCTAAATGAAACAAGTTTGATTCGTGTTGGATACAGAACGAAGGACAAAATTAAGTGATGAAAGGCTTTAGGCTGATTGAGTTTTCTATGTAACCATTAAAATACAGTACTGTACAGTATGTATATTTAAGAGGCTTAGCCATGATGATGTATACAGTTCCTCTTATGTATAAGTATAAACACACAAATTCTAGTTCACATATGTGCTGGATTATTCTTCATATACTGTATACAGAATAATAAATGTTGGATGTTAGTGACAGAATGTTTGGTGAGATTAATATTACTGTATGTTTGCAACTCAGTATACTGTGATATAGGTTGTAGAAAAATTATAGCTACAGTACAGGATATATTTCAGAATTATTAATAATTTTCGCGTTCTTCCATCATAAAATACAGCGACTCACAGACAGATGGACAGAATTAACCCTTTTCATAATCCCCCAGCTGTGGGTTAGTGAGGTTATTATGAACATACTGTAGTACAGAAACTTTGTGCACCCCAAACTACTGTATATTAAGTAGTATTGCCCAAAAACTACTGTGTAACATTGTAACATCCATCACCTATTACATACAAGCCTTGAAGAATTGCCAGATAGAGAGGTAATTACAGTACCGTATGCAGAATGAACCATGTGGGTTATTTACCCAGTACAGCTGCATTTCTTTAATTAGTGAAAGGGTGGAGTAAAAACAGCACAGTATATTTAAAGAAAACTGTAACTTTATTAAGGTCAAATCCCGGGTATGTATGCAGCAAAATTTTCCCCAATTATACACAGAATTAATAATTCCAACATGCATAGTTTTGAATTCTATAGTTTAAATTAGTTTGCTACACTTACTGGATGTTATTTTTTATTCACAAACTTCTAAAAATATAAGTCATTAAATTTATAAGCAGCTTAAAAAGGCTACATAATAACATTCAAACTACACTACCAGGCTACTAAATCACACTGAAATTTCTTTGCAAACTTTGGTACAGCATACTAGCCTATACTGTAATCTTTCCACATTAACCAGGCCTGTAGTCCTGTCCACATGGCTAACTTGGCCCTACTGCACTTCTAGCCGATTTGCTCATATATTTACAATCACTTAAAAATTCAGCCAACTTGGTATTTATGTCTTGCCCCTCTCCTTGCTGACTGACTCATCAATTACTAAATTAACCAATCATCTAGTACAGGTGTGAGATTTACAGGCCAAGGTAGTGCGGAAAGACTATATTTATGAACAATAAGTATCAACATTTGTCAGGTCCTAATAGTTTGTGTTATACAATGAAAACATTCTTAATGCTTTCATGAATATTATCTTAGCAGGTGCTCTCATGCACCAAATTAAAAAAATAATTCTCTTATATAATATAATATACTTTCATATATATTTAATAATATCTTCTTCATAGATACAATGTCTTAAAAGTCTACAAGTGCTGTCAATACAGTACAGTACAGTATATTAATTCTCAGTATATTGAGGGCCACAGGTTCCTCTTGACTATCACAAAACACACCACCTTAACAGAGATGGCTTGTTTCTTGACATAAGGCAGAGGAAATGGAAATGAATTACACGGGAGCTGGGTCACATGTCATGTGTAACTTATTGTTGGTTTTAAAAAGGGGGTTACCCTGCCACCTGGTATACAACTGCAATGAGGAATGAATTTGGCCCCAGCTGGTGCAAGGCCAACACTTTACCACTGCACCAACCATTTGCCCACTTGGTGTACTGTAGGTATCTGTAGCCTTCAATTTACTGTAGTCTAACCCATTTAAGTTGTGGTTATATCACATCTAGCCCTATACTGAAAAGTAATGAGCTAGACATGACCATGACATTTATGTATTTGGCCCTTCCTTCCACCGGATTGACACTCCCAGCCTCGGCTGACACGTATGGTGACTATCATTTTCTGTGCTTCAGTACCCTGGAGCTTCATTAGTACTTTTAAGATTTTTCAAAGCTGTTCAACTGTCTGAATCCTGAGGGCCCAACCTGAGAGTAGTTTAAAATATTGTGACCACTGGCAAAGTACTTTTTTTAAGGAGGTAAGATGTTCTTCTAACAATTTCAAACTGTGCCATAAACCATGATGCCCATCCTGAGGTAATCTACTTCTTATCACAGTTTGAAGGAATTGTGCAGTAGCCTCTAGTTTGCCGACACATACATTACAGGCAATCTGGTGATGTGGCATGAATACGAGACATCAAAAATGAACACAGTAGAGATGGATTTGCTGGAGTCCAAGGAATTGATAGGGTAAGAAATATTGCACAGAAATCCATCGAAGAGGAAAGAGTTGTGAGATAGTATGAGCACGTGAACAGAAATGATGAAACTCGAGTGGTGAAAAAGACTAATGGGAGATACTATGAGGGGAATAGAATATGTAGACGACCTAGGAAAAGTGGTACAATAAGGCGAGTGATTGTGTACGAAAGCGTGGGTTTGGAATGAATAAAGCAAAATATCAGTAACTTGTAAATGTTAGACTGGAGTGGAAGAGATTTGTAACTTGTATATGGTAGGCTGGAGTGGAAGAGTTTTGCTAGGAGTGTAAGTTAGGGCTGGGAACCCAATTTATATTGACAGTAACGGAATGGCTCCTTTCACCGTGGCTAAATGGCCTATTTTTGATTAAATGAGAGCACTGAATAATTCCTATAATATTTCAGTTCCCTCATTTTTCTAGTGTTAAAAGTGTGTTGTGTTTCCTTGCCTTCAGAAATGGGAATTATTCAGTTGGCCAAACTTTGAATGAGTCACACTACCCGAGTCTGAGAGTGTTAATCATAATTCATTATCCTGTTATATATATATATTAATCCTTTCTCAAAAAAGATACACCAAAGAGCAAAATTTTTCAGGCATATAAACCTTGGGTGTTCTGACTGCAATCTGACTTTGACAACATTCCCAGCTATACTATATTCTTGTCTAGTCCTCTTACAGAGGAAAATAAAAGGGTAACCATCACCGGTATTCCATGTAACTTTAAGGCAAAGTATAGTACTGTATATTTAATATGCCAACATACGAATCATCAACAGATCAAATAATTCTAAAAGATGTGGGTTGAGAATATGGCATTTTGAAAAGTGGAGAGTTTTATAACAAGTCAGATTAGAAAGGACCTATAATGAAAGGGGCAAACTACAAGTAATTGAAATGTAAGTAGATATGAGGTTGTTCACTGGATTTGTTACAACAGATGATATTCAAGGACAAACTGAGCCACTGTGATCCTCGGGCAAAATTGCAAGCAGTACGGTACATACTTTTATTTACTGCAATCTGAAATATGTTGTTTTGATATTAGTGTTATCATTATAGACTATAGAGGAAGGTGATTTTCAGCAATATTACAATTCATGACCTTTATAAGGGTATAATAAAATGTTACAATTGTTTCAGACTTCAAGTATGTAAACTCTTGACATGTAAATTTGTACTCAAACATGTCACTGGATGTTTTATTGTGAAAACAAATCCTTCCTGGTGTGATTATTTTTCATTTCATGTACAGTTTTGCTTAAAAATACTGTTCAGAGAAGGTTGTTGACACATCACCAAAGTGAAATTAATGCAAGAGACAGCTTGTGTGAGTCTAAAAAACAGTTACAGAATAAGAGGCTTATTCCTACAGTCCTCAGTATCAAATAATTCTTAAAGTACAATGCACAATTTATAGTTTTCATCCATGATAGGTTACATGAAGCAGAAGCATTATCCAATCTGCACAATGATTCACCTTGTGGTTTATACACTAATGTAGGACTACACATGATGTTGGTACAGTCACGAGCATAAGTTTCTTTACCCCCATGGCGAGAATGAGGTCGAAGTTGTGGTTGGAGAAGGGCCAGGCAAACGAACACTGGGAGTCAGTATTTCATGACGGTGTAAAATTTGTTGTATTCAAGTGAACACCTCTAGTGACATGAAGCATCATCGGAACATTATGAACTGGTTCATTTTTGTTCGTCCAGTCCATATCCAACGACGACTTCGACCTAACTCTCGCCAGGGGGGTAAAGAAGCTTATGCTCGTGACTGTACATGTGGTTAGTTGATAACAGTCATCCTGTGAAAAAGATGCTGTTGCTTGCATTCACTCCATTCTGGTTACTTAAAGCATAGGTGTTTTTATGGGATTAGATATGTATAAGCTGTGTGATTTTGCATTCTCTCCAGAATCAGCCGCAAAACAGTGAAATTTTACCCCACTTCAACTGTCCTTAATAGGCCTGAAACTGTGGACTGTGACAGAACAAATACAAATATTATTGCAATATTAGTACAGAGTACTCAAAGGTATAAACCACTAGGTTCAAGTTATGTCTGTACCCTGCACAAACATAAAGCCTATTAAAACTGTACAAATCAAAACATACAATACACTATGTACTAACAAATGCTGCAGTCTGTATTAATATTATTGTAAAACAAAACCATTGTAGTTGTATTTCAAACTTACAAAAGAATATACAGTATTAACACTGTCGCGCACGGCTGATGCATATGATGCATTTTTTAGGAAAAAAAACAAAAACACTTTGCGTTCATACAAGGAAGCCACTTTGGCGTCCTAATTTTGGAAGGGGTATTGCCTGTGATGACGTGCGCAGTACTTTCATTAAGGGTATTGGAACCCCTTCAGCCCCAAGCCAATCCCTTTCAATTCTTCAACTGTCCCTCCTTTCCTTCGTGCTTGCTGTCCCACCTCTCTATTTCCTTCTCCCTCCATGTTACAGGGTCTAGCTAGCACGGTCATCATTCTTCCTCTTCAATTCACATGTAATCTGATGACACATTTATGAACTGGGGGTGGGGGTAATTTTAGATGGCCATCTCATAAAGCTAAGATAGATATATAACACCTGCTGGATTTTTAACTTTCATGTAGTCTGATGACACACTCATTATATGGGACCTGTGAAACATTAGGTACCGTAAATTGGAGGCTAGGGACTCCTTTGATATGTACCACAAAACACCTTTTATACGCTGTTATAATACACATATTGTACTGTCCTATGGTTCGCTTTTTAACCAGTCGTCAGGCTGGTGTTTAGTGGAAACTAATCTGGACCAATGATCCTCTGGAACTAACTTTGGCCTTTGCAACAGATTCCCTCTTCCTAATTTCTTTTCTTTTCTTCCATGAGGTACATATAAATTCTTTCATCTTTTCCAATGAAAAAAAAAAAGAATGACAGCTAGCAATATAACATGCTCATGGTCTGATGACCTATTCAAAGATAGTCAGGGAGCTTAGTCAGCTGAGAAAAATGAAAAGTAGTGAGGGGCCTATTAAATTTTAAATCCTTTTGATCCACTGTTAACATTTCATTTCAGAGTTTTGAAGAAATGCAATTACGGTAGGAATTTTTTGGGAGTTGCGTTTATTAGTTATTCAGGGGGATCCATGTCTATTTATGATGGGAGATATAGATGAGATGCCCAGGCAGATATGGAGGGTGCTAAGTGATTTGTTGACCTATTTTTTACTTCCTAAATGCAGAAAGTAACAAAATACATATGAGTGGCACAGCCATGTAATATCTCCAAAAATACCTTTCAGGTTAAGGGTCAATTTCACAGTTGTATAGTCAATATGTAAATACCCAAATGTAAGATTTTTGACAGCATAGAAACAAAACTAAACTTTGTGCTGATTATGATAACAAAACTGTGTATTTGATTTGGGTACTGACTTGTCTGAAAAATATGAGTAGCATGTATTTCATGGTGTTGAAGAAAAGAATAAAATACAAGAATTTTGTCAGGCTAAGTGTGACAGACCTCCATGTGTAGTATATATACTGCAGTACAATGTAGTGTTTCCAAAGACTAAAATCTGAGGTGACTGGAGAGGAACCAAACAAAGACTAATTACTGTGAAACTGACCCAATGTTGAAAACAAGAACAATAGAAGACAGTACAAGGGATTTAGGTGAAATCGAGACGCCGGGCCTTCCTCTCAATCTTGGTCTCTCGGTATCCCTCATCCAAGGCTGCCTCCAGCTCAGACTCTGGCACCTTTTTGACCACCCGCAATGCCTCCTTAATTGCCTGTGTGGAAAAAGTTGGTGAATAACATACAGACCATGACTGATCAATTGCTCCGTTCCACATGCCAGTGTAGCAGGCAACCTTTATGTATATGATTGAGCAATTCCAGGTTGACTATAAAATATTCCAGGTTAGCTTCCAGGTTAGCTATAAAACTTTATATGCAATGTAAAACCTGAAGAAATAAAAAGACTAGACAAGACTAGACTAGACCAACACAAAACTTATTTGTCATTAACCCCAAGTGAAGATAACATCTTCACTACATCGTAACTACCGTTACACCAGTTCCCCTTTTATTCGTCAGGTTTCTCTTACTGTCTTCGTACCAAATTACCTGCTATTAGTCTTTTAGCTATATTGAATTTAATTGATGCTTTCAGATACAATACCCCACATTATAATAGTTCACTTTGTTTTGGAATGACCAAGACAAGTCCTGCCATCCATGGTTGTTCATAATGACTGACTGCTTAATGACTGACAATTATTTTTTTCTTTGACTACAGTAAGAGCAGATGACTTTACTCATCAAAGTTTAGACCTATTATTATAGTTCAGAAATTAGGATCTAATATATGATATGCATTATGGGCACAATGTTGTAATAACTTATTAAAATGACTAACTGTAACTACTCATGTCTGCAACCTACTCGACTCACCTCTGGCATCCACACTCGGAAGACATAATCCCGCATCAAGTTGTACCCTGGTTCTTTGTTCATCAGTTCAGTGCACAGAAAGTCTACCACAGACAGGATCTGCAAGAATTAAACAGCTTACAATAGCATTTCCACATTACCCCGTAGAGACTGCAATTCCCCCACAGGGCAATGAGATTCATTAGTTCGAAGGTGACAGTACACTCTGTTACCATATTTTGTTAAATACTATTAATAAGTGGGGATTTCACCCCATGCCTTTGTACCATGGAGGTAGAATAGTAGGAGACGGCACGTGGCCAGAAAAGTGAAGTCAGGTCCGCCATATTGGTATTGGCAAGAAGCTCGCCAGCCGCTCCTTCATTATTAATCTCGCCCTGACCTGTGTCACCCAAAAGGTGAATAATTCCTACACTCGGCAGACAATGAAATACATTGTCACTAAACATTTTCGGTGGACACTACCACCATCTTCACTGGTCAGGACAGAGTGGAGAAATAACATATTATACAGTAAAGCAGTTACTTTTCATGCAGTTTTCAACGTATGTCATGTGTATGTCTATGCGTGTGTGTGCGTGCGCGTGCTTGTGTATGTGTGTGTACAATTTGGGTGTGGTAAAATATGTTCACGTGTGAGGGAGGGTCACAAAACAACTTAATAAACGGCTGTGTTTGTGTGTTATTTAGGAAGGGACCGATATATCAATTAGGAAGTTCATTAAGGGATTAAGTTTGCGAGACCCATCACTAAGGTTGAAAATGTCGACCATGGTTTTGAATATACAACAATAAATCAGTTATTTTTCTTTTTCCGACTTCATGACATTTACCGTATAAGAGTTGGCTTCCTTCCCAGTGTAACTGTAATTGGCATTACATGCATCATTAAATACTGCATTATTCATTTTGTCTCCCTAGTTAGGATGATCGGTTACTTGGCCATGACAATTGTTCGAAGGAACTGCATACCATTGGATTCTGTTCCAATTTTAAGTGTGTCAAGCAAGTGTGTTAGAAATATTAAAAATAATGTTTCTCTTCAGGTAATCAATGACTCTGTTCTGAAAAGTAGGATATTATCTGATTCTGTTAATGAAGAGTCAGTCTCATCTCTCAAAGTGTACAAATAAGATAGTTGCATATTTAGCAGTATTTGTTGTATATATATTGATGAAGTCCTTGTACTGTGAACCATGCATTATTGCCCTAAACTCAGACAAGACTGATAAACATATTCTTTCCTTGATAAAACTTAAGGACAGAGGAAACTTGGTGTATCCATCTGATGATGTAATTGATATTACATCAGAAATGTATTACATCAGAAAAACTGTTCAGGGAAAGAGAGTCCAGCACCACTTTGGAGAGGGTAGATTGTAGCAAAATAATAATTTCAGTTAACAAATTATGCCCATAAATACATATTTCCTACTTTAGCTGGCCACATGTACGACTGAAAATCACTTGCATTAGTTAATTAAGGCTGTTGCTGAAGCATATTTGCAGGTGTAATATGCATATAAGGCCAAACAAATTACTAAGAAGTTGGCATCCAAAGTGAAAGTAAAGAGTCGACAGATATATACAAAACTTATACATTTCAGTGGCCAGTAAGGTATACAGTAATAGGTCAGTAATTTATAATTTTCTATTGTATTATTGAAAACATTGAAAAATGTGTGAATTGTATGTTATTAAAGAATACGAAATACATGTCATAATTAAAAATGAACAAACATCGTGAGGAATCTGGCTAAACCTTGTGGGTACTATGAGCGTTCAGTCTTTCTTGCCAACACAAGGCGTTGGTGCCGGGCAGCTGACTGGTTTCACTCCACTCAGACCCAACTGAACGCGCGGGCCATCTCCTCCTATTCTACCTCCATGCTTTGTACCCACCTTCCTGTGGTTATCTGCACCAAATAACTAAGGGAACCACATGTGATGGGTGATTGGGTAACTATTGTACAATTATATGCCATGATAAAAAAGTAAAAAAGAAACACAAACTGAAAAACCTGACAACTGACACAGACACCTGAAATCACACATCTGACACCCGAGACACAATATCTTACCTGGTCATCACTCTGATCCAGCTGGAAAGGCCCCATGCCTGTCCAGAGGAGAGAGCGGCGTGACACCTCATTCTGGTAGAGACGATGTCGCTCGCATGGCTCCTCCCCACGAAAAATCCGCCACAGGTGCTGCATACACTGAGGGGAGTGCATGAACTTAAGGAGCTTTTCATTCTCCCGGCGCCGCACACGCAGGGCCACATGAAACTTCCTCTTGTCTCGAGCCGACAACGTGACCTGTGAAGCAAACACACGGAGTCAGTGAGAAGTAAGGTAGTTATAATATTATCAGCTGTTGACTTTAACTTTAGCAATATAATCACAAGTTACACAGCATTATTTGAATCTTCTGATTTTGGCAGCTCCCTTTATGGGTTGTCACAGTTGATTTTCCATCTCCAGTTCCCTTCTGTCTCCTGCAAATCTTTCCTTACCACATCCATAAACCTCCTCTTTGAATTCACGTCCCCTTTTCCTGCTTGGCACTTCCATTTTCACCATCCTCTTCACAATATACTCCAGAGTATCATTTGACTTTAGCTGTAAATTATATAATCCTCCCAGTTGGAGGTTAGGGTACATCTTCACATATGATTATGAATTACAAACTTTGATTCATGACCATAACAGCACTTTGATTTTACATCCACCTCACTATCACAGCCTCTGTACTCTCTCTCTCTTTCTCAGTCATTGATAAATCTCACCCACCTCCTCATCACTGCTTCTGCCCTCCTCCTCTCTCTCTTCATCCCCACCAATGGGCTCATAGTACCACCGCTTGGATGCCCTAGGAGCCTCCCTCTTTTTGTTCTCTGGGTTTTCTGTTTTGTCCTGGGGGTCGTCCTTTGGAGTGAAGCTTACAATGATGAAGGCGTCTTGTTCTGTGGGAAGACAGAATAAGAAAAAAGCTATATAAATTTTTTAAGGGGGAAACATCACCAACAGATATCCGTTGGAGGGAGTGATGGTAGTTACATCGTATATTTGGACAGACTATACCAGGGCTACCATCCATCACTCGACCAATATCAGGACATATAACAATTACAAAACCCTCTCTACTCACACTAAAATAAAGGATCCCAAAAAGCTGATACTCATATATTCATTCTCTTATTCAACACAGAAAGCACCTTAATCCTCTACAAATAACTGATATATACTGGGACCACAACAAAAACAACAATAATTACTGTACTAATAATTGTGTGGTTTACTGTGCATACCTTCCGGTGGCATGCTGAAGAACTGTTGAGGTGAGATGGTCTTGCCATGGTGACGTAATTGACAATATGACTCCAACAACTGCACCGCTGCTGTCAGCCCTCTCACATTGCAGTCCTGTAGAATATGACAACTTAAGAGGGTGGTAAAATGGTGATGGCAAATGGGTAGCTACAGATTTTTCTGACTGAACCACAAACCACACTACCAACAACAATATAGTATTCAGATATCCCTTACAATACTGTACAAGGTATTATATATTTTATTATAGTGTTCTGTATGTGTAATGAATAATTATAAGATCAAATAAAAAGAGAAGCAAAGAAACAAATAACAGAAAGAAGAGGAATGCACTTCTGCTGCATGTAGGCAGCACAAGGGACAGTAATTATAAAATGACTATACTGTCTATCCATCTTTACAAGCTATTTGGTAAAATGAGTTCAAGTTAGTGTAATGTACTTACTGTAACATAGGGAAACATCTGGGAAAATTAACTGCATAATGATGCAGTGGTCTAGTATCCCAGGACAGTGGTTTGCCATAACCTATCACAGGCTCAAAAGTCAATGTGACAAAGATAAGCACTGCAATTAAGCGTTATTATGGCATATGTGCCCATTTTACTTTTTACGAACTTCAGGCAAAATACACCTTATTAAAACATCTAAAACTGGTACAGTACTGTCCTGACAATAAATATGATGATGTGTGTAAACCTCACAAGCTGACACTAACAACATTTATTTTAACACAAATAAAACATTCCCAGTTTGGGATCATCCATCCTATTCATCCCTCACCACAAATCTGGGCCAATACAAAGCTTACCACAAAATCTGGGATGATGCCAAATTCAAAGAGTTTGATGCGCGAGAGGTCAAGGCGGGGTGGACAGGCATTGCGGTGACGACCCACAGGGCAAACAGCAGCACGGTGGGTGGCGGGGTACACTTGTTCCACATAGCCAGGCCACCAGCACCCAGGGCCCCCAGCCTCAGGCACCTCTTGCCACCACACCAAGTCACCCGAGCGGACAGGCATTGCTGGAGTTACAAAACACATTCATTATATACTATTATCAAGTACAGTACAGTAATGATTCTCTTCCAACTGGCATCTCACATCCAATATATACACATTTTGAGAACATTCCAGTGTTTATCAATTGTAGTTAATTAAGCAGCTATGTAAATATTACACAACTGTAAAATGTACTCCTTTGCATTACCTAATCTATACTGAATTAAGCTAAGTAACTAGAATGAGGTAACCAGTGTACTTTCATCATCATAAAAATATAAAGAAAGAACTACACTCACTTTTGACAAGAGAAACCTTGGAGAGATCTGGTAGCTCCTCCTCATTGCTCGAGAGATTCCGTTCACTCTTCTTCGCTCTTGCCTCCTCCTCTCTTCCTTCCGCTGAATCCTGCTCCTCATTGCTTGAAGTACTCCGTCTGTCACTAGTGGGCTTCACCTTCCTTGGCCTTCCTCGCTTCCTCCTTGTGGTGGTGCCAGGTTCCTGTCGGGGCTTCTTAATGGGCACAAAATCGGGGCTCGACTCACTAACAGAATTTTCCTCCTGCTCTTCCTCCTCTTCTTCTTCTTCTTCTTCTTCTTCCTCCTCCTCCTCCTCCTCCTCCTCAAATCTCCTCATATCACTACTTTCACTTCTCTGTCTCAGTAGCCTCTCACTGTGCACCACACTTCTCTCCCCCCTCATCACCATGCCCCATCTCCCTCCTCCCCTGCCAACCAAATGATCTCTCTCTCTTATACCTCTCTCCCTGCTCTCAATTCTCTCTATTCTTGATTCTTTGTCTCTGCTACTTCTGCTGCTGCTGCTGCTGCCTCCACTCTCCACTGCCCACATTAGTAGATTATCTACCTCTGATGGCTTTCGTTTTCTAGGCTTTTTGGCAGCCTGATATGATGTCTCTACTTTGCCTTTCTCCACCACTGTTAAATTTTTGGCAATCTGATTCTCTAACTTTACCTTAGGTCTCTTTCTTTTTGCCTCAATCTCTGCCGACCTTGAATTAGATTCCATTGGTATATCATCTGCCCTTCCTTCACCTGCTGTCCCTCTATCACTGCTCCTTGTCTTTCTCTTCTCCACAGTGTCCCTTTTGTTGTGGTTTGCATTGTGTTTATTCATCTTCTTCAGTTTCTTCCTTGGCTTCTTTTTGGGGATCTTGCTTGCCTGTGGAAACAATTGTTTGTTTAATTTCTTTTGGGATGATTTTGTCTTTTCCTTATATTCCTCCTCCTCCTCCTTTTCTACTATATTCTTCGTTTTATCTTCATCCGAGATATTGCTGATCTCAGTCTTGCCACTTGCTTCCTCACTCCTAGAATCATACTCCATTATGCCCACCACCACATTTTCCTTTCTCCTTTCTCTCCCACTTGATGGCACCATCATTTTCTGCTTCTTGGCTCTCTCCTTCGGGTTCTTCGAGACTGGAGCATCAGCAGAAGAATTGGCTTGCTCTCCTAAATTCAGGCTGGCAGTTGAGGTAGTGGTCATCTTCCTGTGCCTTTTCTGAGGGCACCGCTGAGGGGAGCTAAGGTTCAGCAAAATCTTGAGATGCTGGGCAGTCTCTTCATTCCTCTCGGTGTTGAACCCTTCAAAATTCAGATTAGGTAAACTGTCACTTTCCTCATCCTCCTCTTCTGATGAGTGATACCAGGGTATTGTAGAGATGTCAACATCCTGCTGGTGTTGTGTTACTGAGGTTCTGGTCATGTGATTGTCTAATGATCCACTTGGGATGGCTGGATCTTCTACTGTATACTCACTTGCTGTCTTCCCTGTATACTCATTGACCGCTTTCACCGACATAGTTTTATAGTCATCATAATTCTGTGAGGTGTCCGAGGGTGGAACCACCTTTCTTACTTTACTATGGCTAACTGGGATATTAAGTTCGGATATTACCTTTGTAATATTTGTTGTGGTACTGAACGTGCACTGTTCTTCAAGTGATATTTTCTCATCATTTTGTATTTGGGTGTTAGCATAATTTTCACTAACATCACCAATTTCTTGACTTGTTACCATGCATGCAACTTTTTTTCTCATATCCTCCACATTACTCTTATGCTTGGAGATTCTTTTCATAGCCAATCCTGGTATGTCTCTTCTCTCCCCAGACCCTGTGCCTCTCAAGTGTTGACTTGATAACATGCTATGCTCAGAGATTCGTCTTGTAACTGATTCCTGACGTTGCTCCCAGTTGGTACTCAGGTGCTGCTGCTGCTGCTGTTGCCATGTGCGTTTGTATGTACTTAATTCCTGGTGCTGTGTAGTGCCCCCTACCCTTCCCTTGAGACTCACCTCTGTATCATCTTTCCAGCCCTCCTCTACCTTGCCTGGCCAACTCTCATCTGTCACAACTTTCCAACTCTCCTCTATCATATCATTATTATTCTCCACTGTCTCACCCTCCCTGTCTTCTTCAATCTTACCCTTCCAACTCTCCTTTGTTTCAACCTTGACACTCTCACCTGTATCAGTAGTTGAAGGTATATCTTGAGGGTTGGCCGGGTATAATGTAGATGATTCTGAGCTCTGGGTTTGTTGCTGAGGTTCAACTTGTGTGAGACAGGTAAGTTTTACATCATTATCAGTTTCTCTCACATTCATCTCTCTTTCACCAGTTCTGATCATTTCAGTTTTTGGCATTCCAGCCTTTCTCTTTTTATTTTCTCTTTCACCACTCTTTCTCATTTCATCTTCAATCTTTACAGTTTCTCTCACTACCACTTCTCTCTTTGTAAAAGTCTTTCTCACTTTAGCTTCAATGTGACCAATCTCTCGCATTTCATCTTTTATCGGACCAGTTTCTTTCGTCTCAACTTTCATGTTCAAAGTCTCTCCCATGTGACACTCTTTCTTACCTAAACTCTCAATCCTTGTTTCCACTGTCATAGGTTTCTTCTCTTCCACCAGACACAATGTTGTTCCTTCTTGAATTCTATGCCTATCCATTCCATTGTTTATCTCTCTGCTGTGTGTAGAGTGACCTGACACATGGCTAAGAATTCCTGTTTCTTCTTGAATGGTGATCTCATTTTCATCTTTGCTTTTTGTGTCTTCATCCAGCTTACAAACATTGAAGTTTATTTCCTTTCTTCCCTTGTCAATTTTCTTGGGTTTATTTTCTACATTTGACCTCAAACTTTTACTCCTGAATCCTTCCTCTGTTACCTCTACTTTCCTGACAATTTTTGTCTTGTTATCTCTTCTGTCTAGAATTGCTTCCCTTTCTATTTCCTTAGCTTCAGTTTTGTTGTGGTCCTCTTCCATAGTTGGTCTTATACTTCTCTTTTCTTTCTGTTTCATGCTTGCTTCCTTTTCTAAGCTTCCTCTGAAAACATCCTTCTCCATATAAGTTTCTATATTCCCACTCATATCCTTCTCCATACAATCCTGTGGGTGTTTGTTTTCCACCTCTGAATAATGCTTCATATCACTTTTGCACTCCTCTTCCAAGACACCACAACCACTCACCACATCCTTACAATCTTCATAGGTAAGTAGAGGTCCTGCTGCTGCTGCTGGTACTTCTGATTCAAAAACATTTACATATTCAATGCAGTCAGAAGTGGTTGTAACAGACCTGGTAGGTGTGATATTGACCTTAGCCTCACATCTGGCTACACTTACAGATCTACTACATTTTGAATTAGTGGGACATGGCTTGGGTAATCTCTCCTCCTCTTTGGATGCATTACTTCCCCAGTTTTTCTTCAAGACCTCTGCTTGATCACCGATAAATCCCATGTACTCATTGATCTTGCTTTTTGCTGTCTGATTCTGTTGTAATTCATCACCTGACTTAGCATCTGTGCTGTCCACATCCACACTCTTACTGTCTTGAGCATTACAGGATTCACCACACTCTTCACTCATTTCTGCATTCTGTATGGTTTCATCTGTTCCCTTAATATTACTCATACTTGTACTCTCAACCCCAGCATTATGGGAACCAGTGCACTGTATTACCAGTTTCTGTAGCAATTCATCGTGGATCTTCATGTGCATATCATCTATTTCAGAAAGATGGGAATCTACGACTTTGTTACTTTTGCCGTCTACTGTCTGTTTTTGTGTAATTTCATCAGCCTTCGTATTATCACCCTGATTTTGTTTCATCCCATCAGTTGTTGCAGCATTCTCATTCAATAATTTCTGGGAGCTTTTTGAATCCTGGGAGACTTCCTGAAGCTTTTCTTGGCTCTCACCTGTCTCACCCAAGGAGAAACGGACCAGCACAGGTTGAGGCTTCCCTTCCCCAAACAACCTCCTCTGCCACTGGAATGATGAGGTCTTTCTCTTCATACCTTCATCGGGTTTGGATATTCCACTACTGCTGACATTTTCATTACTCAATTCTCCAGCATTCAATAATTGGTCCCTAGTCTCCATAGGTGGGAATGTGTTAATGCAGGAAGCTGTTACTGCTTCGCAATTTTTGTTCCATATGGCCATACAGCTTGATTCACACATTATGTTGGAGTTTTGGGTCACAAACTGACTAGCCTGTGAAACAGTAGCAACTGGAGCTTGGATATTATTTGTATTGGGCTTTATGCTTTGGGCCACATATTTTTTTGTCTGGACTTGGGTATCAGCTGCCATAATGTTCTGGCCAACACATTTTGAAGATAATGACAGGGAAACATTTAGTTGGGTTTGGCTGTCAGCTGGCTTAATATTATCAGTCAAAATTTGTCCAGACCAAGACAAAGCAACATCTGGTGCTTGGCTACTAGCTGGCAGAATTTTGCCACAGCATGTCACCTTCTCACCAACAGCAAACAAATTTGTACTGTTCAGGTCCTCCCCTTGACTCATTTCATCACAGTCAACTCTGCTCTTCTTCTCAAAGCTTTTTCTACTAACCTTTAATGTTCTGCTGATTTCCCTATCACTATGACTGCTACATTTTGCATCCCCCAACATACTATTTTTCTGTACTAATTGCCATTCACCTTCACTCAGTTTACTCATCTGTTCCACATTACTTTTCACTTCCATATCACCATCCCCAAGACTCTTGTCCCGTTCGGGATCAAACCTAATCTGTCCAACTGCAGCCACTTCCTCAGATTTGTAAGTACTCTCTCTCACACTAGTCTCCTGCAATTCACTTACCCTTTCACATGTTTCTCTCATGTTTGTTTCATTTTCACCTTCCTCTTTCACTTCAGTTTCCCTCCTATCAATATCTTTCATTATTTCTATATTTTTGTTGCCCGAACTAATTATGACATCACTGCCAACTCTTGCATTATCACTATCTACTCCTGAATCACCAATCCCCCCTTCATAATCACTACTTTCACACACCTTCAAACAGATGGGAGCTGTTAGATTCAATTTTGTACTATCAGGGTTATCACCACTTTTGGCAGTCGGATCAATATTCTTGCCACCTGGGGAATCACTTCCCACATGTGATATGGCAACTTTTTTGCTGCTGTCAAAAGGCAGAGTCTCCCGGTCAAATTTTGTACTTTGAACATCAGCACACTTATCAACTTCAACACCAATAACAGAATTTGTACAATCAGGACGAAAGGCATAGGCTGGGTCTTTCCTTTTGCCCGAATGACTCACCTGAGGGGGACTGGCTTCTGCTCCCTGGCCCCACTTGCTTTTAACTTCACTGATTTCGGCAGCTCTCGCCCGAGCGACAACAAGGTCTGGTGGCTTCTTTGGTTCATCTGCCTGGTCATCCACATTGCAATCCTCATCATCACTTGTACTTGAACTTATTTTCTCCTCATTACTGCTAATCATATCGATTTCCTTCTCAACACTTCCACCCATACTTATATTATTTGCAATTAAAGCAACAAACTCTTCAATATTATCACCATCACCACTTTCCTCACACTTTTTATACCTACTCAATGCACAATCGTTCTCCTTGTTGTTATTCACTCTTGGGTCATTGACAACGTTTGTCTCCCTTCTCTCCTCCGCACCACGATTCACTACTCCAGGATCAAACAGTATGCTCAACTCCTCACTATTCACTCTCAAATCATAGCTATCATCAACATCTGCTGGACTACCGCTAACCCTGCTTGATTCTTTGCCGAAACTAAAAGCCACAGGGGAAGAAGGTAGGTGGACAGCGGCAGTGGACCTTGGGCCACAACTACCACTATCATTGCTCCTCCAGGGGGTGAGGATTGCAGTGGGGCTTCTCACCTGGCTAGTGTCTACTCCCTCAGGCTCTCCTACCTCTGGCATCAGTTTCCCTTGGGGCCTGAAACCAAGAGAAGACAACAACAGGTGAGAAACCCCACTAGTGCACTTGACGAGCCATTTAAATTAGCTCTTAGTCAGGTTTTCTCTAGCTGATGGTAATTGTTCACAGCCGATAACAGTCGATCGCACAACTGATTCACATGCGATGCCAACATTCCAGGCTATGGGCTTCGGTCAATCCCTATTAGCCTGTAAAATATCAGCAGTGAACATTTACAGTCAGCAAAAGAAAAACAGACTATAGTATACCTAACCCTACCAACCCTCTGTGCACAATTTCTTCAAGCTACTTGTACAACCTAACCCTCAAAGGTTTACCGATAAGTCTGTGGTGTGAATTGTGTCTTATATCAGTCTATATAATCCGTAACCCTAGTCATGATCTCCTCTGCACTCGTCAGTTGCAAATATTCCTACAGCTCGCTAATTCTTCTCAGACACTCCATCCTTTACCTTCCAGTTTGATGACCTACCGTACAGTTGCCTCCAAAATTTCTGTCCCACCTGCCCATGTCTAAATCCTGAAAATGAAGATATCTCAAATCTGTGACATTATAAATGTTTTTATATGAAAACTAAACTTCACATATTTTATCTTCTGGCAAATTTTCATGATCTATACTGGTCCGAGTTACTGAATGGGAAAAAATGAATGGATCTTACAGAGTTCAGAGGCAACTGTACTTACGCAGCTGTGCAAAAATCTTGCACTAAAGTATACATTCAACCAATACAGGAAAGCTAACATAGTAAAAATTCGTCACTGGGCATACCAATTTTAACAACAGAAAAGTTAATCAGCTCAACCTGTGCTGCATTTGTACATCAATTGTATATTCTTTTAATAAATCATATCAATTAGCTTCTAATAATTCTTATGGTGAGAACGATGCAGTCAACTAACTGAAGGCTACTGATTTCTTGAATCTGTGTCATACTAAGATACCATATACAGTGAGGTATGTTTTATCTTCTTTTTGACATGTAAAAGAAATCAATTGCCTCCAATTCTATTAGTAACTTTTTCCTCAGCAATATGAAAACTAATGGGAAAAATCATAACATTCATTTTATCATAGTGAATTGATGAACATTCTACCAGCACTGAGCATGATAAACAATTCTACTCCCCGATAATGAAGCATGCATGATATCAACTTGCATAACTGTTTTTCTATCTATAGTAGGCCCTCAATACAATGCTAACTTATTTATCACACCTCATTTAACACCCACTCAGTAGATCACTTAACCTGTCAAAAAATTAATAACATAAGCCTGGGAAAACATTTGGTAGTCTTCAGTGAGGAACTGAGTGCAAAATGAAGTGTGTGGATACTAGTACTGTATCTATTAGTATTGTATTGCAGGTCTACTGCATCAAAATTTGGAAATCACTACTTTAGTTTTCCTGTGGGTAGCACTTGTACATTTTCTAATAAAGGACGACAGAAAATCTTCATTCTAACTGTGTGTTCGTCTTCATCTTACACACACACAAAGAAGCATGATAAAAATAAAAATATTTAGAAATCATTGAATGTGTTATTCAACCATTAAATACCTCAAATTAAACAATATGATTAGCATGAAGTCCAAAAATTGTATAGTACAGTATTAATGTATTCAAGATTATTACAAAATGAAAAAAATACCAACTCTAAGAATCATACATGTGTTTATTATCATTTTTTGTAAGCTCTACATGATCTACTTCCCCAAGGTGAGTGAGGCAACACACACAGACACATGTGCACATGGAGAGAGAAAAGGTCAACACGGCCCTCTCTAAATTCCATTTTTATTATCATTATTAGTAGTACAGTAGTAATATTTATATTGGTGCATCAGAGGAAAGAGAGAAGCAAGGCCGAATTTGTCATCAGGAAGAACATTCACCGCTAACACTGCCGGAAGCCACATGCTAAAAAGTCATGGGTGAGGCAATGTATGGAGTAATCATATCAACCAACAACATGGTCCAACCTAAGACTTCTTTTGCAAATGGCCCTATGCTAGCTACCTGGTCAAATACAGATCCATACTTTCATCCTTTTTTGAGGGGAAAGCAACAGTCAGCAAACTAAATGCTTTTGATTCCTTCAAACCTTGCCAAGAAACCAACTTCATCAATGCATGGAGTCTGTCTTGTGGCACAAGTTGGAGGAATTCCTAGGCAATAATGTGCTAAAACCATTTAACCCATTCAGGATCTGAAGTATGCAATAAATACTCAGGCAGTCAGCATGGTTTCTCGCCTCAGCTGTCAGTGGTATTTCAGTAAACAATCTGAGTATCCCAATAATTTACACGGTCAACTTTGCCATGGAGACAAAAGGTAATCTGAATACATAATGAAAGAAAAAGAAGGTGAAATCACAACTGTCTCATTTTATCAGTTTCATCGGCAGGATTAAGAGGCCTGTGATGCTACTGGCAAATATGAGGATATTGATTCCTCCAAACCATACCACAAAAAAAAAAAATCAATTTTGTGATACAGAATTGAAAAGTCAGTAGGTTTCAACTGGAGACAATATCATAGTCCCCTTAACTGCATGGTTTGATTTTAATCAGTACCTAAAAAAAGGCACCATTCATTCATTTAGATTAAAGGTCTCTCCAAGTTTTTTTTACATAAAAATAAAAAAAATGCATGACGGATAAGGAGACAAACATAGATAAGACCGAAAAGTAAACCAATTTCACAGCTTACTTTCAATGTGTATTCATTAATATGTCTTTGCCTTGGAACAAACTGTTTGGACTGTATTTACATCAATTACCAATACTGTACCTGTATTTATGATTGAAGGATAAAGGTAGAAACTATCTAACCTCTTGGCAAAATAGGACTGTACAAAAGTTTCTTTTGGAGCTGATTATCCATGTCCTCCTGCAATGGGATAATTCTGAGGCCTGTGTTTGCTTGCTTTAAGTAATTGTTTTTAACAGAAACTAATTTAACTCCAAAAACTGAAAAGGTTTGTCATTTTCAGTATGTTATCCCACATGCACAGGTTATGAGTATTAAAGAAATTAAAGTATCTCAAAAGTGATGCTTTCTAATGGCTTTAGGGAAAAATCTGCAGTACTGCACATCGTTACATGCAAAGAGAAAATACTAAGGGCCATGTGCATGAAAACTCATGGCCAAGATTGATGACCACAGATCAATGGGAAATCTCCAAATATCTTCATGGAGCCTTCAAACTGGTTCAAAGGTCATTGTGTACTCCATGCCTTTTCTTACAAACAACGTGAAGTAAGCAAGTATCAACAGCATTCCTACCGAGCATCATATCCCGTCCTGCTTAAAATCTCCATAAATAAGAAAATCTGTTGGGTAGGTTAAGGAAATTTCATAATACACAAAATCCTGCCACCACTGCAAACAAATATCCTGGAAATGTAAACAAGAAGTGAATAATAATGGGACACTGGAGATGTAATGATGAAAAGGACTGATGATGCCGAGAGAGAGAGGAGATGCAAAACGATAGTTATAATCTACAGTATAAACTTGTAGATGGGGACATGTAAGTTTGGTCACGTGTGCCATGAGAAACCGTTTCTAAGGGTGAAGGGTAAAACATAAACACAAATAAGGAAGGGATTGGAGGAAATGAGAAGCAAGGGCATATAATTATATCACATTGATGGAGACTGGCATAAACAAGGCATCTGGGGGAATATGGAAGGGGAGTTGTGAGAGATGATAGATGATATGGGCATTTATCTCATGAATGGGGGAGACTGGCAAAGAGGCACAGGGCTATTACCTTGTTGTGTCAAAGTGTGCCATGAGAGGCTGTAAGGGTGGTGATGATGGTGACGAAGGTGCATGGGGGCGGCACTGCTCACGCTGGGCTGAAATTGCCAACAAATGTCAGAACTGGACATAAAAACATGCACACACACATAAGCACATATGCTCCTCCACTCTGTTACTGAATTTTGACTCATACACCCTCTTGTAAATAAAAACAAGATGTATCATTAGCCAAATGTTATCCTGTATACCCAGGTTTTTCAGAAACATTCACTCAGGGTGTGGCCTCTAGTGAATTTATATTGCAATTTGATAAAAAAAAAAAAAAAACATGCCAAATTTGAGCCATTATTTAAACGGTACAATTGGGTAAAATTCCTCCTGGTTCACCCAATCACATAATATGGATACAGGACCTATGATGGTGTCAGAGAAATGGAAGTTACTGATTTTTCCAAACCATGCCATGAAACATATTCCTTCAGCATAAGTGCTGTCTGTGTTACTATTTTGGAGAAATGGCAGCCTCCAATTTGTTGACTACAGTATATCACAGGTCCTTTGAAGTGGCATAGTTTATATTCATTTATACATGCATACTGTACAGTACACATATTTGGCAAGAGCATGGTTCAATATTCCTCTTCTTTGCCACACCAACTATTATACATATGTATCATTATGTTCTGTGACAAGAAAAACTGGGTGGAAGCATGACAAATACTGTATAAAGACAGTATCATAAATGATATGGTTGGCTTTGGGAATGAACGATCCAACTAACGCTGTTTCAGTAGGGTTGACAGAGGTCACGTAACATGTTTTTCTAGATCCCTTCATATATTTTGTGGTCAATATGTTTACCATAAAGGGTTATATGCATGAAAAGTCATGAGACAGGGCAAAAACAATGACAGATATGATGGCTCCATGTGTTACCTATGGAAAATTACACAGGTCACATTCATTGCCTATCCCATGATGTTTCTTGCACATAAAACAAGGTCTAAGAAACATTTTCTGTAATCATACTGCTCAATAAAGGTGGATATTCTACCATCTAAAAAAATAACTGAAATATACAAAGCAGTATGATAACACTACTAAACATATATCAACAGAGGAAGCAAGTATATGTACTGTATTAGAAAAATAAAGGTAAAACAGAAATCTAAGTTTTCACCTGTGTTTACAGATGAACTCTTGGAGTTATGTTTTCTTCACACTGCTTGTCAGTTAAGGTACAGATATTCCCACCATGGTACCATAATGGTTTTATGGAAATTTTCATCACAATACACCTACAGGATATAGTAAATCTATACTATTCCAGCTGAGGTACACCATGGAAAAATTAGGCTATGCTTATAATGCAAACATATTCTAAAGTACATCTTGCAATGTCCTCAAAATATATATTTCATATAAGACTCCAAAAGATACAACTCAAAATTTACCCTCCTGAAAAATAAATGTAGAGTATCAGGACTGTACCAACTATGACCCAGGCTGAGAAAGAAAACCATATATATATTTTTTTTTCAGCTGAGGTTTGAAAATCATAGACATGGGATCTGCACAGTACTATGTGTATAGTAAAGTGACAATGCAGTGTTGTACTTACGACACTTGTACGATTTTTGAACCTCAACCGAGAATGAAATCAACAAATATAGCAAGCGTCTTGACCAAAACTTCTGATTCCCCCTCCAGGCACAGTGAGAACCTTAACTCATGAGGTTTGATCAACGAAGCACCAGAGGAAATCACTTTTTGGACTCAATTTACTGTCATTTGAGGTTTCTTTGAAAAAATATTGTCAGATTTTCATTATTACTGTACCATGATTATATTTCTACAGGACATAGACAATCTGCATCAGGATAAGCTCTAGTGGGCAACCTTTCCCTTGCTGTTTATCAATAACTATAAAAAAGTAACATTCTCAGCAGGAAGGCAAGGATTTACTACATACTACAGCAAGCTCACCTCAATTACATCAAAATGATATGAACGATGTAATATACAAGGTACAGTGGTTATACATAAATATACTGGCACCAAACTGAAGTGTAATATTCATAGTCTCACATAGAAGGTACAAACATGCCACCCTGGGTGATAACCTGTTTTCATTTGATATCACTATTTTAACTATTGGTAGGAGTAGTGTTAAAGTATGACTAATAAAGGGCGAGACCAGGCAGAGTAAGTTATGCTGGACTTGTATAAATATATTATTAAATGAGCAACCAAGACCTAACAGAAACAGATACATGGCTGCTTTTAACTTGCCACACTCTGAATTTGTTATTCTCTATTCCATTTTTTCATTTATTCATGTCAGTACCTTCTAGATGAAGCCTCATTTATAGTTAATAACGAACACATTTCACTACACTAAGTAAAAAAAAGATATATGTACGAAATGGACCAACTGTTGTAATTATTGATCACTATAGTAACACTACATTCTGGAGAAAATAAAGTTAAAAATTCTGCATGACAATGACATTATTATTACAGTACACACAAGCATGGAATTATATATAGAGAAATAACAAGGATCCCAACCATATCATCATCAAAATACAACTTATAATATTAAGGTAGAAGGAAATAGTAACCTTATGTCTCTTCCTCCTCCCTTATCCATGATATTACATTCCTAAAGGCACAAGGAGTCAGGTAAGTATGAACAGGGAGCTGAATAAGAGTAGTGTCAAAGGAGCATATACAATATACCTAGTGCTAAGGAGCTAGGTAGTATAAAAACAGAGAAAGAGGGACAGAAAGTGTAAAGAGTGCTGGGGAATGTAAGCAGCATTATAAAATGCAAGAAGACTTTCCTACACAGCTGATTCAGTTATCAAATTGCACGTCAATATGGAATGAGAAAATACGAGAGACAGTAAAGGAAGTTCCAAGGCAGAATTTCTTGCGGAGAAGCTTTAAGTTGCAAGTTTACCTAACTATGGATAAAACAGAACATTGTGTGGCTATGGAAAAAGTAGCTACAGTATACAGTACTTCCTACCATGAACAACTGAAACCATAAATAATCTCATAACTTAAGAAAAATTAGTAGCAAATTTTGGTACCCTCAGTATGATCATCCTCCATATATGAAATATCATTTGAGAAGCCTTTACTGACATCCTTCATCTATACTGCAGTCTGTTTTATGTATAGTTGATAGTAAAAATCCACTCATTCCAATCAGTTAAGGGGGTAATACACTTTTAGTACATCAGAGTACCTCGTTACCTCCAAAGTATGCCAGGAAACTGGACCAGTTTAACAAAAATAATGGTAGCCTGTTGCTTGGATTAGTTTCGAGGCATCAGTTGCTCCAGAATTACCAACACTGCATGGCTCCCATAAGTCATTTCATTATAGGCTGTGGACATTTCATCAGTTACAGAAAAGAGACCTGTGTTACTTTTTGGCAAATGAAACAGGACAAAGCTGACAATGAATTACAATACTTTCTCAAATGGTTTGAGTTTTATTCAAGCTAAGTGAATACCTTCTGTTTAATAATCACCTTTTTTCCAAGCAGAAACTTATTAGCATCAGTATTTACAGCACATTGTTGTAATTCAGTATGAAGCTTTAATCATAAATTACAGTTAAAAGCCATAACTTCTGTCCACCCAATGCAAAAGAGTCGAGTTTTGCCAAATTGTACAAAACAAAGAACTGAATGTAAACCACTGACCTAACCCTAACCCCAGAATCATATTTTTCTCCTTTAATATTAAAAAAACATATATTGCAAAACTCTTTCAGCTGATCTTTAGGAGTCGAGTGTAAATCATTCCAACATCTTGACATGGTTCCCAGCAGAAAAATCACCTGTTAATTTGTGAAAGTGATACAGTAAATGTAAATGGAAACATCTGTTGTTGGAGTGTTCTCTCTACTTTCCCTGTTGTACGTAGGTGGGCTACAATTATCGACTGTCTCTGTACTGGTGTCATTAATGTGACTTTTGCACATACACCCACTGATGCGTGCATATATCTAATAAACTGTATATATAATATTCTTCCAACAACTATAATTATGATAGTGATAACTGTCTCTATTTCAGCATTAATATTAAGTACCATGTACTGTATGTGTGCATGGATAATGTATTGTATGTATAAATGTATATGGAAGATCTATATACAAATGCCAGCAAAAATTCACTTCAATGCTACATGCACACTATGAGGCACGTGATCGAGATTATATTGTAGTTGAACTCAAATTTCCTTTTAAAAACCAATTCTGTATTGACTGTTTTAGGCAACAGGAATTTCTGTGACATAAAATTGTTTGGCATTAATTCAGCCATATTAACAAAGTACAGTACTCTAGTTCTTATGCATTATATGAAGTAGTTTAAAACACTTGGAGATAAATAATATTTTCCTCATGCTAGAAAAATAATCAGATAGATAAATAAGCAAATGAAGTCAGTCTTCGTTATATATATATATATATATGTCCGATTTGTATATAAATATATCTGATTTGTATTATGTGATGTTATCATCACATAAAACATAATTACATCAGCACTTGACTCATATGATACACATATGTTTGAAGCTAATTTTTGCAGTGATTTGAGAAATATTTAGTGTTTGTATATTATCTATCAATAAATATTGATCTTCATAAATATCTATGTTCCTGTACAGGCTATATTGTTAGCAACAGTGACAAATGGTCACTCCTATGTCTGCAGACCTCTTCACTGATCATCTAGAAAATGTGAGTGGAACAATGTACTGTATATGAAAGGGGTAAGGAAAGGATTGAGGAGTGAATTGATAGGGTAATGCAGGCATGGAGGGATACAGTAACCTAGAGAGACTTCTTAAATGGTCATCTGTAATATTAACTGATGATTGATTGCTCAACCTCTAGAACATATGTACAATGTGAAGAGAGTTTGCCAGGAGTAGTTAATTAATGGGAATTTTTTTCAGGATTAACAAGGAGAATTAGCAGAACACATGATAAAGCAAAGAAATAACAGAGCAAAAGGCATATACCAAGAAAATTTAAGTCAGTTGCATACCACACCACAAATGGAACACAAGCCAGCATAGAATACATAAACACAACACAAAGAAGCAGGCATGTAATATTCCTGCACAAGTACGCCCCCAGGCACGAACACACGCATATGCACCAGCACTCTATAGCTGTTAATTTTTTTCATAATTTAAATGGCAATCTACAAGGATAGATTATAATTATTAATAAGTTTAATGACAGAAAGATGTGAGATATACCAGAACTCTCTTTGAAAGTGTCGAGATGATCCCAGGAAGAAGCAAGGCAGTACTGTATAATTCTAATTTTCATCTTAGTGGCACAACTTACTGTCATAGACATTCATCACCACCTTGAGATACAGAAAGTGCTATCCTTCCCAACAAGGCTGGTGTGAGAGTGCCTTGGTCAAGTGGCTGTATAGTTACAATGTGCAAGTACTGTACAGCACTGCTCTAGCCTGTGCTCAGGCAGAGTTGAGTGACAATCATATTTTGGGGCTGAAAATACAACTTTTTTCAAAAATTCTGTCCCATAATATCACAGCCTTCAACAATCAACAGTAACAATATAATCATAATCAGTCATTCAACTGTTTGGACTTTTTTTAGTACTGTATAGTCAAGATGTTCCACACAGAAGGGCAGATATAAATGTGATAATGACAGCTTACTTCTCGTAAACCATATAAATAAGAAAATTCTTTTGCAATCATGTCACTAATATGAATAAGTAAATGGTTAGATATACATGTGTAAAATATCACACAATTTAAATTAACTGCTACTTGATATGCTAATCCATGAAATGTTAATTTTGAAGTCACCAGAAAAATCATAAATATTCTAAGGGCCAAATTTCCAATCCACAACATTTTTCAAGAGTTGTTCAATTCCTGAGGGGGTTGGGAAAGTACTGCAATTACAGTAGGATATATTGATTACAATGCCTGAATTGTACATTGGATACAACTGATGTACTCAATACAGCATATTAAACATATTTCTAAATAATTTAAATTTTGTGTAAATACTGTACTGTATAAAAAATACTGATGCATCCATTACAAGCAATTTTAGTAAAGGTTTATGATGATAATAAGGCTCCAACTCCCTAATAAATCTGTGCAGCCAGACTAATTTGTTAGATCTGTGTTTCACTGAGTGAGGCTGGACAAGAACACAACATAGAAGTGGAGCATGTTTCACTTAGCACGTATGAACTGATGGTACAACACCTGCTCCATGTTGACTACTGGGGATGCAAATAAATCAAAACTATATACAGTAACACCCCTTTAAGTCATAATTAAAGATAAGCAAATAATTGTTCAAAAAACTCATTATTAAATTCAAAATAATAGTGAAGAAAATAGTTGGAACATTTTTAATAGTCATACTATTACAACTTGTAATTGGCTAGATTAGTAATGGTGTGACTACTGCATCTTGCTTAAAATGTGATGGCCAAGCAAAGTCGTAAAATATTGCCTCAGTCGTAAATATTCCAAATAATGGGGTAGAATTTCAGGTTCCCGCACTTTGTTTGGTGCGTACCCTGCATGTTGCTCCCCTCTCAGTGACTCGTACCCTCAGCTAATTCTCAATCAATTGTGGTCACACAATAAACAGTTTCTTACTACTTGTGTGCTTTATCTTGCATTTTTTACATGTTTGTGTATGTCTGCCCATGCTCCTAAGGCTTCTTGTAACAGAAATGTATTGAAAGTAAAGACCGTTATTGTGGTATTATTAAACTTTATCTTCGATGAAGAGTTTTCTTCGTTGCAGTTACCATTACTTTACGATGTGAATATAGCAACGAAAAGTATTTTCGCCAAAGAGAAAGTTTAGTAATACCACTTTTTGCCCCCAGATTTTCAGCAGTGACTGAATAAGTGGTGAATTTTTTTTTCTTTTTTTTTTTTCTCTTTCAATATACAGAGGGGATTTTGGATAAGTTGGAAGGGCTAGAGCCCCTTGTGTTTCAACTTACAAGTTTTACCGTATGGCCCAGACATGGAGGGCAATTTAAATACCAACTCAAACAAAAACAATGCTTTACACAAAGCAGATGAGTGTATTAACTGTCTCAAGCATCGACTATTGCTACATCAGCATGTAGGATGCAGTCAACTTTGTTTGGGTAAATATATGAAAACAAGCGTGGCCTATGTCATTGGATATACGATAACTGCTGTACCTTAATCATTCAACACTCACTATTCCAAGCCTTTGCTTGTCATTATTCCAAGTCTTTGCTTGTCACTATTTATGGTAGCAGCATATTACAAATATTATGCTGTAAAACAATACGCAAAACATTCGTATTTTCGGTATTTTTCTTCATCCATCTTTCCTCCTTACTACAACTTATGCTCCTTCAAACGCAAAGTGTATAGACATCTCAAACTAAACTGGACATGATTTTATAGACGAGGACGATTAGCGGGCTCCCAGCCTTTGGTCCTCATCTTCTTTTTAAAAAAACATAGCCACCGTATATTATCCGTACTTCATGTAACCACCCAATACAATTATGGATACTACATCGCCAAATTCATTTTGGAAATATGGAGACAGTAAATGAAATCTTACTGTATTGTAATGTAGCTGACAGAAACCTAAACACCAGAAGATATTTTCTTCACTGGTCCTGAACTACACCATTTAACAGCAATTGTCATACCGTATTTAAGAACAAATAACATTGTCTACCCAGTGCTGTGAAATACTCTGTGTTGTTGGAATACCAGAAATAATTTTTCCAATGTATTTCTTATAACACATAACTTTACAGCAATAGCAGGGTTTTACCCACTTGTAATTGTGTTGGAAATCCTCCCAAACATAAAAAAATATGTGTAAACTGGTACCCAGGCCATGGAACCTACAGTTGTATCTTGAATACAACTGTAATACTACCAGAGAGAGCATATTCATGATGCTTGATGGCCTTATTATTAATTTCTGAAACTTTTTAACTGGAGGCATAAACACTCTTTGCCTTAATATAAAAAATTGTATAAAATATTGTCAGGTACCATTATAAGACTTGTATAAATTATTAGCGGATCATTAACCAGCTTTGCAGGCCAATAACCTACAAGATTCTCTGGGTTATCCCTTTGTATAATCCTGCAGATAAACATATGAGCGTTTGGGACCCCACTGTGTAAAGTGGTGTGAATCATCTGTACAGTATATAGCTTTTCTGGTAAACCAATCTCTGAGAATTTTAACATTACATCATCTCTAGCCTTGGACCTCAGTGCCACCTCTCCTACCCTCTTTTCATGTGCCATGTTCTTTTGTTGACTAATATCTAGTTTTTGGGGTTTAAACGTTTAGCCGTGCATAGTCATAACGATGAGAAGATGGACAGACGCGCCACATACTAGTATAGATATACACAATAATTTTATAATCCTTATTGCAATCCTACAGTATTACACTCATTAGTAATTAGATCCTGCCATACCAAATATAGATATCAAACACTCACACTGTATGAAAAAGAAAAAAGAAAAAAAAAATTCAGGTAACCACGATGACACTGTTCTTAACTACAGGCCCAAGTCACATAGTGGAATGTTGAATATACAGCACACGATGAGCCATGTGCAAGAAAAATAATGGGCTAAGCAATGACAATCATCAATGTGATGGTTCTTAGACATACAAGTAGCCATCGTATTGAACAGTGTTATTGCAAATCATGACTTTCTCAAATACAGCACTATAGACCAAGTTTGTGTTTTTGCTTTTTTTAACCTGGACCTCAGTATGGATGAAGGTAACAGATGATCAAGATCTACATTTGACTTACTTTTCAATATATATACAAAAGGCTGTATGAAAAACAGTAACAGTCTTGTTAATTTTGTTTGCACTGCCGTAGCTTTCAGGTGCTCCACTCTGGGATTCATACTTTATGTGCTGAGTCAGTTAATAGAGTACACTACCTCACTTTTACATAATATACAACTGCTGCACTGCTTTAAAGAAATATACTAAGCAAACTGCATGTATTCAAGCCTTCATGCAAATAATGAAGTACTGTACTGCATTCAGTAACAAGTCACTAAGTAAAAAGTAAAAAATAATTAACATTACACCATATTTTCAACATTCCAATGCAGCTATTTCACTTCCCTTAAAGCTATCTTGCACTATTACTAATATACAAAAATTAACTTGCTTAAATATAAAATAAATTTCTATTACATATAGTAAGATAAAACTATAAAAAAAATATGCATTGATACTTGGGTGGAAGGGCAACAATTATATCATTCTTTCTCAGGGTAGAAATCAAATATAAAAGACTGAAAGGAGGAGGCTATATGATTACTGCTTCACTCGAATTCCCTCTGATCAAATAAACAATTATTATCCACTCTCGCACAAGGTTGACACACAAGTACACCAAAGAGTATATACATGGCATTACGGTGTTTCACTCCAATGGTATTTAAGTTTTACTGAAATAATATCAGGATAACAGTAAATGGTTCTACTAACTGTTGGGTGGGGATAAATGATCTGAAAACTTAAGACTTTGAGGAATATCCATATACAAACAGGTTTAAGTCTGATGCAAGTGAGTTGTCCTTGTGTGAGAGGGTTAAAAAAGTGTGTGGCAGTCACATAAATAATACAGTAGAGCCTCGATTATCCAGCGTCCACGGGGATTTTAAAAAATACTAGAATAACACCTGTTTTCTATTGTCGTGCACCATACATAAGTATAGAAGTATGTAGCTAATGTAGTGTGACATGCACATATGGTAATAATACAACATACATAATGATTAATGTAATGTAGCCTACAATGTACAATAATTCACCATTGACTCGTCGATGCTTCAGTCGAATGAAATAATCCATGTCCCAACACACCCATAAGCCACTCAACCTCTACTGTATCGTATTGCAAATATATTTCTGTTGATAGGAATGATAAACTTAGGTTTACTGAACTGTAGAACTTTCCTTATTTACTGTATATATGTATCATACATGATCACTCATCATCACTTATCATCATCATCATCACATCATCCACATTAGATTCCGATTCAGAGGGACGGCTGGGTGAGGGTGGCCGAATTGAGGGTGATGTAAGCTTATCATCACGAGTGGATAGGCTGGCTGTGTTGCCAGGTGCAGGGAAATTTCTCTGTTTTAGGGAATTTTGAAGCCCACACAAGGAAATTTCTACCAAACGAAATACCAAGACCGTCAATGTTCAAGAGTAAACAGGGAATTATCGAGGTAAAAAGGGAAATTCTAAAAGTGAAGTTAAGGAAATTTTGTCAAGCAGACCTGGCAACAATGTAGGCTGGCTGAGAGTCGAACAGGCCGGGTGGGGGAGTCTGGTGAAGAAATCTATTTTGCTGGAGTACTTGTTGGTGTAGACGTTGATGATTCACTATATGGGAATCCCACGAATGAATAGGTAGATACAAGTGAAATGTCTGTTGCTCGCGCAACAATGCACTCGCATGGGTGCCCTTTTATAGTCTATTACAAATGTCTATTTTCTGTTTCACTGTCAATACCACTCTCTTACGCTTGGGCATACTCTTATCGGCAAGTGTTACAGGAGCCATGGCTATTAAGTATTCCAACAAATATTCGGGTAAATTGATATAAATTAGTACCGTATGTAGCGGTGCGGACACTGTTTACTCTTCAAAACGAAGGTGGTAACTAGCAAATTAGGCATGCGCACTGAGCAGCTGCACTCCACTCCATGTGGAGCGGAGCGGAATTAAATTAATCGGGTATGATGGTTTAGTGTTAAATTTGAAATTCCGGTTTGGTCCTGGATTTTCCTTGGTTGATTTATTAAAGAATTTTTCTTTAAATTGAACGGTTAAGCGCCAATTCCAGTTCACTGGCTCCCGGATAATTGAGGCTCTTCTGTACAGTGTACTACCATCTGTAAAGTATATAAACCTAATAAGCCACACCTTACAAAAATCTATTACAAACATATCCAATCTCTCCAAAACCTTTTTACAACCATGCATAGGATTCACTCCTAAGGTAAAAAGCTCTATCTTGTATAGGTACGGTATATAAAAATCTCTCTCTCCCCACACTTCAACGATTTTCTCCCCAGGTCACCTCTAATATCAGGCAACTCAACCGACAAATAAGAATACCACACACACACCTACACGCTCAATCTCTAAGAATTTTATATCTACAGATCAAACACCTCTTGAGGAGGATCTTTACAGAACATTTTACTACTAAGAAGCAGTAAGGAAATGTGTTAATAGAGGCTCCTCCTGAAATGGTGTTTTCATGTACATTCTACCTATTTTTATTACACTTCATGTGACACTAATTAATGAGTACTAATTAGGAGCCAGTGAGAAAGAGTGGTGGTGGTGGTGGATGTGGTGACCTGAATTGAGGACATGACCGCCAGTCCTCAAGTGCGAGGGTCAGGGTTACAGTATTGGTCGGGGAGGGCAGAGGGGGTCGTGTGGGTGGTGGTGGTGGTGGTTGTAAACCGCACCGGTGGGGTTGTGTGGTAGTCGGAGGGAGCCGAGCGGTAGTCAGAACTTGCTTCAGCAGAGGTGGGGTTGGGTTCGTAGCTGGGGGAGGTTGGAGAGTAACGGGGAGAAGCTGGCGAGTACTTGGGAGAGGTTGGTGAGTAATTGGGAGAGGTTGGTGAGTAATTGGGAGTGGTTGGAGAGTAGTTGACAGAACCATATACAATCCGTGTGTCGTGACGACTGTGGCCTCGAGGCACAAATATGAGATGTCTGTTTTCTGATGTCTCACTCTCGTATTGTCTAAGGTCTGAGGGTTGATCCTGGTATTGTCTAAGATCTGAAGGCTCATCTTGGTATTGTCTAAGATCTGAAGGTTCATCCTGGTACTGTCTAAGATCTGAAGGCTCATCCTGGTACTGCCTGAGGTCTGAAGGCTCTTCCTGGTACTGTCTTGGATCTGAAGGATCATCCTCACATTGTCTAGGCTTTAGGGATTCACTTTCATACTCCCTATTGCCAGACATCTGAGTGTGATGATGACGGTGGCGATACTCTGACCTGAGATGTTCTGAACGCTCTGTTCTACCTTGCTGACTCAGGTCTGATGGTTCTAAAGAGTCATTTCTGGAGTCATCTGAGTGATGTTCTGTGGGAAATTGTTTTGATTCTGAGGAGGATGGTGATTGGCGAAACTGCCTGTTATCTAATGAATCTTCCTCCTGCTGGTACTCATGGTGTGGACTACGACGGTGCTGGTACTGGTTCCTAGGGGCAGTATCTGGAATGTGTACTGCATCCTGAGAAGAGTGTGGTGGTGGTGACTCAGTGTGTGGGGAGGAAGAGGCTGGAGCAGAGGATGGAGGTATGATGACATGCTCCTGTCCACTCGTGTCGATGTGGAGGACCACATTACTGAGATCCACATTGGGACCAAGCTGTGCAGGGTCGATGTAGAGCGTACGTGATGTTCCATCCTCCATGGTTGCCTCTACTGCCACCAAGTTGCTGCTACCAGATTCCAGAGCTGGTGTGGGGACAGTTGGCACCGTGTTACCATGTGCATCTACAGCCACCAACATGTACGTGGTTCCTGTGCTTGAGTCTCCACCACCTACTTCTTGCATTCTTGTTTGGGGTGAGGCAAGAGGACTGCTAGGTGTAGCCTCTGGTGCATCCTGCCTGGTTGCGTCAGATATGGATTCAGAATCCTCTTCTGCATCATTGATGACCTCTTCTGAAACATCATCATCTCGCTGCTGCACCCCTACTGCCTCCTCCTCTTCACCATCATCGTCCTTCTCAGGAGGTACTTGGTAGTTCTCTGTGGTGTTCCTTTCAGTGTCCATTTTCTGCTGCCCTACATCAGCTTTTGCCTTATCCCAGTACTGCTCCTCTGACTGGGAAGGTGAATATCGGCGACGGTCACTGGCAAAATTAACAGGTTCATCTTGGTCCCTCGGTGATTGATCCATATTATCTGTGGTTGTATTTACTACAAACTGCTCCTCAGGATCTTCCATGGGGGTATCACTCTCCTCTGGGTAGTATTTTGCATCCTCTTGCCAATATCTCCTGCTGCTGACAGGTGATTTCTGGGCAACATTGTCATCCTCAGTCTCCTCAACTGGTGACATGTGAGGTGTGCGTTCCTCAGGTTCTTCCATGTACTCTACCAAATCAGAGTTGTCATCAGACGGTTCACCAGGGCTCTCCACCACTTCTCTTGATTTCTCCTCTTCCTCCTCCTCTTCAGCAGGGCTTATTTTTTCCTCTTCTCTTTCCTCAAGGGTTGGTGCAAGCTCTTCTCGCTCATACAAGTGACCATCTGACTGAGACATAACTGGGCTCTCTCTCTTGGGAGAGGTGGAAGACCTGTCTACATTGTCCCCATCCACCTTTACATCCACATCTTCCTCTATAGGATCTTCATTTTTATTACTTTCTAATCCATCCTTCACTTTCTCCTTTTCCTCCTCTGCCTCCTTGTCTTCCTCATTCACCTCTATCTTTTCTAGCTCTTGATTCTTGGTGTGGTTCTTCTCCTCCTCACACAGACTCTTAATGTCACTCTCCTGCTCCACCTCATCATCCTCTGAACCTGAACCTGAGTCCCTTGCATAATACTTCTCCCAGTCACTGTAATCACTATCCGAGTCATTTTTAACATAAGAGTGTCCAGGGGTAGAGGTATGTGAGTGTGCGCTACTAGGGGTAGTGGCGAGCAGGGCATCAAAGGCAGAGTTGAGGTCCGCTGCTTTGGGCATGGGTTTGCGCTGGTACCCTGGTGGCGGCGGAGGTGGGTAGTCATTGTCACCATCACTGTAACCATCATCATTCTCATCCCCTGTGGCATTTTCTGGTACTGGTGCTGATCTCCCCTCAGTCTCTGCTGTGTCATCATCCTCCTCCCAGTCCATTAGTATCTGCTCCGTGTCCTGAAGGTCCCGCCTCCTGCCTTCAATGTCCCCATTGGTGTGAGCATGGTCCAAGTTTCCTCCATCTTTGCCTGCCTTGCCACCTCTCCTCTTTGATGGCCTGCCCCGTGCCCCACCACGTCGACGCCTCCTGCCAGGAATTCTGATGCCTGAGTCATAGTTGAAAACCTTGTTGAGGTGGGCCTTGTTGTGCCATACTATCACATTGAGCCTCGAGCAGGTGAAACCGCAGGTGGAGCACTTGTACCAGCTAGCCGCTCCCCGCATGTCCTCCTCTATCCCCTCACGGCGTGGCTGCTCCAAGATACGCACCTTGTGTTCTACTACCACCCTCTGTGACCCTCCCCGCCCAACTCGTTTGTACACCACCGCCTGCCCAATATCTGTACCACCTCGCCTGGGAACATCCTCACCACGTTTCCTCTTAGCCTTGGGAGTACCAAAGCCAAGATCAGAATAGTCTATCCTGCGCTTACCAGCCTCACCCATTGTCTGCAGGATGTTCATGTCACCACCAGTCAGCTTCTCGGCCGTCACCACGTCTGACTCAAACTTCGCCAGCAGGTCCACATCCCCGTGGCTCTGGTTCTTGTGCACACCTGTAAAACAAAATGCACATCAATTTCACTGACAGCATTCAATACCTACATCCTAGTTACATACAGTTGGCCAAGCAAATTGTACTGTGATTTGCTTTGTTTAAGCTACATAATCTACTTGAAAGTTAGCAAAAATTCAAGCATAATGAATTTGTCTTATGGAAGACAAATGTCATGTTGTCATTCTGTCTGATAATTACTTACATAAATGAACCATACTAAAACTAAGCTACAAACCTAGTGTAAGTAGTTTGGTCTTATGTCATTGTATGAACTGCATTAAAATTTCATTAATAAAACTTTTATTCCGCTTTGTGTAAATATATACATACACAGAGTCTCTGAAAATATTTGTATTTTATCATCTCCAACTTCAGAGGTCATACCTACCAGTATTCTACTTGCTTTTTGTACGAAAACATCCATGTGGATCAATTTTTTACCCACTGGGTTCAAAATTTTTGCAGAGAATAAGACAGACAGACACAAGCACTGCATATTAGTATGGATAACACAAGGTGTTAACATTAACCTATGCACACAAAAAATAAATGGTCAGAATACTCGTCTATTACTGCTACAACCCATTAAAAACATTAAAAATCTACAGCAGGTAATGCCACCTTGCCACATGAAATTTGTGTAATGGCTATGAATAACACTAAAAATATTTGGTACTTACTTTGTCCCTTTCTGATGAACTCCTCCTTCCTTTCACAATTGTAGGAGCAGATGTGTTCTGACTTGTGAACATCTTGGCTGAAATTTATGGGAAAATTTGTTGGCATCAAAATTGGAACAAGAATTGTGCAAAACCTAGTCCCAGAAAAACTTCTTATCACTTTACCAGCCAAAGAGCCCTATTTTTAAATTGTATTTAGATATAAACATCCACAATACTAAGTATTACAGACAACAAAGAAATATGAGATAAGTAATAAAATACATTCCAGATAAAAAAATTCTTATTTATGCATCTGACATAGGCCTACAGCATAAAGGTAACATCTATGTCCCATATTACCCCACTTGGGGGTGGCTTGTAGGGTATTTCTTGGAGGATATTCTAAATGAAGACCTCGGTTGCCAATGTAGTATGGTTATTTTTGTCACAATCTCCCCTTATTAGTGCCAATTGCATTTCCGATATTTCTTTTTTTTAATATCAGACACAAAAAGAGGAATAAATTGACAAGCATACGAGAAAACAACACTTACAATTCATTTTCATGGAAGAACTTAACAATGGCAATGGGTGTCTTTCGGAGAGCCTGGACGAACTCTGGTGGACACTTGGCTATGGTGGTGATGGAGCCGGGCCACCAAGTCTGTCCCAGCCTCACCCACACCACTGACCCACTCTCCAGGTGGCTCATCCTGCTTCCTCCTCACCCTGCCACTTCTGCAGAGAAGGAAAGAGGCATAGTTATACTGCAATTCTATCTATCCATAGCCTCTGGCACCTCATTCCCATTGGGAACTCCCTCCTAGAGAATGAAAGAGAAACCTTCAGCTTTCCTTATTCTGACAATCTCTCTCCGAGCAATCACAGTCCTCCAGTTCATGTACCATACATACTCTTCTATTAACTCTGTAGGCTATATTACATTCTCTTTACATGTCTTTAACCACCTAAATATTTTATGCTTCACCATCTCGACCACACGAAAGTCAATACTAACTGCCTCTTTGTCATTTTCCTGCAAGCACGGTGTTTTACCAAAGTGCTAACTGTGAAATATAAAAATGATAAATTGAAGTATCATTACCGTATGTGAAAACAAACTTGCTCATATCTAATTGCATAGAATTATATAGGTTCAAACAGTAGGAAACTTTCTTAGTCACAGATTTAGAGGCACACATTTGAACAAAGAAAGATTCCCAGCTTCGGAAATATTTGAATAACTCCATATTTTTAACTGTAATTTCAGTTATTTTGACATTCATCTTATATTCAAATGCTATGTTTTTGAGATATCCCAGTTTGGAACAAAGAATGCCCTGGTACAGGTTTGGTTATCTCAGGACCGAAAGATGCTCTGGTACCGGTACACGTTAGGCTAGGGCCGTGCAGTGTTACCACATCCGGCTAGGTCCCGGGATTTTGCCCTGGTCACTTTATGATAGTATACCCCGGTTATAACCCGGAAGTTTGCCCAGGTAAGGTCCCGGTAGTCTGCTGTGGTCTAGGTTAGGTTATGTCATGTCAGGTTTGGTCAGACTAATTTCTATAGATGAAAAGTGTCTTAGAATGGTCCAAAATAGTGGGTAATTATACTAAAATATACAATACAGTGAACTCAGTACTTCTGTAAATTAACCGAATTAATAGCATAGATAAAAAAAATATATATATACAAAAAAAAAAAAAACATTTGCTATGGTCATCCCCCAAAATTAATCGTCGATAATAATAATTATTCACTCTGGGAGCTAGTTAGTGAGAGGGCAGTATTCAAGAACATTCATGGTGCATACGACGGTGTGGTATCATTACGAAGGCGCCCATAGACAAACAACAGAGCCATCATACAGTACCACACCATCGTAAACACCACGGATGTTCTTGAATACGACCCAAAATGTCTCCAGTGAGTGAGTGAGTGAAATGTCCGGCTTCCTCCCCCTCAACATGTCTACTTGCAATGTCTCTCTCATCTCTCTTATCACTTCTCATTTACCACTCCTCCACATTCTTAGTTATACACCAATTCACCTCTTGACCACTCCATCATCAGCTGTTATCCGGCGATGAAATAAATACAATAAATACACGGCAAAAATTCCTGCTCGGGTGTTTCAGAGATAAGTACAAAGACAGGGTATACTTGTTAATTATGGCTATATAACCCTTTACAACTCTCCTATGTCACTTTATAATGTACTATGGTGTATATTGGGTATACTTACGGTGGGACTGGACAGAGGAGTTAGCGTTAAATAGGCTAAAATAAGGCTACAGTGTCCGGGGAAATGCGCATCATAACAAGCCAAACAAACGCTACCATTATACAGTGTTGCCAGGTCTCATGGCCGAAATTTCCCCATCTTCAACATCACAATTTTCCTTTTTTTTACCCCAGGTCACATATGGATAGCTCAAATAATTTACTGTCTAAAATGATTTCACGTTCGCATATGATGCTGTTAATTTGAGTAGTGTGTAGCTGTTTGTGGTAAATATGTAGATGGTACTTACTAACCTATTTATTGGAAAGTGTATCAGCTAAGTAACATAGGGAAGCTGTCAAACTTTTACGTGGGTCACCTCTATATGGATGATTATTATTGACAACGACTGTACATTTACCATCATCTCTTTATTTCGTCTGGTCGAAAATTTCCCATTTACTCTTGAAAAATCTTTATATAATTTCCCCATTGATACCTCTAATTTTTTATATCTAGAGAAAATTCTTCATACTTGACAATACTGATTTGCTACCATAATTACCCACAAGCCTCAGTCAGCAACCCTCCTGGAAAATATTTACCAGCATTATTTATCTCAGAAAAATCTATTATTCACTTAATTATTCCTTTTCTATTAAATTTTGTGAGTTTAAAAATATAGATAGTGATGCAAAACTCATGCTTGATTAAAAATGTGGTTGGGCACCCTATCCCTCCCTCCCTCCCCTGCCGTTTACCCACCAACTACAAAACACCGCAACAGGTATTTCAAGACATTTCTTATATATTTACGGTGACAGTAGTATTATATTCCACATAGCCTTCTTCTTCATATCACTTAACTTTATCCCTACAAAGTGTTTTATTGTAAGAGACTCAGTGAGATTATACAGAACTACAGAGATGTGGTTGTAACGTGTTGAATCGAAGCCAACATTATATACGTGTACTGAATCATAGCCTACATAATTATATACGTGTAATGTTTACCTTGAGGGAAGATAGAATGGACTGTAACTCATTATAAAAACAAGTCACGTGCAGTGCAACAAAAGTTTATGCAACATTATTACAAGATATATATAGATAAATTTTACTTATAATACGTTGGTAAGTATAAGAAATATTCACTTTTCTCCCTGCCTTTTCTTCTCCCCCCCCTCTCCCCCCTCTCTCTCTCTCTCTCTCTCTCTCTCTCTCTCTCTCTCTCTCTCTCCCTTTTCGTTTTCCACACCTACCCACTCGTTTGCTTGCTCACTTTCTCTTCTCTCCATCCCTGCTCTTGATAAAAATTTAATCTAAACTTGGTATGTGGTGGATTTGCCTCGAACTGATAATATAATAATAATATAATAGTTTCCACGGCAAATCAATCATTCGCTAAGCTAAAATTGGACTCTGAAAAAACTTAAAACTATAACTACACATTCCCATTTTTATAATATGAGTTGTTTTGGCCATTATATAATCCTGCTATCTTTTTTCCTCTTGATTTCCTGTTCTTTTTCCTCTTGATTAATTGAACTCACCCTGACAATTGCTGAGAGATAAACATGATTATACAGAATCCCGAATGCCATAGTGAGGATACAAGAGTGTGTGTTTTATGATAGAGGGGATATTTGAGACGGGATCGAACTAACTGTAGAAAACAATATGATGGTCTGAGGTTAGAGAGAACTTAATTATTATAGTCATCCAAGGGGGCGAAAGAAAAGAGTGGGAAAGGGGTTAAGGGGGTGCGGGAATAGGGGGACAGGCTTGGGGGGGGGTTGGGGGGTGCGGGAGTAGGGGGACAGGCTTGGGGGGGGGGAGTTTGGGGGGGTCGGGTTTTTTTTTGGGGGGGGGTGCGGGAGTAGGGGGACAGGCTTGGGGGGGGGGAGTTTGGGGGGGTCGGGTTTTTTTTTTGGGGGGGGGGGTGCGGGAGTAGGGGGACAGGCTTGGAGGGAGGGTTAGGGGAGTGCGCGGGAATAGGGGACAGGCTTTCTACCCACCCCAAGCCTGTCCCCCTATTCCCGCACCCCCCTATTCCCACCCCAATCCTGTCCCCTACTCCCGCACCCCCTTAAGTTATTTCTCTATTTTCATCCTTCCACCAATTTTTCATTATTTTATTTCTCTCTTCCTTTCCTTAATTCCTTCCCTTCATCAATTTTCTCAGTCCATTTTCTTCTCCTTTCCTTCCCTTCATCAATTTCTCAGTCCTTCTCTCCTTCCTTCTTTTCTTCACTAGCTCTTTTCTTCATCAATTTCTCAGTCCCTCCTTCCTTCCTTCCTTCCTTCCTTCCTTCCTTCCTTCCTTCCTTCCTTCCTCTTCACGTATTCCATTTCTCAGTCCTTCTCTCCTCCTTTCTCAGTCCTTCTCTCCTTCCTTCCTTTCTTTCCCTTCACGTATTCCATTTCTCAGTCCTTCTTTCCTCCCTCCCTTCCTTCCTTCCCTTCATCCATTTCTAAGCTCTTCTCACATCGTTTCCTACACCTTCATCCATTCCTGGGGAGCCTCGTCGTCACACCGAAGGGTTAATTTAAACTTTGTCACCGCGTTTACCTTCAAGTATTATCGTTCCGGCCGCCCAACTGCGAGGAAGGAATTCGGCACTTATTACAACTCGGCTCTGGCCTTGGTTGGTAGGTTGGTTGGGGTGGCGATACTGGTGGTGGGAGTGGAGTTGTGGAAGTGGAGGAGTGGGAGGGGAAATGGGTGGGTGGGAGGAGAGAGGTGGAATGGTGGAGGGGGAAGGATTGAAGCAGTAAGGAGATGAGGGAGAGAAGTGGGATGGTGGTGAGGAGAGATGGGAGGTGTGGGGGAGAGAGGTGGGTTGGTGGTGGGATGGGGGAGGACGAAAGAGGTGGGATGGGGTTGGGGGAGAGAGGTGGAGAGAGGTGGATTGGGTGTGGGTGGAGGAGAGAGGTGCGTTGGGGGTGCATGGGGGTGAGAGGTTGACTAGGGGTTAGGTTGGGTTGAATTGGGTTGGGGTTGGAGACAGGATACATGCTGGGTGAGGATTCGGTTCGACACCCGGTAAATCACTTTCTTAAAACTCTCAGCCAGCTTTCGTCTGCTCTGGAAATCGGTCTTTTGGCCATAAACTAGTTACACGAGGTTTGGTGTGGTGGGGGGGGGGGAGAGGGGGGTAGTGGTGATGGTAACGGTGGGGGGTTGTTACATTATGGGGCGTTGAGGGAAGAAGGGGGTAGTGGTGGTGGTAACGGTGGGGGGTTGTTACATTATGGGGCGTTATGTTACTGTTCATGTTGGGGGAAGGGGGTAGGGTTCACTGGCATATCAGATGATTCGAAACTTTAATTAACAAGACCTGGATAGTCATTGTGGCTCGTGGACTTATTAGGTATTGACGCCTCATATCACTGTGAACCATGAAACCTTGATTGTAAAACTGAAGCCCTTATTAGTAATGTTGCCCCTGTATGGTGGATGTGAACTTTACTAAGTGCTTCAGTTTCACATGATACGGGTTCATGGTTCACAGTGAGGTTGGTGAGGCGTCAATATCTTGGTCCGTATACAGTACACAACTACACACACACTTCTCCACATACACACTCCCGTATACACACTCACAAACACGTATACACATCACTCTGTATACATGCACATTACTCTACATAAACATCGTCTTCGTGACCATTACGAAGTCGATAAGAGTAAAGCCCCAACAACCAAACCAAACCAAACCAAATCAAACCTCGGATCAGGAAAGAACTATATAGTGATTCCCCAGTACGGATACCAGAGTGACTTGTCGACCACCACTACTCCTCCGATGTAATTACCAAGCGCAGGTCTTCAGAAGGGTGGGTACAGTATTCGTTGAGATGGTCTGATTATGATTATATGAGGCTATAGGACTAAATTTTGCGAGCTTCATTTAGGGGGACGCGAATCACTGGGGTGGTAGAGATTTATATTATTGTGCCTCGGATCAGGACAGAATTATTGACTCCAAGTGTACAGTACATACCTTCCTAACAGACAGACAGGCAATAGACAGACAGACAAATAGACAGACAGACAGACGACAGAATTATTAACCACCAGTGTACTGTATATATATTACTAACAGACAGACAGACAGACAGGAGGGAAAGTAAGACAGATAGACAGACAGACAGACAGCCTTGCACACCTGGGGAAAATGGTGGTGTGTTGGTTCACTGTTGGAGGGTAGAGGAGAGACTAAGA
>JAWQEG010000853.1:0-407500 GCA_033782935.1 Petrolisthes cinctipes
CCGGGCAATAACCACACCCGTCACAATTCGGCTACACATTTTTTCCACCACCGAGAAATATTCACCGGCTGTCATTTCTCGGCTTCTTGCCGGAGACATCGAAAGCAATCCTGGACCCAATTACAAATATACATGTCAGACATGTTCAAAACTCATCACATCTAGTAAACAGACAAAGGGTTCTGTTCAATGAAACTCATGACCAAACTAGACCCACTTCACATGTAAGTCACTTGCCTCCAGAAAAACTACACAAACGCATGACCTGTCCCGTATGCCCCATACCTCTACTATAATAGCACCTTACCCTCACTCCCACCTCTATCACCCTCACTTCAGACACCATCACCCCTACCACCATTATCTCCATCCCCTGACAGAGTCCTCACCCCCATGCAGCAACACACAACATTAACATACTTCAATTAAACATAGATGGCATTAATACAAAAACACAAGAACATACACATTGCCATCTTACAAGGAACAACATTACGCAACACACAAAACACCTACATTTCCAATTTCACCACTATCAGCCAAGACCTGGCCAACGGCAATGGCATTGGACTCGCCACCCTAGTCCACAAATCCCTTAAATATAAAGAATTCAGTGCATACCAAATCCCTCCTCCCCCACAAAGGAAATTCAAGCCGTTATAGTACCCACTGGCAAAACAACAAGCATTACAATACTTAATCTATACATCCACCCTCAAGCCTGCCCGACAGTTCCCCATAATTTTTCACCCCAGATCCAACAAATCACTAACCAACCTGATCTCATCCTGAGTGGTGACTTCAATGACAAGATGTTGGTCTGGCATGTCAACAACCCAGACATAGACAGAGGGCTTTAAATCCTTTCTCAAACGGACACCCTCATCACATTAAAAAAACACTCACCAACACCCACACATCCCTCACTAAGCACTCTTTCAATCATCATAATCATCACCCGACATCACCTTCTGCTCCCCCAACCTCGCTCCCAGAACCTCATTGATAGTGGTTAGAACCCTTGGCTCTGACCATCTCCCAATCATAATCACCACAAAAACAAGAATCACTCCAACTGACAACAGACACACACACACTAATTACAAAAGAGCCAACTGTGAAGTCTTCATTACCGAATCAGAATAACACTTTGAAGCACTGAATGGTACACCCATCACAAACATCAACACAGCTGTACAAATATTCAATACAATACGCAGATGAACAACATATCCCTAGAGGAAACAGAAGGAAACACAACCCCAACTTTACACCAGAAATTCAAGGCATCATCAGACAATGAAACAATTATACCCACATCCCCAATTCTTCTTGCACAACTAATACAAGCACTAATAATGCTATTACACAAACAATATTAAAGAACAGAAAACTCTATCACAAAAACACCAGTAAAACAAAACTCTAAGACATCATCACACCGTCCAACAGCAACACTACACAATCACATGCAGCTATCATAAGAACAGACACTATACCCTCAAATAAACTGCATGTGCGAGATTTTCAGACAAAACAGTTTTTCTATAGTTATTCATGCGATTAGTTTGATTTTAACATCCATTTATTGAGCAAATTTCCTGTTTTGGCCATATCCCATCACCCAGCTTTTGGCAAAAGTTGCCTCGAGTTTTCCAATTTTTAGCGAACACAAGTAGTATTAGTTGGTTTTAGAATTAGCCAGACCTGACCTAACCTAACCTAACCTAAGCTGGGCTGTGGCAGACTACTGAGACCTAACCTTAGCAGACTACTGGGACCTAACCTTAGCAGACTACTGGGACCTAACCATAGCAGACTACCTGGACCTAACCTTAGCAGACTACCGGGACCTAACCTTAGTAGACTACCAGGAGATGCACAAGGTAAGACCTATATCAAACTTACGGAAATTTGACGATAAGAATGTATATCACAGTGAAAATTAAATGTCTCCCATGTGTAATTCCGAAATAATTCCAATAGGACTGGTAGTTTCCTTCGCCCAATATTATATGACTTTACAACAAATACATGTTATCCTATGCAGCTTATAGTTTATAATAGGTGTGTATTATTGTTTGCAAGATCAGATTGTTACTATGAAAGATTTTAGAGAAAACATTCTTCGAAAGAGCTATTGTCCTTTAACATTTTATCTCTAATAACAATGTGAAAATAAATACTATTTAAAGAAAAATCATTTAATGTGGACGTGAGGGCTATGGCATCAATGTGTGAAGCTTCTGTCATCTGTGTCTACTGTACACACGGTTACCAGGGGTCACAGGGCCACGGAGCACATATCACAACTATCCCAGGAAACAAACCACCTCTAATTTACTAAAAGGGCAGCTCTTTTGTGGCACAGTTTGTAGGATACAATAACTCTCCAATTTACGGTCAACAGTTTATCCCCTCTATTTTCAATATTAATATAACGGGAAAAAGTGTTGCTCTTATTTATATATTTGGACACTAGACCCACGTGTACCTGCTATACAACACGAAACTGACCTTAACCCCAGCTATGTTTCAAGAATCCTTTAATTAAGGTTAAAAACAATTCTGAACATTACAAAAGAACACTCACCCATCCTGCTCCGTAGACAGCTGACATAACTCAGGCATCGTAGGTATAGTCTTGAGCGGTGTGGAGTCTTTGAGCGGTGTGTAATCTTATAGCCGAATAATAGGTTTGTATTAGTTTCACTACTTGGGAGCAAAACTACTCTTTTCTCACTTCATCGACATCAATGATCAACAAACAACTCTTTAAAGCTATTAATGACAGAGTAATTCACTCGTTTTATTTACTTTTCACTATTACTTTGGGACAATCTTTCACTTTATCGGCACCACATATCAACTCCATATACCACTAATGTCTGTTGGCCTTAATATTCTTTTCACCATTACTAAAATGCAAATCATATTTCACTACACTGGCATCACTGATTAACGCACCATTCCTGATAACCTTGACTATTATTCTGTTGGTTTTGCATTCATTTGTTTTTCACCATCTCCTTTGAGCAAACCAGTTTTTTTTCATATACTTCTCCGGCAGCACTGATCAACACACTACTCCTGATAACACTTAGTATTGATTATTCGGTTTATTCGTTTCATCTAATGCACATGATAGTATTAGACACAATTTTACTTCACAGGTTTACCAATATTTACCTTTAAAATATCAGTATATAATACAAGAGTATTGTATATAGTACAAAGGTGCACCAGCCAGCCACAATGTACCCAAATCACCTGTGTGTTGCTCCAACGAATAAACAACAGAGGGTAGACTGCGAACAGAGTTTTGTCGTTTGAACCAAAAGCAATTCAGTCCTAATGTGGCCGACAGAGGGAATGAACTTTTATGAACAATTGTACAGTATTTATCAAAGGAGTCCTCAAAAAAATATAAATTTCTGACATCACAATCTGAGTAAATATTTGGGTAGATTTTCATACCGTAAATAATATGGGACACTTAACCATTACACATTCATGACCAATCTACTTACAGTCGCGAGCTGATGTGTTGAAGACACGAGTACACTAATCATGGGGTCGCTTCTTCCTGACGAGTTATGGGGGAGTGAGAAATGAAGGGAGGGTATGGAAGGGCTGGTGGAGGGAGAAAGAGAGACGCCAATAACCGTGGCTGTAGAGAAGTCTTTTATCTTGTGTAAGGATTTACGGTTAACTTTGGACGAAGGGACGAATGTAGATGGAGTTCACATTAACAAACCTATGTATTGGATTTAACATTGTCGTCATATGAAAGTATTATTCGATATCAGAACTGTTATGACATCAGATGGGATAGGTGTCTATAAAATTTAACTTATTTGTTGAAATTGCTATATTCAATGATGAATGTGTTTAAACAGTATTTAATTTTACACAAAATTACGAGAACCACAAGTATTCATAATTATGTGAAAAGAAAATTCTGTAGAACGGAGTGACACAGAATCTCAGAATATAGACATATTTCTGGTAAAGTGAGGGTTCGAGTCATGTGAACCACAGTTCTCTTTACACACACACCAAAGGAGCTCGATCCCACACCTTGTAGCATTTGAAAGCATACCAACTTAGCACACGGGAACAAAAAACTTGTCCTACGTTACATATAGTGTATTATTGGATTACAAGAAAATTTCTGGCCATAACAAGGAAATCATTAACACGTAGGCAGAGTAGAATAAAGCTAGTTACTATTTGTGAAGCATATGATGATCAGTGCTGACAACCCATGAGGGGTCAGCCTTCATGGCAAAGTTAGTGAGGCTCAAAAAGTTATTACATGTCCAACAGTGTTCTAGATACTGTGTGTATTTATTCGTAAAAATAATGACTACCGTCAAGTAACTAAAAACAATAAATTATAATATTGTTGTTGCTTGCAGAGTGTTGCTCACTGCTTGTTTTTTTTGTTTTTTTTTTGCTGTTGAAGCGAGCCCGACAATTTTACAATGAAGAGTATTTTAGTGCACACAGTAATACAAAGGATTAATCCAACGGAACTACCATCTTGCTATTAGGCTTAATACTTACTTTATGGTGATATTACTGCTCCTTGTATACCACAATATTTAAATTATAAAACTCTTAATAGTGACAACGTTAAAGTAGAATACAATATAAGGCCTACAGTAATACAAATTTCAGTTCCATTTCGATAAAACAAGACTATGTCTACCAATATTCTTAGTCTATATAAATTAGATGCGGCTAACGTCTGATTTTCACTCGCAAGACTTAATTATTAATGTTGACAATTTAGCAAATGGCTCGTCCATTGCATTTTGAGGTCCAGAACAGTAATATTTTTCTCCTGACAAAGAGAACACGTTTGTCTCCTTCGACTTAATCATTTGGTTATGTTATTATTGATTAATGTTATGTTGCGATGGATAACATAATTATATATGACCCTTTATAATTTAAAGCTAACTATCACACAATTCACAATAGTGAGTTTAGCGTGTCGAAATGATATCAGTTATATATCCAACTCTAAAAAATTAATCAGTCCTTACATATCTATATGTCTGTGTAACTCGTATAGACAACTAATTAAATTCATCCTGCCATATCTTCACTCACGTCACTCATACAGTCATCCCCAACCACCATCATTCCTCCTTCCCGTCTCTCCCTCTCACCAGTGAATGCTTCGAATGAAACCTTCAGTGGATGGTGCGATAGTTCTATATCAGAAGTGGCAACACTCCACCAGCCCGTTACAACCTCCCTAATCTCTCTCCCTCGTCAGATAGAAACGACCACATGATGAGTGAGCTAGTGTCTCCATCCCATCAGCTCACGACTGGACCTTTTAATGTGAAAACAAAATATTTTACACAGAAACACTTTAACTCCTCTATATAGCAGGAAAAGACTGCAATTTTGACACTGATCCACTATTAATGACAAACAAGTGTACTGATAATTTCGGACACCTTGAACACGTATAAAGCAAAGTAAACCAAACTGCAAATGAACGATCACTTTCCTTTAACACTAAGTCTTCTCTTCACTCACACTGCTGATAGTAAACTGAGCCACCCCTCAGACCGGTCCTCCCTCATCACCTCTGTTCCCGCCATTTCCATCCGCACATGTGTGAAATTCGCCTCGTGGAAGAAGGGAGGGAAGGAGAGGAGGAGAGAAGTAGGAAGGGGGAGAGGGAAGGGAGGGAAGGAGAGGAGGAGAGAAGTAGGAAGTGGGAGCGGGAAGAGAGGGAAGGAGAGGAGAAGAGAAGTAGGAAAGGGGAGAGGGAAGGAAGGAAGGAGAGAAGTAGGAAGGGGGAGAGGGAGGGAGAGCTCTGAAGACACCTGAACCAAACTGCTCGAAGAAAACTTAGGATGGTTAGTTCGACTCTTAAGGAGATACTCTCTTGTGGATGAATTGGAGGGCTTCTGTTTCCTCCAGACTACTATAACCACGAAACAGATTTCCAAAAGTAACACCGAGTTCGTCTGTTTTCTGGCATAGTTTGGAGAAAGAAATACCCCTTCCTCCTCTTAACTAACTCTCTGATGGTTCAAAGTGTGCAGTCAGGTTCCGAGAAAATATTCGAAAGTTTTTTGGGAGGAGAGAGAGAGAGAGAGAGAGAGAGAGAGAGAGAGAGAGAGAGAGAGAGAGAGAGAGAGAGAGAGAGAGAGAGAAGTTAAGGAGAAAGAGAGAAGAGGGAGGGATGGATAATAAGAAGGGAGAGGGGCTGTAACACAGGACAAGCGATTACACTGACTACTGGTGGTAGCGGACATAAATATAGAATCTAATTATTCCATTTTGAAAGGTCGAACAACTCGTTTTCCTCAAAAATGGGCAAGTAGCTGGTTACATTGAACGCTTATTTTCCTTTTGATACTGATTACATTTCTTCAAACATGTCATGGAATTTGATATACAGGCCAGCTGTACTTAGATATTTATCAAATTTCAACTGAGTAGGTTTTCCCAATGTAACAAAAGCATGCCTAGTGGTTTGTTATATTGAGCAGAAGACTGACATTAGTTGATGTTATGGATGTCATATTACATACACTATTGCATACACTGATTCAATTTCTAGGTCTCATGTTCTCGCTCAGGTAACTCCCATGAGGCATACATCCGGGAATCGTTCGGTCACTCGCGAGACGAGCCGTTCGGGGACTGGCTCTGTATCTCGTGGAGAGGAGCAGGCGATGTAATCTACCATCGTGTAACAATTCTAAGGGAGGTCCATGGGAAGTGCAGAGGAGGAGGAGGGTCTTATCTCCCTGCACAAAGAGGTTCGGTCTCATACACGAGGCTGCAGGTAGGCGCTACGGCGAGCAGGTATGCGCACTGCAGGAGGCAGGTAGCAGTGATGGGCAGGTAGCTGCATTGGTAGCGGAGGCCAGGTAAGCAGCAGGCAGGTAGCAGTGGGCACCTGGTAGGCCGTAGATTATAGCAGCAGGCAGGTGAGGAGCAGCAGCAGGCAGGTGTGAATGTGAGAAAAACGGAAAAAGGTGAGAGAGAGAGAAAGAGAGAGAGAGAGAGAGAGAGAGAGAGAGAGAGAGAGAGAGAGAGAGAGAGAGAGAGAGAGAGAGAGAGAGAGAGAGAGAGAGAGAGAGAGAGAGAGAGATTTGTTTTGATAAATTTATTACGCTATTTATTAGCGTCATTCCATTTCATATTGTTACTGGACACCAGCTTGACATACTTAAACAATAATTCTTAATACAATTCAATACCATCTAATTGTAACATCTTAATTTTAACTCATTCATAATTACAATTTTTCTGAAGGTCAAATACATGCTGCCACATTTTCATTCTGTCTTGGCTGTTGCCAGCCAAAGAATCACTCAAACCAAGATCCTCCACAGAAACTCACATCCCCACTGACATTTATTAGAACAAAACATTATTGTGAAAGTTTCATTATCTCCCACCAAAACGTGGAAAACGCACAAGAATTTCGTCTAAGTTTTCGTGTGACAGAAGGTGACGACATACATCTATTAGTGGGCGATCCCGAGGTAGCAAACCGTCAACCTCAGGGCATAGTAAGCAGTAGTGTTCCAACGTGTTATCATTAGCAGAGTTGCATAAACAGCAAGAGGTGAAGTGCGGCATGTCCTCCAACCCAGCCACTTGCCGGTGAAGTGCGGCATGTCCTCCAACCCAGCCACTTGCCACACCGGTCTGTAGCCCACTCGTAATCTGGCTGCTACCACATTATGTCTTCGCACCATCAGGCCTCGTCGTCTGTACTTGTAGCGATTGTGGCGAAAGGCATCGTAGTGCTGAATGGAGACACTTCCACCTCTTTGTTCATCTCTATTTTGGTTAGTGGGAGAAACAGGCATTGGCACGAATCTTTGATAAGTAATGGGAGAGAGAGGGTGAGGGATTAGCATCATGGGGAGGCAAACCACATGCAGCCTTAGCTATTGTATCCACTGTGTCACTATGTGATATTCCTACGTGTGAAGGAATCCATACAAATTTTATTGTGAGGGCACTTTGTTGTATTAACGATAAAAATGTAAGGATGTCTTGCACTACTTTTAAGCTAGGCTTGGGGGATGACAGAGCCTGAAGGGCAGATTTAGAGTCACTGATCACCATGGCATTAACATTCTTTTGATAAATTAGTCTAACTGCATCTAGAATTCCATGCAGTTCACAATATGTAGAGCTGGAGGAGTCGGGAAGTCTTCTTCCAACCCATCCTCCTTGTGGTAGATCCATGTCTGTTGATAAAACCCCACATCCTGCTGACCCATCCGGCTGTAGAGACCCATCCGTATAAACCTTATGCAATTCGAGGCCAGAAGAAGATACATTTGTGATGGACTCTAATGCCAGTTGTTTTCTTCGGAGCAGTAGAGAGTAGTCTTGGTGGTTGGTGTGTAGTGGATTGTTGGAGAGGGAATCATCCATGGTGGTGGACCAGCAACAGGTTCTGCCTCAGGGATATTTATGTTTAACGTCTGGAGAGGGGGAACACGTTGTCGTTGCCTTAGTGTATTTTTAATTATTTGTGAGTAATGAGTAGCTATATGATTGTAAAGAAGACACTTTACAGTGAATCGTGTTACATTGGAACAGATTCTTTCCTTTATTGGTGGCAATCTAAGTTCCGTCAGCATATTTACAATTTTGGTTGACATGGGGCAGCCCAAAATAATTCTCATCACTTTGTTTTGAAACTTTTCAAGGGGATCTAAGGAGGCTAAAGGTAACTGAATGAGAACAGGGGAAAGATAATCAATAATAGAACGGATGAAAGCAATATAGACTGTTCTTGCTACATCGATAGAAATTCCAGTTGCGTTATTGGTTAGCCACTTTAAAGGTGTAAATCGCTTGTAGAGTCGATTAAGAAGGTTTTCTACTATGGGGGTGCTGTCCGTTGTGCCCGTAGAGTACGAGGGATATACACTGGAGCTCCAAGATAGGTGTACTGTCTACACAGTGGAATGACACAGTCTCCAATGGTAAATTCTGGTAGTAATCTTGGGTTCTTAGTCGAGAAGATTCTACTCTTCTCCGGGGATGTAATCAGGCACATTTGGTAGCAGATCTGAAGAAAAAGTCGAGCATAATTTGAAGGTTGCAAGGTGATGTAGAATGTATACAAATATCGTCGGCATAACAAGTCACTGTGGTATCAGGTACTTCTGGCAGATCTGTAAGCAATCGGTGCATAAGTAAATTGAATAAAAAAGGGCTCAAAACCCCCCTTGTGGGGTTCCGAGTTCAAAATCTTTGAAGGTACTACAAGCCCCTTTATAATGCACTCGAGATTTTCTATTACTAAGATATTCTCTTATCCACTTGAGAAGCTGTCCCCTTTATTCCAAAATCTACTAGTTGATCAAGAATTTCATGTTTGTTTGCCACATCAAATGCACTTTTCAAGTCTATGAACGCAACCACACTGTTATGCGAGAGACGAGTATATAATTCCACCAAACAGTGATGCGTACTGCGTTGTGGCAAAAATCCAAAGAGTCTATCCGATAGCATTTCTTCCATATTGTACATGAGACGATTTAGCAACATTCGCTCCATAACCTTGCAAAAGCACGAGGTGAGCAAGACTGGACGAAATTTATCTGTGCCAGGCTTAGGGATGGGTGTAATTGTGCTTCTAGTCCAGGCGATCGGTACGTATCCTAAGCTAAAACACAGATTGTACAAGTGAGTAGAAGTGGGGTTTTCTGGTACTTTTTGTAGCAATCTTAACACTGAGTAAGTAATGCCATCGTCTCCAGTGGCAGTGGCTTTTCCTCTTGCTAAGGCTCGTCGTTGTTCTTCTTCTGTGAAGGGTATGGCATCCTCGTCATCATCTTCCAGTATTGCACCCATCAACTTTAGAGTGCGGTTATGCTCCTGTTCAGCCCAGTGCCGCTTGTACATGCATGGGCAGGCTAGTTACCTGTGACTGCCTGGACCATTCATTGATGAGCTGCTGCGCATATTCTTCAGGGCTATGATGGAGGGCACAGGCGGACTTCCTTTTCGTTACTCTTTTAATTAGCCTCCACATTGTCCCATTACTTGTTTGTTGATTGATGTTATCAGTGAATTTCCTCCATGCCTCAGTCCTCACGCAGCCCTGCATATCAACTAACAAGTCTCTGGAGTTCTGATATTGATGGAGGTGGTGTGGTGTGGGGTCCCTCTGGAAGAGAAGACCATCCTGCACTGCTGCCCTCTCTGCCTGTAGTATCCGTTCATCTAGAGTCCAGGAAGATGCCGCTCCACGTCCTTGTATGTGGAGTCTGGATACATACTGGGAATAAAAATTTTGAGTTTCAGTTACCAATGAAGTGTACAGGGCTTCAGGTGACGTTTTATCAAATGTAGGTGAAACGGCTGTCATGTAGGCAATATAATTAGGGCAGTATTTAGGTGGAATATCTATACGGGGACGATGAAGAGGTGAAGTGTGACGAGCAGGAATTGAGTACTGGATGGCGAGTGCCACATGATCAGAAAACAGAACTGCAATGGAAGTACAGTTGACGTGAGCCTCAACAAGGCCAAATGTGACAATATGATCCAAGGTCCCTCCATGGGCATGTGTAGCTCCCCTTGTTTCCCAGCGAGTTAGATGGTTACGTTGTATATAATGAAGTAATTGTCGACCATTCGTATTCTGTATGACGTGCTTTGAAATCTCCCACATAGATGATGCCTTGATCTGTTGGTGGAGGGAGAACATTAACATTTAATCTACCAGAGGCAGAATACACATTACATATCTGTAATTTTCCATCACCAGCTGCTACCTCTATCAATTGAAAGGTTGTGTCATTATTGTTAGAGTTGTACAGTAGTCTATGTGGTAATGAGGAGTGAATATAGGTAATCAGACCATGTCGTGGATTATGAATATATGAAGAGAATCCTGTGAGTGATGGAGCAGTTCTAACTTCATGTTGTCCCACACAAAAACTTCCTGAATAAGTATAATTTGTGGATTATGTCTATAAACATAAGCCCTGAAGGGCAGCAAGTTTATCAAATGCAGTAATTCCACAAGCATTCCAGGAGACAACATGTAGTTGCTGGGTCCTTATTATCGTACATTCTTCTTTTTTGCGGGCTTGAGTACCTGCGATGGTTTGTCACACTAGAAGAGGGAACCTTCTCGCCTACATTTGATATGCGAGAGAGGATGTTATCCAACTTATCAGAAAGGGAGTTGACAGAAGAGATTGTCGCTTGTTGTGCTTCAACCAGGGACTCAATGGTAGCTTCTATCTTTCCCAGTTGATTTTCAATTGAGTCACACCGAGACTCAACAGTGGCACATCTATTTTACCATCCCATCCACTGCACTACGAAGAGCCTGGATCTGTGGTGAGTTGAACACACTCGTAGATACATTTACTTTTGGTGGTGGTGGTGGTGGTGCGTTATTAAGTGGTTTGGGCAAATTCATTCGTTGACGAGAACAACCGTGCCACACACTCACTCCAGGTTCCTGGCAACGAGGGCACCGCCAATGTGTAGTGACTTCAGGAGGTGGGGGTGGTGGGCCGAATGGTGGAATCTCTGTCAGTGGGAGGCTGTGATGAGATTCGGTGAAGACAGGTACGCGAGTCGTGACTCTCAGCACACCAGGCACACCTCTCCACACCTTGGCAATACCGTGATATATGCCCGATCCCCCAGCATCTGTAACAAGATGGCTGATCATTATCAAATTTGCGTATTTCGCATGGTGGGAGACATGGCAGAAAGGAATACTCAAATGTTGTTGGTGGAGGATCTTGCAGTGTCCATGTGACGACAATTCTACTGATAGGTCTTCCGTCCTGATAGAAGCGTCGTGTAGAGTAAACACCTTTCATTTCCTTACTGAGGGTAGGGTCCACACCAACCGGATAACGAGTGATGAGATACGTCGGTAGTTTACGAGGTCTATCAGGAGAATCCTGCTGAAGAAGCTTAAGAGAAAGATATTCACCTTTTTCAACAATTTGTATAATATCTGCTCGTTTCCTAGATATATACACGAACTTTGAAGTCACTGCTGACATCTTGACTTCAGCCAGGGTGTTATCAAGCTGGTAGGCTCGATTGATTTCCGTTAACCATCTTAACTTCACATCAACAGTTATATTTTCCTCAAACATAAATTTGATGTATTCATCCCGGGGTGCAAATTGCTGGAATGGAGGGTACAGATCTGGATGGAGGGTGGTCCTTGGAGGGGGGATGCAAGGTCACGATTATCACCACACTGTTGGTTGTTACCTTTCTCAAACTTAGAAACTTTAGACACTGGTGATTTAGATTCCTCACTGCTGGTGCCCATGTCCTCCAACTGTCGCTTAGGAGCTGAAGCAGCATTGGAAGTCGATGTAGAAGGCTGGTCTAGCATCCACTGGGGCAACCGGCAGTCCTGCACCAACCGGAGGTTGTATTCTGGGCCAGTTTTTTTCACCCTCCTCATTGTCACTGATTAAAAGATCCTCTTCAAGACCAGAAAAAATGAGTTGGTCCTGAGTATTCCATACTGGTGTACTACCACCAGGTAGAGTAGATGAAGAAGGTATAATATTTAAACTTTCTTCCGTAAGACGAAGTGAGTGAGCAGCAGGAGAGAGGAGGCGTCCACTCACTGTGAAGGCAAGTGGAGGAGTTGAGAGAGAGAGAGAGAATCATATAATCGTTACAGAAGAAGAGAAGATCAGAGAGGAGAGAGATAGAGAAAGGAATACGAATAGAAAAAAGAGAGGAAAAAAGATAATTGAACAAAACAAAGGAGAAATATTAGAATGATAGAAAAGAGTAGGAAATTAAGGAAGTGAGAGAGAATAAGAGAGGAAAATAAGAGGTAGAGGGAGATAGAGAATAAACAAATACATTTGCCGAAAGTGGGAAGGTATATATAGAGGAGAAAAAAAATGAGATACGTGGAAGGGTAGAAGAATAAGAAAAATGTGCAGGTAAGAGTATAGGATGGAAGGAGATAGGGCAAAGTGAAAAAGAGAGAGAGAAAGGGTGATAGAGGATGAAGGAGTGAAATAGGTTTACGAAGATGTTAAATACATGACAGAGGGACAAGTGAAGGAAAGTGAGAGTAGCAAAAAGATGATGCAAATAATAAAACTAAATAAACAAAATAAGGTGATTTTTTGAGACCAAGCTATTAATTAACATTAAATAATGGTGTTTATTCCTGATAGTCAGATAGTCATTCTCTCAGCTCCCCTCTCGTAACAGTAAATATTGTACAGGTTGTGGAATATAATTATGATAGGTCAAGAACACCTTGTAGTCATAAGGGAGATGGAGAGGAGGGACAGCAAAACACGAAGGGAAAAGAAGGAAAGGAGGGACAAATCAAGAGTGGTTAAAGATCGAACAGAGTCAAGAATGGCTTGGTTGTATTGGCAAGAAAGCGGGTGGCAACAACGGCATCACAAAGACCACTCCAGCTTGGAGTGGAAATTCACAATGACGTAAAGAGCAACATGCTGAGAGAAAACAACTTCTTTTAGACATAAAGTATTTATTCAGCTCTCAGCAGATGGGCTCTGTCTTTCAATCTCTGATCTCAAATTGCCCACGACACCAGAGCTGCTGTTTGTATAACAATTCACAATGACTATATCCACAATGAAACAACAAGAAGCAGAATGAAGCTGGATTCGAAAGTTGAAGATTCATTGCTTAATGTCATGCAGATATTTGGTTTATTCACAGATAACTTACCCTATACACAGCAGAACATTGCAAAACAAAGACTTGGCTACCCAAGAGATTAATTTATTGCCAGAGACTATACTATACACAACAGAGAACCTACCGAGCTCCTTGATGATATGGTGAGAAGTAGCAAAGACCCCACCATCGACTAGAAGTTCAATAGGGCCCAATTTTTGTTCGCCTGTTTCGTTTTTTTATATTATAATTTTGTTGTGTAGTTCACTGACATTCTTTAGTCTTTTTGTCTGAGCCTCTCTTGAGTTGTTTATATACCGTATGTAAATAAGTGTTGAGCTAGTGTATATTTTAACTTGGCAAAAATGTATATGAACTTTTCCATGCAGCTGGTAATCTAACCTTAATTAACTACTCCGTCAGTTATCCATGGTTAACAATTGTTACCTGTAATTGCCTGGAGTTTAGCCGCACTAACCATTCTACTCAGCAATAATCTACTAATGATATGAACATATGAACGTCCACTTTGCCTTTAAACCCAAAAGAGACACATGGAAGGAAATTTGTGGTTTATAAAAGTCAATAAGAAAGCTTGGCAAAATTTATGTTTATTCTTTCAAATTATAATAATCTTAAAAGAGTGAACAAAAGCTAATCAGGAAGAATTGGAGAAATATGAGGAGGCTGTGAAGAGGGAAAACGATAAAGGAAAATCGAGTGGAAGTGACTAGAAAGACTGGGGGTTGGGGCTGGGAGGGTGAAGTACAGTACCGTGAAGTGTAAGATGGTGAGTGGACAAATAGGAAACAGAAGATGAGGGATACACTAAATCAAATAGCATAGGACACCAACGGCAACAGATGGAAAGAGGAAGATAGGCTTATAGTGAAGAATAGCAGATGTATGGCTACAAATTATAAGAAAAAAGGGGTGAAGTAGAAAATAGAAGAAATATGGTAAAAATATGTACTGTATATATGTTAAAAAGGTGAAGCAGAAAATAGAATAAATATGGTAAAAATATTTACTGTATATATGGAAAAAAGGTGAATTAGAGAATATAAGATATATGGTAAACAAGAAAAATGTGAAGGTAGGAAGCAGTGTTGAATTACTGTATAGAGGCATTAGCATGGGAGTGGAAGGTGAAGGCAGTTGGAGGAAAGAGGTAAATATTTAAAGGGTCTGTAGTGACCCAAGTACCATGTCTCCCTCCATACTCCTTGCGCCATACATCCTCCATGACCCGACACGAGTCTACGATCACTGCTGCTGCTGCTGCATTTCAAAGGCTTGCAAGCTAGCCTCTCATTCTGCTCCACTAAGAACTTCACGCCGTCCGCTGCATCTCCACTCTCACCCAGCAACACAATAGTTATGTTCCTGACACTGCAGCCACGCTCCTACTCTTGTACAGTACAATAGAGGAGGGTAACAACATGTACCAGACGCCCTCTTGAAACAACATAAACAACTCCCCTCTCCAAACCACAAGGAGGGTCTCCTTCTCCCCTCTGAGCTCATCTATTTACTTGTCATCTCTTTACAAACAAAGAGAGAGAGAGAGAGGGTGAGAAAGTAAGAGAGAGAGAGAAAGCAAGAGGGAGAGAGAGAGAGGAGAATTGGGTGGAGCTTAAATAACTCCACCCCCTCTAGCATCTCCCAATCGAGAATGTATATAAGCAGTGAAGTTGAACTAATATGTAGGATTTCCTAAACTGACTCCCAGGGCTATAACTGTCTCCAGAAGAGAGAGACACAGTCATATACGACAAGGCATCTAATATAATTCCCTGTATAGAGATAAGTATGTATAAATAAATTAAGCCTAAAGAAACTTGTGAAGTCAATTACCTAAGAACACCACGACGCTGAGCTCGCTACCTAAGACCACAACAACCACAACAACAACAAAAACTACTACGACTACAACTCCAGAATAAGGTACTGTATCAGATCCTGAACGAGTTAAAGCCTTAGAGGACTGGTACATTTTGATGGCAGCGGTGTTTTGCAACAAAGCAAATTGCAAGGTAAAGACTTCACGGGAGTACAGTGACTAACATAGTTCAAGGACAAGTTGAAGGAATCTGCTTGTAAATTCTCTCAAGTAATTTCTTCAGTGGGTATAATCTTACGACCTCTAACGAGGGAGATAAACCACAAATTCTTCAACTACAAGAAACACCTGCTTCAACATAACTGCAACTGACCTACAGAGAACCTCATCTACTTCACAACAAACAATCATCACTTCATCACTACGGCGATCCTGTTACGTAAATGCTTTCGTAAGGACAACTCCATCACCTCCACGCTGACGCCTACTTATACGTAAATTCTCTCGTAAAAGGCAAGTCAACGTTCATCATCTTCACTCCAATTACGACTGTTAGTATGTTAGTGTGCGAGATAACTAATCATCGCTTCGTCACTTCACGGTCGTCGCCCCTTCACCACATCGTCGCCTCGTCAGGCAACACCCCAACAAAACTTCCACTCGTCGTCATCGTCGTTGCAACTACAGTCAACTAAAGTAGGTACACATTACATGTTACATTACATTATTTTTCACTTGTCCACGAACATGTTAGAAGATAGGTTCCTCAATAACAGCCCAGACAACAGAAAACAAGTGCCAAATTAAAACAAAAGTAAAGATATAATCCCCCATTAATCCAAAGGTATCATAACTAACTTCGAATATCCCTGATAATGATTTACTAGCCTCCAAGCTAGATTCCTCTACCTCCCTAAGTTTCGTTTGTGGTTCCAACACATTCGAGTACATTCCTTTCTTTCTCCAAACCTTACTCCCATTAAAGCCTCTATCTGGTATACTATATTAACCTGTATTTTCTCCAACAATGGCTACTCCTCCACAATCTCCGACTGTCTCTGCTCTTCTAACAACTTCTTCTAACACCACTAACTCTACTATGCAAGCAATGAGAATTTTACCCACCCACAATTATTCAAAGTACTATACGGGAGATAATCCAAGATATGGGATTCATCTCTTCTTGCGTCATTTGGAGGATGTGTTTTACCAAGCGAATATAGAGCAGGACGCACATAAGATAAGATTCGTGAGAGAGCATATTGCACCACATAGTCCAGCCAGTTATATATTAACTACAAGTTTTTTTTCTAATCCACAGAATTTAACGTCATATGCTACATTCAGACAGTTACTTATTGTTGTTTTTGGGGATGGTAAACTACATCATTCATTATCATGGGTTCAGAGAATAATTAAAACTAAGGCAGACAACCTAAATAGTGAAAAAGTGAACCAGCAAAAGCACTTGCACTATCAGGGTCTCTAGCTTTAAATTCGAAGGAATCTCGTATCATACATCGTGAATTACAGATTACTCAATCCAAGGGTACGAAGATTTTTAATTTTGATGCCACACCTACTCAAGGGGAATCACAAGGAAAACGTTGCAAACACTGTAACGAAAGTAATCATAAATACAGTCATTTACATGAGTCAAAGTCGCATTCCTTAGATGAATGCATGATCCTTAACAGAATGAAACGGGACTGGCACAGTCGAAACATGATGCATGAAACGAGACCGCCACAATATTAAAACGTCCCGAAAATATAACTGTAGGCCCTGTCGTCGCATTTACCAATAATATACTATAATTCCCTGTCCTAGTATCACATAGTAACACCCCCTTAATGATAGACACAGGCGCCGCAGTTTCCTTGTTATCGGATAATTCCTTTAATAAATTGAGCAAATTAGGTCCCCAGCGGCATTTATAAACCAAGATTGAACAGGTGACATAGAATTGTCAACCATGACAGGCAATAAATTACAGGTCTTAGGGAAACTAACCCTTCCTGTATGGTTAGCCAAGGGAACTAACCATATCCATAATGAATTTTATATAATACGAAATTATAAACTAGGTTTATCATACCTTATTAAACAAACCATAATAATAAACCCTAAACATAAAATAATACATTTTAGGAATTAATGTATTCCAATACAGGATTGTCCAGGCCAAAATATATAAGTCCAGGTAATGTTAACCCTATACGTATTGAAAATGGAGGAAATAACCCCATTATCATAAAGGCCACTGCTGCATATAATATTATATTAACTCCAAATTTCGTCCATAAATTGAAGGTAAAGCTTCCATCTCATGTACAGCCACACACTACCGTTCTATCCTTAATAGAACTAGTAAAATAATATATAACCAGGGATTAATTTACCTAACTAATGTAAATAGTGAAAATGTCACTGATATTAATAAACCATCTACCAATATTCATGTAAAGAAAGGAACATATCTATGTGATCTGTACAGATGGAAGTTAGACCAATACCACAAGGAAATATTGTATCGGTTCTTACCGAAGGATAAATAGATAATCACGTAAGGGAGCAACTTAGAAACTTTGTCAGTGGACGCGATTTTCCACTTTATCGTGATAATCTCATCACTATACTAGCCACATATTGAAATGCGATTGCCCTACCTGTAAATTATTAGGAAAAAAATATACCATTACTCTAACATCTCCTTAACCCATTTACTCGAGCATAATTATAGACTACCGTACCGCATAGTACACAGAAAGTGGTAAACGAAATATTAAATGAAATGATTAATGAAGTCATTATTAAGAATTCTAACTCCCATTTTAACAGCCCAATGTTTTTGGTTTCAAGAAACAAATAATGGTGATTTTAGACCAGTCATTGATTGCAGAAAAATAAATAATGCTACACTTAAAGATAAATATTCCCTCCCTCCTTTAAGATGTTTTGTCTAACATTGGTGAAACAAAACCTATGATATTCTCCACATTAAACTTGGTCAGTGGAAACTGGCAAGTAACATTAGATGATAAAATTCAACCCATTACAACATTTAATACTTCCCATGGTTATTATGAATACATTCGTAGACCATTTGGTTTATGTAATGCTTCATCCACATTTCAGCATATGATCAATTTTCGTATTGGTTTTATTAATAACGTAGTCATCGCTAATCTCAACGATTTGATTATTTTCATAGTAAGTAACTATAACGAAGGTTATACAGAGATTACATTAGGTAGGCCTCAAACTTTAAGTGTCTATGTCTCAGTTTCTTACCAGGAACTTATCATTTTAGGTTATCCATTTAACCGCCCCTGTGCTCCATACACAATCTGATAAAATACGAGCAATGAGAGTATTCACTATTCTAAATAAATGTTACTAACATAAAATCATTCTTGGTCTTATGTTCTTATATAGAATCCTTGTAAAGTATTTTCCCAAGTAACTAAACACCTAAATAATCCCCTCGAGAAAGACACAAATTTTGTATGGATGCCAGAAAAACAGCTAAGCTTTGAATTATTAAAGGTTAATTAATGTAAGCTTCAATTCTTACGTTCCCAAATATTCATTGTCTTTTATGGAGTGTACAGATGCTTCCTCAGTAGGCTAAGGCGCTGTACTTAGGTAAGAGATAGCTATGGGTCTATGTCAGGTATGTACTTATGCTTAGAGAACATTAAGTACGCAGATAACTCGTTACTCTGTAACAAAACAGGAAACTTAAGCAATATTATGGGCACTTCGTACTTTTAGAGAAATCGTATATGGCTATCCTTTACATGTTTTCGCGAATTATCAAACGATCCTTGGCTTACTATAACCTCAAACCCTAACGGGAAAATTAGCCAGATAATGTCTAACAATTCAGGAATTTCTCCCGCATATTGATATTAACTATCTTTTAGGACGATTAAAAAAAAGTAGTAGATCCCTTAAACAGTCATCTTGTCCTTTTAGTTCCGAGGACACCCATGGACTTTGACCTTAATGCGGTTCGTAAACATTAGCAAACAATTCTATGATGAATGTAATAAAATATTCATTAAAAACTGAGGATGAAAATAATGGCCCAAAATTACCCAGTCACTTAAATATATTTTCCCTTCATGATGATATTATTTACAGAAAACTTAGGAAAAGTGACGTAAAAACCAATCAAATAGTGATACAACAAATAATGATTCCCTCAGTATTAATTACCCTTATATCATAATACAGCAGCAAGGCATCCTGGGAGAGAAAGGTACCTGACCACTCTCCATACAATACACCATTAGCATAAACTAAGGGTAGATGATGAAACACATATATCGCTCAGTGCGAAGCATGCAATGCAAATAAAGGCCATACATTTGGACCTGTTCCATGACGGGAATCCCTAATCCTGGACGAATCATGGAACGTAGTAGGAATAGATCTACTTTCCTTACCAATTCCGAATCAGGACGCAAATAAGTTATTACCAATGGTTAACCATTTTCTAAATATTTGGTGGCGGCACCACTACGATAAAAACCGAAAAGGTAAGTGCACATATATATAAAAACCAACTTCATATGACCATATACATGTCTCGATATTATAAAAGGTATCTGATTTCTACGACATTAAGCAAACGTTTGTATTACCATATCTCCCAGCATTTAATGGGTTAACAAAACGGCAGCACCGTTAAATACTAGAAGTACTTCGTGGCACAGAAACAATGAAAATCCCTCCACATGGGAAGACTGCATCTATATGACGGTCAATAAACACTACAAAATACGGAAATAAAGGGAAAAACTCCACATGAAATACTATATGGCGTATGGATACGTCTTTCATATGATATAAAATTGCCACACGGAATCCATGTTACAACGTGGACAACTACGCTGAACGACAGTGAGTTGCATTTCAACAATTTCATCATGATGTACAAAACAAATTATGAGCTTGCATGAAAATAATGCGTGATTGCCAACATAACAAAACAAATTATGAGCTTGCATGAAAATAATGCGTGATTGCCAACATAACAAAACAAATTATGAGCTTGCATGAATATAATGCGTGATCGCCAACATAACAAAACAAATTATGAGCTTGCATGAATATAATGCGTGATCGCTAACATAACAAAACAAATTATGAGCTTGCATGAATATAATGCATGATCGCCAACATAACAAAACAAATTATGAGCTTGCATGAATATAATGCGTGATTGCCAACATAACAAAACAAATTATGAGCTTGCATGGAAATATTGCGTAATCGCCGACATATTAAAGCAAATAACTCAATATGTTCACTCCAAGTGATAACGGGTACCCGATCGAATCTTCACACTTCTTTAGTAGGTAATAAACCTATAATAAAGCATAATTTTACCAGGCGGTTGATATTGTTTATGTAAAGAGAATAAAGATATTGGTAAAAAGCGTGCAAAAACCCAACATCCACATGAAACCAATCAATATCTCTTGAACAGTAACAATTCCTCTTCCTAGTAATTTTATCCCTACTATTGATGATAATAATATAAACAATTATAAACAAAAACTCCGATCGGTTTCCAATGATATATAATAATTTTTCTTACGGATGTGGCCCACATCAACCTATATAACGGTTTTTGTGTTTATACTCGCGGCGGCTACAAGCTCCGACGAAGTGCATCAAGCAGATAAAGATGACGTCTACATTCCGAGAGCTCTCGTTTCCAATTTTATCAAACAGTTGAAAAAAAAAGGAAATAATAAAATATTGGGGACGAACGATATTATCATTAATTTTTTATAAGGTATCTGACTTATTACATAAATTTTCTGCCATTGAGCAGTGGGTACAGATAAGGTATTTAATGATACACTAGTTTTGTTTGACAGGTATCACACAAATGAAGTTCCCAATTTAAATGTATTATATTCTAAGGTGTCCTTTCACCATTGGGCGCCCTAGGAAGGAATTCAGCGACTCAGGTAATATTGCTTTCTTATTATACAAAAAAAAATAATGGCTTAGAGCCATCATCACAGCCCAGAGCGTGATTGGGATATTTTAAGCGGAATTTCATCAACACTATTTGGTAATACTTATATAGTTGTATACAAGCATTATCCCATAAATAAAAAGGTTGCGGGACAAGCCGTTGCAAATCAAGATAAGATAAAGTAACAGGTATATACTGTATTCGAGTGCAAATCATTGCACAGAAATTAAATACGATTTATATAACTTTACATGATCAACGAATGAAAAGAACTACATATATGGAATAATCATATCATATTTTAGGCTTCTATTTATTTCTGTGAATTAGCAGGAAATGAATTGCAGGTGAGGAACAGAGAGAAATGACAACCATTTATTTCTTAAAAGAGTATTTACTGCGAATAAGGTAAGATCAACTCACAATTATTACCACTCCAACAGCTACGAAATATAATGGTATAATCAATGATGAAATACCATCTTACTTATTATCTTCATCCACCTACTTGGTATATTATTATACATTCATACGTAGTATATTACTACAAGATCATAATCCCATTATTATTCACATAAAAGATAAAATGTTTTTCCCAAGCTACGTACTTCACCAATTCCCTATGAAAATGGAAGTAATCCTTTCACATTCGATTTTCATCCAATAAGTATTATACTTAGTGATGATGTCATCAGTGACACACAACACTTCAAGTGCCATGTTGCATATCTTCATAGATGTTTGTCTTGCATATTTCTTTGCATTTAAGTTGCATATAAATCTCCTAAGGATGCAAAATCTCCACTTGCTTGGAATCAAAGTAATACTAATCAAGCCCTATATGCATGTACATTCATATCTATTACTAATCAATATCTCTTTTCATCATCAATTTTAATTTCCACTATCTATACTTACCTGCTGATACACAATTAACATTACTTTACCCAAATTACACTACACATGGTATGGTTAAAGGCTACTATAAAGAAACGGACTCATAGGAAATACGATCCAAGGGGATCGTTACCTTGCCTAATAAACATAAACGTGCTTGACAACATGACATAATCTTTTCCACCTTTAAACATATTTCATTTAAAGTCGACTTGTTTAACATCTCCTAATTATCAGTTGCTTCGGAAAAAGTGCAACTATTATGTTATTCAAGGAGAATAGGCTTCAATCATCCTTATTATATAATTTGATTCCTCCATATATTGATCAAAATAAAACTGACTACCAATGTTTATTATCCACTGTCTTATCTTTCTGCCATGTACTATCATATTTATGTATTGTATAAGAACGAACTATCGAGGTATACTGAATTATGTTGTATTGAAAAGAATAGGACTGTTATTTCACAGCCTAGCAACACGGCCCCCTTATTAATGTGTGAATCTTTAGCATAGGTTAGCTTATAACATGCACCTAGCTAAACACATTAATTTTAAGATGATTTTTATGTGAAAATGTATTAATATTCATGTATTAATGATACTATCTATGTTCATTTATGTACAAGGTGTGCCTATGTCTTAAGGTCTATTTTTAGGTTACTATACATGTCTTCATTGTTACTGTCTTAATTATCATGTACCCTACCAACATTGTGAACTGGCCTTCTATTAAATAAAGCAATGCCTGGAGGGCCAGGCTGGTAGTGTGGCAGAGCGATGTACAGTACAATAGAGGAGGGTAACAACATGTACCAGACGCCCTCTTGAAACAACATAAACAACTCCCCTCTCCAAACCACAAGGAGGGTCTCCTTCTCCCCTCTGAGCTCATCTATTTACTTGTCATCTCTTTACAAACAAAGAGAGAGAGAGAGAGGGTGAGAAAGTAAGAGAGAGAGAGAAAGGGAGAGAAAGCAAGAGGGAGAGAGAGAGAGAGGAGAATTGGGTGGAGCTTAAATAACTCCACCCCCTCTAGCATCTCCCAATCGAGAATGTATATAAGCAGTGAAGTTGAACTAATATGTAAGATTTCCTAAACTGACTCCCAGGGCTATAACTGTCTCCAGAAGAGAGAGACACAGTCATATACGACAAGGCATCTAATATAATTCCCTGTATAGAGATAAGTATGTATAAATAAATTAAGCCTAAAGAAACTTGTGAAGTCAATTACCTAAGAACACCACGACGCTGAGCTCGCTACCTAAGACCACAACAACCACAACAACAACAACAACTACTACGACTACAACTCCAGAATAAGGTACTGTATCAGATCCTGAACGAGTTAAAGCCTTAGAGGACTGGTACACTCTCAAGATACGCTACTACCTTCATGCAACACGGCAGGCAACCCCCGGACATCACGGTAGGCAAAGCAACGGAGCATCTCATATGTACTTGGTTCCACGCAGCATCTTTGTCCTACTTCCTGAATAAAACCATGCCTAGTATTGTTAGTCTACTATACACCCTTGGTAGTAACGACCTCCTAACGTTATAGGTGTAACAAAAGGAAAGTTTCCCTTAAGGGCGGTGAGAGGGCTTCTTGAAGAGGAGTTAAGGGCTTACGTCGGGTGAGAGGATATATTTGGTATAGCCTAGGCCTGGGAGTGAGTGAGCAGAAGAGAGTGTGCGGTGATGGATTCGCAATGTTTAATCAGGATTCTTGAAAGGGATTTTATGTTTCAAGCCAGGAGAAAACCCTGATATTTTTATGCAGATTGTAACTAGAGTTTCATTTGTTTGTGTCCTTTTTGCCGATATATAATTATGCTTTGTATTGTAATCTCTCATGTGTTATTCGTTCAGTCGTGTCCTGCAGTATTGAACCAATGTTGTAATTATATACACACACACACATATACATACATACATATACATCCATACATATACATATACATACATATACATATATATACATATACATACATACATATACATACATATACATACATACACATACATACATACATATACATACATACACATACATACATACACATACATACATATACATATATATACATACATATATATACATACCCATACATACATACATACACATACATACTACCGCATACATACAAACATACACATACATATATATATATTTTATAGAAGATTTTCTGCTAGTGGCAAACATTAACCCTTTTTAACCGAAAACACGAGCTCCAGTATTCTAGGGACTTTCTCTAGTTATTTAGACCCATCACTCCTGTAGGTTAGAATAGAAACCCGTTCGATATAAATCATGGCCGGAATCTCCACGGATTGAAGAGATTTTCAGATAACGTGGGAAAATTCTTGGAAGGGCCTGTGATAGAAGAGGCAATTTATCTCCATATGAGAGACTGTCGCCGGACTCCTTTCTCTCTCTCTCTCTCTCTCTCTCTCTCTCTCTCTCTCATCACGAGCAAAACAAGCGGCTGGAAAATGGAACTCCTTCCATGCCCATATTTTACATTAAGGGACGGTAGTAGGAGTTTCTCGCTGCCTCCAGATTGCTACTCGAGTCTATACCCGCAACAACACTCAGCGGTAGAATCCAACAGCAATAACAAACGAAACACAGCAATAGTATCCATTTTTGTTCTAGGCAATAGCAATATCTACTTATATTCCAAACAACATATCGGTAGTAACCACTTACATTCTACAACTACACCAACTACATCACCGATAAAAACAACAAACAGACAACATTGGGTGAAGAAACTACACTGCGTGGTGGAATAGGAGGTAGGTAGTTGTTGTTGTTAAAGTTCCTCAGACTGTCTGGCCGAGCAGTCCTGAGTCTGGTTGACCGAAACCGTGCAGATGCTCGGACCCCCAAATGGGAGTCAGGGTGATAGTGAGATCTGTTTCTTCGAAGGCAGAAGGCGAGGGGACTGCTGGCTCACAAGCATGTATCCCTGGGGCAACAATCCCACCGTCTATAGTCTCCCTTGTTGTGCCACCCAATCATATGATCTTGTCAGCTACCAAGAAGGAATGAGAGATAGTAAGAGAGACAGACATAACAGGCTAGGGTTTGGTAGAGGACCAGCCCTCACCAGGGAGCCCCACAAGGGAGGAAGGTAGTGTTATGGGGTGCTTTCAGGTCATGTGGGTTTTCTTGTTACAGTATATCTGTGTCAGGATTAGTGCCAGGTTGCGATTTTTTTTATGGGCTGAGGTGTTGGAATGTGAGAGTTCTTTAGTCAGCAAAATAGAATGACAATATAAGAAAAGTAAGCGATGCAAAATAAATGCAGTAAATAGTACTCCAACATGTGTATGCATCTTTTAGCTCGCAAGGCAATTTCTCCTCTCCGTTACAGAGACGCTTTACATAATCATATTTCATAATGAATAATGAACGCCACGGAAATAAGTAGCTGTTGTGTCGATTAAATTGTGTCGAGTAGAGCCAAGTTACTCTTCCGGGACGTTAGCAGTTGTCACGTACCTACAGTCAACACTCGACAACCAGGTTCGGCTGTGGGACATCCCCCGCAAACCAGTTCTAACTGACCGTAACCAACCCGCCCTTTTTGCCCTAACCTACCAAGTGGCGCCGATATAATTGTGTTCTATTATTTGTTGTAATTTTGTGTCTGTTAACGTTAACGTTATTCATATTGCTGTTTTGTTTAATTGTAAATATTGTACTTATTTGGTGATTAGTCATTCGTTTACATTACTCTTTCTGGGCAAATATCCATTGAGGGAGTGGAGTGGAAGTTCCCGTTCCATTTCATTAGTTGTAACTCCACTGATTACAGTAACATATCCACCAAAGTTATACTCTAACTGTTCACAACCCCTAATCTTCCCCTAGACATAAACAGGCCAAACACTGGGGTTGTAACAGAATTGGGGGCCTGTCTGGGATATTATTTAACTCTTAATAATTGCATTTCTATTTTTGATCTGTAACTTAATTTGTTTATTGCTTAAGCCTACACTTCATTTTCAGGTTGATTTAGATACGTTTATGCAGTATTCATGTTTTAGATAAAATATAGTTATCCAATTCCCCTCAGTGGATGAAGCATACAAGAGTTTGAGCAGAGATGGTATTGTAGCAATCGTTCCCACATCGGCTATAAAGCTTTATTCGCACAGCGAACCCTACCTTATTGTCAAACTCCTAAAGCTCACACCTTAGTCTTACTGATCGTTTCGTTGCAGTGTTTAAGACAGTAGTTTAGAACGTCTTTTCACTCATTATATCGGGAGACAAAAGGGCTCGATCTCTTTTAATCATTGTCCTGGTTACCATAAGCAAATTGTGGGGCGCTTATGGAGAGATCCGCTTAGTTGTTATACCAATAGGTCCTCTCTGTCACAAATCGTGACCGTAATCATAGTCCTGATTACCTATCCTTACTGTCACAGTCCGTGACCGTAGATCTACCTACCTACCTTCATACCCTACTCTATCACATGCGATCATCTTTTACTCTAACATTTCATTATCGTGTATCATTCACCTTGTCTTAGTGATATTTGATTTGTTGCAGGCTTCAACATGTCATTCAATGTTAAGAAGTTTGAACAAAACCCTGTCAGTGGATTTGACTATTTTAAATATGCCAACATGGACGAAATTACTTATCTTCTGTGTAGATGGGAAATGCCATATAAGAGTTCCACTACCCGTGATCAACGTGCAAAACTCGTCCTAAATAATTTGTTTAACTCTGGCATATTAAAAGAAACTGATCTGGACTGGGAAGATTCGACCAAGGAAGGAGCTGGTGCTCGACAAACAGAGACAGACCAGATGACTACTTCCGAGTACTAAAACTTCAGCTTGAACTAGAAGAGAAGAGAAATGCAGACAGAGAACGAGAACGACAATATCAGCTTGAACTGCAAGAAAAGAGAGTGCAGAAAAAAAAAAACACAAAAAAAAAGCTATCAGAAAAAGAAAAAGAACGAGAAGAAAAAGAAAAAGAACGAGAAGAGAGAGAAAAAGAAAGAAAACATGAACTCCAAGTAGCTCATTCTCAGCTTCAAAATGTTACAGCTGGAGATAGGACTCTTCATGAGTTTGATCTCACCAGAAACCTTAAACTCGTTCTTGTCTTTATAGAGTGTGATCCAGATGGATACTTTGAATTGTTTGAAAATACAGCTGAACATTTAAACTGGCCAGAAGAACACTGGAAGTGGCTACTGCAACCTAAGTTGACTGGAAGGGCTGCACAGGCTTATCTGGCACTCCCAAAAGACGCAGACTACGAGTCCATTAAGCAAGGCGTTCTGGATACATATTCTATCACGGTGGAAGGATATAGACAAGCATTCCGTAATTATATGAAAACTCCAGTGACTACTTATTTTGAATTTATGACCGGAAAATTTCAAACGGGTCGATCAGTGGGTGAGAAAAGCTGAGATAGCCACTTTCGAGGAACTCAGAAATCTTGTTGTTTGGGAAGAATTCACTAGGCGTGTGCCTCATCATGTCAAGATGCACATTGCAGACAAGGAGGAAGCTGATCCTATCAAGGCCGCCAAATTGGCAGATAAATATTCTCTCCTGAACAAAGCTATAGGGAGTCCCCGTAAACAACGAAAAGTGTTCAACCCCTTTTCAAACAACACGGTGACCTCTTCTACGTTTCGCCCCGTAGGGTCTACTGTGAATACACCAATTCCCTTGTATTGTACTTATTGTAAGCAGAAAGGACACACGTTGAAAAATTGTAAGGATCTCAATTGTCGTTACTCAAAGTTTAACGTAACTTTCACCAACCCTAGTGTAATACCAAACACAACATTCTCCAACTCTAAATTTAAGTTCGACCCTCTAAGGAAACTGTCTCAAACTAACTAGACTAACCAGTTGTAAAGTTATATTTAAATGGAATAGTATATGTTTGAGAGCCTTTAATTCCCTTAGAGACTTTTTAACCCATTAACCTGTGTTGAAATCTCCTAAATTCTCCTTGCCCTTCATATTGCTTGTGGATGCATGTGAGACTAAAACCAGAGCAGTACTGCTACAACCTCAACCAGATGGAATTCTTCACCCAGTCTGCTACCACTCGTCTCAACTGAAATCACATCAACGCTTCTATAGTATGGTCGAGAAGGAATTGTTGGGGATCATCAATGCACTCCTATAGTTTCAGTGCTACCTGTATGGAGTGGAACCCTTGCTCGTCTACACTGACCACAACCCCTTGGTGTTCCTCCATAGGGTACGACACACCAACCAACGCCTTCTACGATGGTCCCTCTTCCTTCAACAATATCCAATCGAAATCCGGCACATCAAGGGTACCGACAACATCATGGCGGACACCTTGTCTCGTGTTCACCCATCTGCAGCCTCTCCATAAGTCTTCTACCTGAAGCCTTATTCTTTTGGGGGGAGGTGTCACGTACCTACAGTCAACACTCGACAACCAGTCGTCGGCTGTGGGACATCCCCCGCCAACCAGTTCTAACTGACCGTAACCAACCCGCCCTTCTTGCCCTAACCTGCCAAATGGCGCAGATAGTGAGGGCCTTATCAACCTATCACAGACGAGCTTACGTGCTCGCAACCTATGGCAGAGTCGATTACATACGCTGAACCTATCAGAGACATGTGGTTTTAAGGATCGGCCAATCAGCAGTCGTTGGAGGTGTATATAAGCAGCTGCCCCCGGCTGACTGAATAGGGCCACTGCCAACCGGCCCAATCGATTAGAAGAACGTATCCTGGCAAGACTGAGAACAAACTGCACCAGAATAACTCATCTAGAACCATATATAGACAAACGTTTTCCACCGCATTGTAACACCTGCAATGCGGTGTTATCTATCAGTCATATCATCCTGCATTGTCGGCGATTTGTGGGGGAACGTGCTTCCCTCATAAGTTACTGTGATGCAGTAAAAGTCCCCTTCACACTCTCAGCTCTCTTAGGTGATGGGGATGGTGGTGTGACTGATAAATTGATGACTTTCTTGAGGGAGACCGAACTGATCAGAGTGATGTGACTTTTTATTACTATTGTTGTTACCATTTTTGTATGCCTATTTTTCAATTATGAATGCTATAAATTATGTGTTGTATATATTGTATATTATGATGTATTAGCTAGGTTTAGCGATTGTCTAATATAGGTTTAGCGATTTGTCTGTCTAGGTTTAGCGATTGGCTGGTATAGGTAATAGTCTAGTTAGCTATTGGTTGAGTAGGTACATAGATTAATTTATTAGCTAGGATGTTAAATTAAGAAATATTATTTGTATGAAAGTACAAAATAGGAAATTATTATATATGTTTAGTTTTAAGTTTTGATGTAATAATAATAAAAATAATAATAATAATAATAATAATAATAATAATATATGCATAGAAATAATATGCAAAAAGTTAAAATTAAAAGAATAATAAATAAATAAAATTAAAAAAAAAAAATAAATAAATAAAAAATAAAATAAAATAAAATAAAAGGCCTTAATGACCAACACCATGGTCGATAGGCCAGGAAAAAAAAAAAAAAAAAAAAAAAAAATGACTGGGTCGTGGAGAGAGTAGACGTATGATTTGTGCTCTCTCCTCTAGCTGCCAGGGCCTGCCGCACCGGCAGTAGTTTCTTTTTTTTCGCCCTTCTGGTGACCACTAGGATTAGCTAGTATTCATTCCCTCCATAGCTGGTAGTAGATATAGTAGGTGTCTATATCTTTATATTGAGATCAACTTTGCCTCCTGCCTATGGTGGACTCCCCCACTTGTAGCTCTGGGTGTGGTTTAACACAGTCGGACCACCTTAGTGTGGGTTGAGAGGTTGATCTCAATCATTAGTTAATTAGGGCTGGTATAAATCCCTTTCTGGTGTTTTCTTTTCTCCTTCCCACTTCCCCCCAACCTTGGGGGAAGTGGTTACTATGTTGCCTTCCCACCCAACCCCTCCTCCGTATAGCGGAGGAGGCGGCCATGACCGACCACCACCACCACGAACCGACGGACGATACGAGACTCGAACACCCCTCGACATAGACGTAAAAAATGCCTCATTTGTTATGCTTCATGCCACTGGTTCGGCCCCACTAGCCGGCCTCAATCCCTTCATTGTTCAAAAGGTTATTGATGGCTGGGCTGGTGTGGTTGAATCAGTAAAAAAACTTGCATCTGGAGACCTCCTAGTCAAAACATTTAATTCAAAACAAGTAGCCACTTTGCTGAAATTACGTCAGATCCACAATTATGAAGTAGAAGCCAAGATTCCTCAAGCCATGAATTCCTGCAGGGGAGTAATCACCTGTAGGGATTTAATGATGATGGAAGAAACTGAAATAATTGAGGAAAAGAGGAATCAAGATATCATTGACGCTAGATTCATAACTCGTTTAGAGGATGGTATAAGGAAGAAGACTGCAACGCTCATTTTGACTTTTGGCAAAGTTTCACTTCCTGAAACTGTCAAAATTGGTTATGAAATCGTTAAAGTAAGACCCTTTATCCCCAACCCTCTTAGATGCTTGAACGGTCAGATTTATGGACACGGAAATCGTACTTGTAAGGCTTCTTCTCCAGTGTGTGGCAGGTGCGGGACGCCTGGCCATGCTGAGGAAAAGTGCACATCAGTGGAGCTCTCCTGCTTTCATTGTAAGGGTACTCACTCCACTTCCTCGAGGGATTGTCCCAAGTGGAAGCTGGAGAAGGAGGTCTGTTCAGTGAAGGCAGTGCGAGGTATCTCTTATCATGATGCGATCGCAAGCGACCCCATCACCCAATGTCTCGTATGCATCGGCGGTGATATCTCGACCCGTGATGTGTACTATTAGTACTCAGACTGAGTCAGAGCCGAGCGAACAGGCTGAACAATCTACTTCTACACCTACTATTATTACCCCCTCTAAGACTATTACCAAATCTACTAACTCCTATTCTCAGGCTGCAGCTGCTTTGCAGTCAGAGAAACAAAAGAAGAAATCAGACAAGTATGACAAAATTAACTACACCACCCTAAAACCAAACAAGTCACTTCCTTGCACACACCCTACTCCCACTTCATCGGGGGGGAGAAGGGATAGCTCTTCCTCGGTGGAGTCTGGGAGACTCACCATTGATGAGGAAGCAATGGATGTCTCCGTACGCAAGAACCGGGAAAGGTCCCCCGGTAGCTACTCGCCACGCGGCGGGCGGCACAAGAAGACTAAGCGCTCAGGCCGACCCCGTAACTCTTAAACCGCCATGTTCACTGTACTACAGTGGAATTGTAGAAGTCTTGGAAATAAATTGAACAACATATCAATATTATTACACACACACAGGCCAGACGTCGTCTGTTTACAGGAGACAGGGTTGGAGAATCACTCTGACCCAACACAATTTAAACATTACAACGCATACAGGAGAAACGATGGACACGGAGTAGCAATATACACACACAAATCACATCCACAGACACAAATAACATTAAACACTACTCTGGAAGCCGTTGCTTGCAGAGTGAAATTACACAACACCTACATATCCATCTGCTCTCTTTACTGTCCGCCACGCGGCCCCATTGACAGTGATTTATTTCATAATTTATTTGGGCAACTTCACGGAAAAAAATTAATACTGGGCGACTTTAATGCCCATCACTGTCAGTGGGGAAGCTTAAGAACTGATGCTCGCGGAGGGCAGATGGCAGACATTATACAACAATCCAACCTCTGCCTCCTGAACGATGGCCAAGCCACCAGGGTTGACGATCGTTCTGGCAACTTTTCGTCTATCGATTTGTCTCTGGCCTCCCCGGATATACACCAGGATTTTTCTTGGCATCCTGAGTCCGACTCCCTTGGTAGTGACCACTTTCCCATCTGTCTCTCTTATTCAAGTCATACTGTTTCGGCCCCTTTGGTTCCAAAGTTTAATTTTAAGAGAGCAGATTGGGGGTCTTTCGGGAGGATCGTCGACCTAGATATATCTGGGGAGACCATAGATGAAAAGATGCGAAATGTAACACAAAACATTTTACACGCAGCTGAGGTTGCTATTCCCAAAACCTCTATAATTCCAAATAAGCGTGAAGCACATTGGTGGTCAACGGATTGCCGAGAGGCATTAAGGAAACGTAATAGGAGATACAGGATTTTTGACAAACAGCCCACTCAGAACAACTTTATAGCTTACAAACGGGCGAGGGCTGAGGCAAGGAGAGTAATTAATAGAGCTAAAAGGGACTCTTGGCGGTCGTTTGTGTCCACGGTGAATCGTTTTACACCACTAACTAAAGTCTGGTCCACTATAAAGATATTAAATAACAAACGCCCGTATACCCCCATCACCACTCTTCAAGTGGACAACAACATCTACGACGATCCCGTGGACGTAGCAAACGTACTTGCCAGGAGTTTCTCAAAAGTAAGTAGTTCAGCCAATTACGACCAACGTTTTCTCCATCACAAACGTATGGCTGAACTACAAGAGATAGACTTTGCCACAGAAGACGTAGACTACCCATACAACCGGGAGTTTACGATAGACGAACTTCTCCTTGCCCTAAGATCCTGTAAAGACACCAGTCCTGGACCTGACACCATTACGTACGGTATGATCCGGCATCTTGGCCAGGATAACCTGGTCAAGTTGCTAGCGGTGTTTAATGAGATTTGGGTGTCTAACACCTTCCCAAACTCATGGCACTTTGCGTGGATCATACCGATACCTAAACAGTCTGGCCGTCTTGTGAATCCCAGTTCATTTCGACCTATTGCGTTGACTTCTTGCCTCTGTAAAGTCATGGAAAGAATGATAAATAATAGGCTACTTTTTGTTTTAGAAGCGAAGGGTTTATTGAGTGATCGACAATGTGGCTTCCGGAAACACCGGAGCACAGTTGATCACTTGATGAACCTGGAACATTGCATTTCAAAGGCATTTGCCAATAAAGAATTCATGGTAGGGGTGTTCTTGGACATCCATAAAGCCTATGACATGACATGGCGACACGGTATACTGATGAAGCTTCACGGTTATGGTTTAAGAGGTAATTTGCCCATTTTCATTAACAACTTTTTGCGTGACAGAACCTTTTCTGTCACCCTTCCCTGTAACGTAAAATCGGACATTTTTGTCCAAGAGAACGGGGTGCCACAGGGAAGCGTGCTTAGTCCAACACTTTTTAACATCATGATCAATGATATTCTGTCATCAGCTCTAGTTCCCAGGAATCTTAAATACTCGTTGTATGCTGATGATTGTGCAATGTGGCACTCGTCACGTAATGCACAGTTTTCAGTAGGACGGATTTAAGCAGCGCTTGATTCTGTCCACCAATGGGCCTTACAGTGGGGCTTTAAGTTTTCCGTTCCTAAGTGTACCGGAGTAATTTTCAGTAAACGTAGAGTACCTCAATTTAACGTAACGTTAGATGGCCAACCGGTACCATTTCATAATTCTGTTAAATATTTAGGAATTCATTTTGACCAGAGATTAAATTTTACACATCATGTTAATAATTTGCTTGTTCGTTGTGAAAAACCTTTAAATGTCATTAAGTACCTATCAGGTACCACATGGGGAGCCGACAGGAAATCTTTATTAATGGTGTATAAGACCCTTATTCGTACAAAGCTAGACTATGGCTCACAGGTGTATGGATCGGCATCAGATACGACATTAGGAAGATTGGATGTGTACCAAAATAAATGTTTACGTGAGTGTTTGGGAGCTCTGAAGTGTACACGTGTAACTAGGATGGAGGTGGAGGCGAACATACCTCCTCTCCGACTTCGACGGGATCAACTCGCACTCAACACCGCTATGGCAACGATCCGGAAGTCGGAGATCGGTAACGTGGCCAGTGCCTCCCTTCAACAACATCACTACCTTCACCACGGAAGACGGAGGCCACTGGCTGTGCGCCTCCACCAGCTAGAACAACAACTTCAAATAGACCTCGGGGACTGCGACAAGTTTACCATCAGCAAGATACCACCGTGGGAGACACCCAACTTCGGCGTCAACACATCGTGGTTACCATCATCGAAGGAAAAGGTGCCGGAGTTGGAGATACACCACCTGTTTGGTGGTATCATCCGCAGTCACCTGGGGTCTCATCACGTGTACACTGACGGCTCCAAGTCAGATGAAAGTGTGGGTGCGAGTGTATGGTCGAGTGAATGTGAAATTAGGTACAGGTTGCCGATACATACATCTGTGTTTACAGCAGAACTTTTTGCTATAGACAAAGCCATAGACTATGCACTAAATTCTCGTTATAATTCAATAGTCATTTTCTCAGACTCCAAGTCAGCCCTTCAGGCAATTAATTCATGTCAAACTATTTCCAACGAAATCCAGGGTCGCATCATTAATAAGTTGCACTTATGCAACAAGTCCTTCACTCTGATCTGGGTGCCCGGGCATTGTCGTATCTATGGCAATGAACGGGCAGACTTACTTGCGAAATCGGCTGTGGAGCTCGAGGTTACTTGGGACGTCCCTCGTGATTTACAGTCGTGTCTATCCCTCGGAAAGAAATCAATTAATCTTCTGTGGCAAGGTCAGTGGACCAGACTTAATATCAACACCATCAAGCCTCAACTGGGTAATTGGGCCACTGCCAACCGGCCCAATAGACTAGAAGAAAGAATCCTTGCAAGATTATGAACCAACTGCACCAGGATAACACACCTAGAACCTTATATAGGCAAACGTTTCCCACCGCATTGTAACACCTGCAATGCGGTGTTATTTATCAGTCATATCATCCTGCATTGTCGGCGATTTGTGGGGGAACGTGCTTCCCTCATAAGTTACTGCGATGCAGTAAAAGTCCCCTTCACACTCTCAGCTCTCTTAGGTGATGGGGATGGTGATGTGACTGATAAATTGATGACTTTCTTGAGGGAGACCGAACTGATCAGAGTGATGTGACTTTTTATTACTATTGTTGTTACCATTTTGTATGTATTTTTTTCAATTATGAATGTTATAAATTATGTGTTGTATATATTGTATATTATGATGTATTAGCTAGGTTTAGCGATTGTCTAAAATAGGTTTAGCGATTTGTCTGTCTAGGTTTAGCGATTGGCTGGAATAGGTATTAGTCTAGTTAGCTATTGGTTGAGTAGGTACATAGATTAGTTTATTAGCTAGGATGTAAAATTAAGAAATATTATTTGTATGAAAGTACAAAATAGGAAAATTATTATATATGTTTGGTTTTAAGATTCAATGTAATAATAATAATAATAATAATAATAATAATAATAATAATAATAATAATAATATATGCATAAAAATAATATGCAAAAAGTTAAAATTAAAATAATAATAAATAAATAAAATTAAAAAAATAAATAAATAAATAAAAAATAAAATAAAATAAAATTAAAGGCCTTAATGACCAACACCATGGTTGATAGGCCAGGAAAAAAAAAAAAAAAAAAAAAAATGACTGAATAGGAGTCTACATCCACCCATGGCCCAGACAGCACCTACTGCCAACCACACCACTTCCCCTGCCGACCGTCTTGTTGGCAGGGTGAAGTGGTTTAACCATTTGAAGGGCTATGGCTTTATAACCTCAGACTTGAAAGATTATTTCGTCCACAGGAGGGGCATCCTTCTCTCTGCTGCCACCACCTCACCACCATCACTGGGGGACGGAGAGGAGGTGTCCTTCACTGTGGAGAAAGGGAGGAACGGCGTGGAGGCTACCAACGTAGCCGGACCTGATAGTGGGCAGGTCCGAGGCTCACTCCATGCCCGTTGGAGGAGGACGGCTGACGCCCAACCACCGCAGCGACGGCAGCAGCAGGCAGACATCGTCATCGTCTGCACCAAGACTGCTGTTGCCTTAGCTGCAGAAGGGCTAGGTCGTCTCTCTGACCTCCTCCTGGACATCTTCAGGAGAAATGGCTTACCACCAATAGCCATTTCTCCTGATCTACAACCACCCACCACCACAACCACCACCAAGAAACGAGGCAGCAAGTCCGCACGACGAGGGAGGTGCAGAGAGGATGCGCCACCTCCACCCCCTCCAGCCCACCCCCGTCGCCGGTTAATGCTGCCTCACCCACTCGCCCGGGCGAATAGTGGGAAGGCACCACCACCACCAACACCACCACCACCACCACCACCACCTGAACCTTCCATACAGGACCCCGAGACGGAGGAGGACTCTGACACCAGTTCCTCCTCCAACAGCAACACCAACGACACCAGTGACAACATGGATCTGGAAGATGGAGGGGAGTGGCAGACAGCCGGGAGGAGGAAGAGGAAGAGGAGAAGGATGGACAGCCAGTCATCACAACAACAGCTGCCTGACACCACCAAATTTTTTATGACAACTTCTCCTCTCCTCGACCTATTCCAACAACACATCTCTCGGCGACGTGACCCCAACATCTTCCAGGTCAGAAGAGAGTGGATGACCCCTATAAGGAGACCATACAAATATACTAAAAACAAAAATGAATGACTGCCTTAATGCCCGCCACCATGGGTGATAGGCAAGGGAAAAAAAAAAAAAAAAAAAAAAAACTGAACAGTGACGAGATATTCTTTCCCTCCATCATTGCATATTATCTCTGCTGCTCTTGCTGATATACTCTATTTTGTCTAACTCTGATATAATCGTGTTCTATTATTTGGTGTTCTAATTGGTGTAATTTTGTGTCTGTTAACATTAACGTCGTTCACATTGCTGTTTTGTTCAATTGTAAATATTGTACTTATTTGGTGATGGTAATATTATGCATGTTGAAATCATTAGTCATTCATTTACATTACTTTTTCTGGGCAAATATCCATTGAGGGATTGGAGTTGAAGTTCTCGTTCTATTTCATTAGTTGTAACTCCACAGACTACAGTAACATATCCACCAGAGTTATACTCTAGCTGTTCACAACCCCTAATCTTCCCCTAGACACAAACAAGCCAAGCACTGGGGTTGTAACACATTATATAGTAGCAGGTGGAAACTTTATTATTTTTGCTTAGAGGGGAGAGTTTTGCCAACTTCATAATTTAGAAACGTAGACATTGAAATAAAACTTTCTAATACAGAAATGGAAAGGTTTACTAATATAAAATAACTGATCAGTCACACTGCTTATATAGGCATCTGCAACACCTTGATGGATGGATGGGATGAGGGAGGGCTTCCAGGTTAACAGAACTTCTCCTCCGGCCTGAGCTTCACCGCCTTCTCACTCACTTCCCACAGTCTCTTTGCCAGGTCCTTGTCGCGGGCTAGCTTCGAGGTCTTTACTTCCTGCCGGCAGAGGTGAGTATATGACAATTCATTGATCCCCAAAGTAAATTATGTAATCCATTGGAAAGCGCGACTCGTATTGAACAGTATTGGCTGACGTTCATCATATTCTATTTGTTTTATTCTTTAAGATTTCACAGTATTAATTTCATCCCAATTAGATTGCTTCATTATTCTGTCTGTGAGTGTAGATGTTATAATTTATGTTACATACATACATACATATATACATACCTTGCAGTCTATGAAGTACCGACCCGACACTCCCTCCACTTCATCGGACACTGCCAGGTAGATGTTGGTCTGTGCCCCGAGTTCACTGTCCTGGTGGTGGGGAAGAGGTCACTCGCAGTTGACTCATATCTAACTCATCCTATGAGCTACTCTTGACTCATCTTAAGCTTTTAGTGATAGACTGATAGTTATGATTAGATTTCCAAGTGAAAGTTAAGATTATATATATATATTTTTTTTTTACAGAAAACCTTGGATATTGCCAGCAAATCGAATAAATATTATTATAATTATATTGATAGTGAGCGTTTACTCTGGCTGTACATGGATGACTAGTACTTTATCACAACTATTTTCGGTACCGTATAACGGTAGGGTCAAATGAGGTAATAGGGTCAAATGAGGTAATATTTCTTATTTCCGGCAATAGTACCCGTATCCTATAGATTACATGACTATATAGGGATAGTTTTGTATACACCTGCCTTGCCTTATTTCTACTTCATATTGATCCTCCTGCTCTGGAATATATTTGACAAATATTTCAGATAGCTCAAGATTCGTTTATTGTCATAGTAATAAAGCAGTTGGATGATATCTCGTACTGTTTATAGTTCCTCTAAGGGAGACAATCACTGTCTTGCACTATGATTTTAACTGGTATTGTTGTACAGATACTGTGTGCTACGTAAAGTTGGAACATATATAAGTATATATTATTGTTAAAAGATCATACAAGGCTTCACATGAAATTTTCACCTAGGGACATCGGTACCGTCAGTGGTTGTAATGGTTAATCATGAATATTTCTACTTTAGGAACAGCAGAAAGTTTGTCTCTAGAATAACCGACCTGTACTCCTTGTGTGTCGTAAGAGGCAACAAGAATGAGATGTACAACCATGTAATTTTTTTCCTCTTTCGGCAGATGCTAGACCCACAGTTTGTAACATTGTGACGTCAGAAAGAGAGTACAGTTCTAGACATGTGAGCAAATAGGTAAAATGAAAAGTTTTGTCAGTATGATGAATTAATTATGGGATTGAGAGAACCAGTACATACTCACTTCTATGGTCAGTCGCTTATTAGGTAATCATTATGCAAGAAAGACTTGTGAAGATAGTCAAATCGTTCTCTCTATCTATAAATAATTATTCTCTCCAACTCGTCCAAGAAAAAAGGAATAAGTATGTACTGTACTGTACAGTTGGGGAACAAAGTATCTGAACACCGTTGGCGGCTTCTGGTAACAATGCCATCGATAAACACGATAGCAATAGACAAAATTTATCCATTTCGACATAACGATAACTGATATTGGGAGACTTCGACCAACCACAGACAGTGAAATAAAAGTTATCATTTAATTCATAAATACTTTCTCTCACTGAGGTGTTTACTTATGGGGCTGTTGCCAGAAGCTACCAACAGTGTTCAGATACATTATTCCCCAACTGTACATTATGAGTGTACTGTTTAAGATTACCAGTACGATGTGAGTATGTGTGTATGTATGTATGTGTGTGTGTTGAAGATTCACCTTGGCCCACAGAATGAAGACGAGCTTCATTATCATTCCATATATGGTATGATATGGTACCATTATGTCCGTCTTAACATAACCAGGGTGGAGGCTGTTGGCAGTCACATCTGAAACAGAGAGCAGTACAACTTTACATTCTGAGTTTTGTCCGGAACTGTACAGTCGGCAATAAAAATATTGGAACCACACTTATATTGAAATTAACTATAATTATCCATAGGGAAGACCCAATACTTATTTATGCCGACCGTACGTACAGTATAAAATTTGAACAATATATTCAGTTTTTATCTAGTTAAAGGGGAGGAAATGTACAAAAAGGTTACCTGACCCCTCCAGTCTGCGTGCCAGCTCCAGAGAGAAGAGAACATTACAGAGTTTGCTGCGGTTGTAAGGGACACGCCGCCTGTATACTTCCTTTTCAAAGTTGAGAGAATTCAAGTCGAGGCTACTGACCAATGTGTGAAAGAGGGAGGACACGTTCACAATACGGCTGGGGGCGCTCTGCTTCAGTCGCTCTGCATGACGGTACAAACACACATCACTCACAATGAACCAGGAACGAGGCTCGCAGATATTAATGATAAAAGACGACACAAATTTAAATAAACACATATATACAGAGAATTCACAATTTTTCCCTTTGGGCACGAAAATGCGTGAATGTGGATGACAATTAATGTATGTTCCGGTGTGTGTGTGTGCCCGTGGTCACTAGATTTTCAAGGATCCTGTCAACCCTTATGTTTTGTTACCTATCAATTGTTTGACGCCATTGCGTCGGCTTATTAACCCAATCAACTTATTAACCCAACGCACGCGAGGAAATTGTTTCACATTCTGTACAACAAACTCCTATTATAATTCGCTGTTTATTTTAACTGTTTGGAAATATATGTAAAGATAATATTGTGAAATTAATTTAGCCGAGTCAAAAGCAAAAAGTTACCCACCCACCTTGGTATTCTCCCATTATACACCCCTTATACATTACGGTTACCTTATTCCATCCCCTTCAAATACCCCTTGATCAAATAAGTAGTATACCGTACTGTAGTTTGGGTACATTGAAGGCTTGTGATTTCTCTAAAGCAGTGGTTCTTAAACTTCTTTGCCTCACGCCCCCCTCTGCATTATGTATAGATCCAGCGCCCCCCTATCCCTTATTTTTAAAATGTTTACCAAACAGTATAGGCCTACTATGAATTTAAAATTACTTATGGTATGAGTGCGGTGGCAAGCGAAGCGAGCCGTATCAGCTGGGGAGTTCGGGTTCAAAATTTTTGGAAATTTGTGCCCCCCCTGGATGTTTCTGGCGCCACCCAGTTTATGAACCACTGCTCTAGAGTATGCAAGGAAGAGACAGATCAACTCAAAATAAGGCAGTAGCCTGTTGTTGCTTGAAATATTATGGAGGACTCATTAATTTCATCGAGAGATATAAAGACAAGAGTGAACCCACCGAGTAGCAGGTTGGTAAGAAGGAAGTGACCGAAGTGATTGGTTGCCATGGTCAGCTCAAGGCCTTCGTTAGTCATCACTTTTTCAGGAGGCTCGAGGATCCCAGCGTTGTTTATCTGTAACAAGTGTATTTTTGTTGTTATTATTATTATCATCATAATAATAATAATAATCATTATCATTATTATATTATTATTATAATTGTGTATGATATATAAATAACCCTTCGACTCCTGCCCTGTCTTCTCTGACCATCTCACCAGGACGTGGATGTGTTTCTCAGTATCAAGTATCTCCTTAGCAAATGTCCTGACGGAGTTGAGGTCGGAGGTGTCCAGGCGCCGCACCGCTACCTCCCCGCCCTGGCTCGCCTGTGCCTTCAGCTGGGCTGAGGAAAAATTGTGTCGCTCTCAGTTAGTTATTAATTTTGTACAAAGGTTACGTCACATTAAGGGTATATATGTAGTACAGTGTTGTTGGTGGTATATCTGGAGCAATTGATTCCGCCAAACTATTTCAAGCAACAGAATATAATTTTATTTTATACATTGGTTCTGTTTTCTGACGTAATTTGGAGGAATCAAGTCACTCTAATGTACAAAAAGTGTATTACCTTCTTAAAAAATAAATAAATAAAGAAAGAAAGCATCTCAAAATCTGCATATCACTGACTCAAATACCAGCCGACCAACCAACCAATCTTGTACGAGGGAAACACTCCTGCACGTTTCACTTAGCATTTGAACAAATGCTTATGACATATCCTTTTTTATATTTTATTTGGATGGATTATCGTGTACATCAAGTGTTTTAAAATGTCCAATAATATATCACGTGGTCCCATAATCTCTTCAGGTAAAGTTCTCCACATTTAATACCTTTTAAACGACAGGGTTTGCGTGGGTCCATCTTACCGGTCACCTCCATCACCCCAGCCCATGACCTGTATATGTCACCATTATCACACACATCATCATTTGTCCCATATCTTGTATATATATCCATTGTGCCAAAGTGACGTCATGAGTCCAGATCCAAGCACATGTTTATAAGTGTGCTCACAAACATCTGACTATAACTTTGCTTATAATTATCTGCGGAAGGCAGATTATTGGTTACAAAATTGGCGACTGATTGACCAAAAAATATAAATATAAATTATGATATAGAAATACCAATAGCGCCGATCAGGGAGAAGAGAGAATGGATTACAAACTTAAAACGAAGAATAAGGAAAGATAGAGTCGTTGTCGATCAGAAAGTGATTGACTCAGGACCAACATATTACAGTAGAGTGGTGTGCGTTCTTACATGCCACTTTGTATGCCTTTTCTAGGTTCCGGCAGGCGAGGATGACCCGTGCCCCCCTCCTCACCAGGTCCTCTGCAGTGTGAAGCCCGATGCCTGTTTAAGGGGAAGGGAAGAAGTATAGTGTCATCGTCGACAAAATGTTTATTTGAAGTTCAGGGGTTTTCTGTGTAACCTTGGTATCACGTCCGAGGTTGACAAACCATGACTGTTTTTTTATTTGTTTGTAACTTAGCAGAAAATACCCAGTCTCCGTTTCAGATAATACCAATCTTTCAATATTTGTTTTGAGTACGGTTTATTTCGTGTGTTTATATAATTTAATGTATTACATGGTTGTGTACATAAATATTTATCGTATACAATAAATTATCTTGGTTTGCTTTATATTAAATGAAATGGGTAACATATGAGATGAGGGTACCGGTGCTTTGTTGACAGTTATTCAGGGGATAGTATCGTGTTGCTATATCTGGAGCAACAATTTCTCCAAAAACAATTCCATGCAAGAGGACACCATTATTTTTGTTAATCTAGTCTTGTTTCCTACCATACTTTGGAGGATTCAAGGCACTCCAGTGTACTTAATGTATAGTAGCCTCTTAAATAACAAGGTAAGAACTAACCTGCGGATCCCCCAGTGACGATAACAGTTTTGCCCTTCATTGACCTGGTGGAATGACATCGGCCAGAAGTAGTCAGGTTCCACACCTTCACACTCACCACCAACACCACTAGCGTCACCAACACCTCAAACAACATCCTCACACCAGCTGGCAGATAACACGTGACAGACGTATAGCTAGCTACAAGGACAGATAAAAATATAGGTAGGATGGCAGGTAGACAGATTATCACGAGTTGATTCTCGTGGCATTATTATATAATATCGTAGCAGAGAGAATAGGGCTTATTGGCCCAGATGGAAGTTAACACTGGTGTAGTTAGTTAGCTTTACCGTATGTGGGTGGAGAAGGTACAAGATTTGATAGCACAGACCCTCGTCCCCTCCACGGCTGTCGACTCGTCCATAATTCTCGCTCGTATCATTACCGAAGGAATTAATCATGCCAAGACAAATCAATTCATAGAATTGCATATATCGTGAAGTGGGAAATTCATAGGGAATTATTTATATGTCGTTAATTAAAATTGCATGTATAACTGATGTATAATTATATAGGATGTAAAGTTAGTTATTATAGGTGCGCATATGAACGAATTGGTATGGCGCCAGGGTATCGATCGCAGACACGCGGATGCGTTGCCGGCCAGGCTAGCCAGTTTGAATTCAGTTCGGTCTACACCGCCAGTGATAACACACGTATTGCTCGTCCTTGCTCTCTCTTATCTCGCCTTTGTCTCTCGTGACGAAGAGATAACCGGAAATTGAATAGCTAGGTAAACTATCAGTATTCCAAAGCTTCATGGTTATATTATTAATCGATTGCATCAGACAATTGGTTGATTAAATAAGGTAAGAGGAGAGGAGCCGGTTTTTCCTACGAGGCCAGTCAAGGCTGGGGTCTACCGAGAAGGTACGAGATTACGAGTGATACTGTGTGTATTGACATTGAAAATTCACAGGTGTAGGACATAATCTTTAACTGAAGTCTAGGAAGCGATCTTCAGGTTTTAGGTTCCAAACTCTTTATAGTGTTAGTCTGAATTTGAATTTTAATTAAAGTAATTTAGTAGGAAGGTCTTGAAATATCACCTAATAAATAATTAATCACAATGTTAGTCTTGCTTAGTCAATGAATTTACGTAAGCTAGGTTTATCGTGAGAAAATTCGTAAGAAAAATTATACAAGACTGTTACGAGTCCGTTGAAAGAAAACGAGTGCCGTGATTATTGAGATACATTAGCTAGCTTCTATTTTCAATTTGTGTGGAAGTGTATGCATGTGGTTATCAATTTATTAATAGTTTAATTAAATATTTGTTGGTGTCTGACTGAAATTATTAAATATAGTAAAGTAATTGTAATTTGGTTGTTTTCGTACACCTTTACAATTCTGCTAATACTATTATAAATGCATATATAACAAAAGAACCGTACAAATAAATTTATTTTGATGGAAGTTGGGATAGAAGGGGAGATTAACCTCTGCTGACGATCGTTGAAGCCACCACAACGAAAGTCCAAGAATAAGTCGGGGAGAAGGTAAAATTTATTAGTAATAATTTTTATATCACTTAATTAACAAAAATCTTAATTTCCTGTCTCACAGATAAAGGAAGAGATAAATAAATATATGTCTACTAAATGTTGTGTAGCTCAGCTGATGACGAATGGACCAATTTGGCTAAGCATTGTAATTATCTATATGGATAGACCCAAGGAAAATAGACTGCAATAGAATATGCACTGCACTATCCTTGGATAAACCTGAGAATGAGTCACAATTTGCTGAGTATATACATGCCTCTCTCAACACTGAGCTTCATTTCTACCACCTCGAATTTTGTTAATTTAGGACTTTATACTAAGTAGCCACATTTATTCTACGAAGCGGTTATAATAACGATACCAATCCCTTCACCGCTGCATACGTGTATATATTGGTGTCACATACTAAAAAAAAAAAAACTGATATTTCGACATATTCCTGGTATATAATGGTTTTGAAGGAGATAGTAACGCCAAGACTGCTTATTGATGATTCTAACAAAACACGCTTCAGAACATTCATTGGTAAGTACTTTATCAAACCATGTAAACACTCTTAGGCTCAAAACATAGGATTCTGGGATCTTTTCAATAATATTCGCCCATATCAGTTTACCTCCTTCAAACAAATGGAGCAGTCATACAGCTCACCCCCTCCCACTGTGACGGTGATGTGAGAATGATCGATAATTTAATTTATAATATGATAATTATAAACTTACCTTGCCCGGTTCAATTTATGATCTCGTTGGTTGGCTGCAGCGAAGAACAAAAAGCCGGGGATTAATTCCCCGTTGGCCTCAATCACCCCCGCACATAGAATTTTTTTTAATGTAAAGGGGTTCTTCCCGATATATATGTATTTATATAGGTAACAAATCTACTGGTGCATTCGAACAACCAATTGCAAATTTCTATATTTATTCAACTCCAGTAACCAACATGAATAAATTAATTTCACACACACACACACACACACAAACTCACGCTATGCTAACTAGCTACTCGCTCTCGCTACGTCGCTTCGTATACGTGACGATAGTCTAGGTTACGTTACACTGTAGTAATTCTATCAATGCTACGCAAGTTTGGAATATTTTTCTAATTTCTCACACTCGGGAATAACTCAGAGTCTCTCAACACACTCGTAATTTTTTCCAAGACCAGCTCCCACTCACCTTATATTTCACTAACTGTAAAGCCTTGGAATCGTGTAATATACAACGAATTCGGCGTCTACGTTGATCACTCCCCACACAACACGTGGAGGATTAATTCAGGCGAGCGGAAGCTAGTTTATACGAGTGCTGTTCCCTTCGAGTGTGTCTCCCAAACTGACTTATATATCCAATTTTAACTGAGAGGCTGCAAGTTCAAAATTTTCCTGGCTCCTCCTCCTATCTTTGTTCCTTTTTTACTAACTGGCTACGATTTACATGGTACCCTCTCATTCCTTAGTTATACATGCAATTGCAATTTACCTATGGCGTACTAATAATTCCCGATAATCTCCCTCCACTTCACGATCATTTGCAATACCATAAGTTACCCTGGTAGCATGATTTATTAATACAAGATGTAATTAACGTACGAACACCTATAAGACAAGATGTGCAAATGAAACCGACCTGACGCTTTTACCTTTTTTCTACCTGGTGTATTAATCCAGTACCTGCGGATTAACTAGGCTGCACCTACATCTTAACCCACTCCTGTCTCCTTTGTCTCATCTGTATGGAATATTCCACTACTCTAGAACATTCTATTACTTATGCTTACATTACGTCACAAGTCTATGTCTGACTCGTGACACCCACACAGAGGAAACCGCCTTCTCATGGTTGGAGGCTTGTGTGTCCCCGAGACTTGGCGACCTAGAATAGAGGGGACTCTGGCCTTGCTCTGCCAGATTTCGGGGAGAGGGGGCTTCTGATTTTAGAGAGGTCGCCAGCGAGGGACCAAACTAAATGGTTCCCATGCAATAGGCTGCCAGTAAGAGCTATCAGAGCTGCCCGCCAGAGGTACCGCCCTCTACGTGCCGTCCAGTGTTGGATGGTTGGGTGTTTGGGCTGCGAGATGTTAGGGAAGGGGATCTCAGCACCGTCGTGGGCAAATTTTTGACCTTTGGAGCTGCTTTTTTTAAACGAGTGGCTCCATGTGGGACAAGGTACCTGGCCCATGGCGACCAGCTCTCAGTCCCCTCGACTGCCTTGTAGGTGGTTCCTGGGGCCCTTCCCAAAATTACTAATATCATGTGGATATCATTAAATGTCTCTCTTTCTCTAGCAGTGGTCGATCAGGCCCTCGAGACGCCCCTCTCTGGTTGTGGTGGTGATGGTTCCCAAAGGAAGGCTGGAACTCACTCTCCCTATGCAATTGCTACGGATAAAAGGTCAGGTTTTGTGTCATTGAAACCTGCTAGCGGTCTGGATACTTTAATGTTGACTGACGTATTCGCATCTCTCTCTTATGCTGCCATTCACTTCCTTTTCAAGCGTTTTGGAGTAGTTCTCCGTATCTGTCTCGGTTATGACAGTAACTGCCGATCCAATCAATGCTATAGTACTTTTAATACTAACGCTGCTGCAAAAGCAGCTTTTAAGGCAAAAGATTTACTGTCTGTGGGGGATGCTTATGGTACGGTTCAGATGATACGGGCAATAAATGCAGGTGACAGTGATAATGAATACTGCCCTAACATTTTTTATGACTCTGTAGAGCATGTCCGTAGGGAACGCAGCGATTCTACACCCTTTTGGTTTGTGGCTTACTATAGGGAGGGGCAAGGTAATCTCATGCATGATTCTAGGTATCTGGAAAAAAATATTTGATTACTATCTATGGGTCGCATCAATAAATATGGTAAGGGTGTTTTAATCAGAGCCAAAGTTCTTACACAGGCCATAATGTTCCTTAACTCTTAATTCGCAGGTGTAGTAAAATTTTGACACAAACAACATGTCTGGAGCACTGCGGGTGTAGCATTCATTCGACCTCAAAGTTTTTTTTTTTATTTTAACAGTCTAATTTCAGCCTGGCAACAGTAGACGGTGGCAGCCAAGATACTGCCACAGCCATCCCAGCCACCACCAGTCAGTCTACTCGAACAGTGAGGGTGGAAAGACATATTTTCATCACTCCTCTTTTCCTGTAATTACCATGTATGTAAAAAACGTCAATGACATTATATTTCATATTGTTGTGTTGAAAAATGTGATTCTGGCATGTTTTATAATAATGAATTTACAAATAACAATTGCTCTTTATCATTATATCCCTAATTAGAGAATATTAAAATTTTCATGAATTGTAATACCAATTGAGTTTGGTAATGAGGCCGATTTCAAATCTGGAAACTCTGAGTCACATTCCCTGTCCGGGATCCACAGATCAAGAGTACCAACCTTAAAGTGCAATTTTTTTTAATTTCAATGTAAGGGTGGTGTTGATACATGGTAATTACAGGAAAAGAGGATTGATGAAAATATATCTTTCCACTACTCACTGTTCGAATAGACTGACTGGTGGTGGCTGGGATGGCTATGGCAGTATCCTGGCTGCCACCGTCACTGTTGCCAGGCTGAATAATCAGAAGATTCATACTGTATAGACCCTGGCAAAGGGTGGAAGGAAAGTATTGGGTTAGGAAGAAGTGAAGAGGGAGGGGTGTGTTCGTGATAAAGGCAGTATATTGTATCACATCGTAAATTGAATTCAGCACAGATATCAGAGAAAAGCATCTTTCATATCACAACCAGCAGAATTTAGCCTGAAAAATCAAATATTTTTCTGTTTACAGTCTCACGAACATAAGTACGCTAACAATATCTCTCACAGCATTAATTTTATACTATCAATATTAAATTTTCCCTTCCACGATTATGAATGTTGGGTGGAGACCAAAATAAGATACAAAATCACATACATACAGTAATATTATTGGGATAACTTCTTGTATCTACCAATAGACAACACCCGATATACTGTTATATTCTTTCTGTATATTACCTTCAGCAAGAACTGATAGTGAACGTGCACCTCTCTCAGGAGTTGTGTATTCACTAACTTCAAGGGAGTGATAAAATGAACAAGTGATTCAAGGTTAGATGGAGTGACACGCAATTTATTCGTCTAACATCTTGCAACTTCAGGATATCATTGCATTTGTTTAATTTTCGTATTGTCCCCTAACCATCTGAAGAAAGGTAGGAAGGAGGTCATAGAAAGCCTTAGATTAGCCTTTGGATGAAGGAACATGTGACAATGTGGCAACCTCCATCTCATTATCAAACAGGTCTACTATCAACTATCCCAGTGAAGACAGACAAAACTCGACACTCACCTCTAAATATTACCAAGGTTAATGGTACAATTAAAGTCTGATTAGTTGGTAATTAACATAAATCTCTAAAGAAGGAAATATTCACTATTAAGGGTTATAACTTTTAATTTGCTTATTTTTCCTCACTACTTGTACAAGTTATGTTGTTTAAAGGATTTGAGGATTTTCATAAGCAAAATATAATATTTATTGTAGTATGTAGATGTTCGTTGTAATGGTGACTCGAACGTTTAGAATACAAAATGTCAACTTTTTAGCTTCACATAGTAAATATTTTTGGTGGATTTGACTTTACATTGATTTAAATCGGTAATGGAACTGCGAAATTTATGAGTCTGTACAAACTTTATTTTTACCTCGAAGTTAGATTTCCTGGATGAATTTAGGATACGTTCAAAGTGAGTAATGGAGAGGTTCAAAGGTCAGAGAAATAAGGAAGAGTTTGAACTTCATTGATGAGTTTATTTTGTTCTTTGTGAGCGTTTATTTGCCTCTTTACAGGCTTTATGTCAATGTACACCAAGATTTCAATAATCATGATGGTGAGTGGAGCTTGTACGTTGAAGGGCGAATTAGTTACTCCATACTTTTAAAGTCATCTTCCTTCCGCTTCTGGGACCTAAAAATCTCGATTTTTCGGGTGTTTTGAGCCTGTACTTGGGATATAAACGAGTACAGAAGATGCATGCACATATTGAATCTGGGCACCAAAAACATCGATTTTCAGTATGTTTTGGGCCTGTATTTTGTGTTAACCATTTATTATTTGCTGTTGATAATGTGGTGGTCTTTCCTATGCTAACTGTATCATTAACCACACAGAAGAGTGGCGAGGCGAGGTGGGATGATGCTCTCAGTTACAAGGAGTTACAAGGAAAAGAAGTACCCTAGGAGACCTTACGATCCATACAAAGAGGGTACCTGTGGGTTTAGTTGCGCAAGTAGGCGACCGTCCTCGAATGTGTCATGTGAAACCATCAAGGAACACTCGCACAACGGCTTAAACACCTAGACGGTGGTTTAAGGCTTTGTCTAATCTGGACTTGAACTGATCCACAGAGTTGCTGTTGACTACATCAGCAGGAAGCGCGTTCCAAGTACCGCAGATGCTGTATGTAAAGAACTTACCACACAGATCACGGTTGTATCACTTCAGTTCAAGTTTGTAGCCATGATTCCTGGTTGTGCCCTCACTGAGTTGGAAAATGTCCCTGTAGTCTACATTGTCAAAGCCTCGTAGTATTTTAAACACTTCGATAAGCTGACCACGCAGTCTCCGGGTTTCCAAAGAGAACAGATCGAGTTCTACCAACCGCTCTTTATAGCTCTTGTGTCTAAGAGAGGGTATAAGTTTGGTTGCCCTGGCTTGCACTCGTTCCAATCTAGCGATATCCTTTCGGTAAGAAGGACTCCAAAACTGGACTGCATACTCCAGGTGCGGTCGGACAAGGGAATTGTACAGACAAAGTACTATCTCCTTGTTCCGGTATCCAAACTGCCGCTTTATGTACCCTAACATCCTTTGGGCTTTCTTCTCAGCCTCAATACACTGCTTTGAGAACTTGAGGTCGCTGGTGATAGTTATACCCAAGTCTTTCTCAGTATCAGTGCTTGCGAGAGCATTGCCCTTAAGGTTATACTCTGTTCGGGGGTTTCTGTGGCCTATATGCATAACTTTGCATTTGTTCACGTTAAATGGCATTTGCCACGTGTCAGACCACTCCCCGATCTTCCTAAGATCTTCTTGTAAGCGGGTAGTATTTCCTTCTTTCGCGACATTCATACCAAGCTTAGTATCATCGGCGAATTTGGAAATCTTGGCAACCATGTCACCATCCACGTCATTAACATAGATGATAAACAGTAGTGGTCCCAGAACAGAACCTTGGGGAACACTGCTAGTAACGGGCACCCACTCTGAAGCCTGTCCATTCACTACCACCCGCTGCCGTCTGTCACTTAGCCAGTTCTCTATCCAATTTGCCACATTTCCGTCTATGCCCAGTGCACGCACTTTCCGAAGGAGGCGGCGGTGGGGTACCTTATCAAAGGCTTTCTGAAAGTCTAAGTAGACAACATCGACCGCTTTATCCCGATCATGCTCACTGAAAACAAAATGGAAGAATTCCACCAGATTTGTGAGGCATGACCGGTGCTGCCGGAACCCATGCTGGGAACCCCTCAGTAGCAAATTTGATTCTAAGTGTGCTGTTATTTTGTCCACCATGATGCTCTCCATGAGTTTACAGACTATCGAGGTTAAACTGATGGGTCTGTAGTTTGACGGTTGGCTAGCATCTCCCTTCTTGAAGATAGGAGTCACCTCTGCCTCACGCCAGTCTCTAGAAACGCATCCAGTCTGGATTACCCTGTTGAAGACCATGCACAGGTGCCGTGATACTTCACCATGCACTTCTTTCAACACTCTAGGTAAGAACCCATCCGGACTGGGGGACTTGTTTGCTTTTAATTCGATTATTTTTCTCTCGATTTCTTCTTGGGTGAAGACCATTGACTCCAACTTCTCACTGAAGGAGTCCAAAGGTTCGGGAATGGGACCACTCTCCTCAGAGAACACTGAAGAGAAGTACTCATTTAAGAGGTTAGCATTTTCTGCATCAGAGTGCATCAATGCTCCGTCCTCATTCACCAAGGGACCGATCCTGCGTCGGATTGGTTTACGGCCATTCACATAACTGAAAAACTCCTTGGGGTTCTCTTTGCAGAGTCTAGCCACACGGACCTCCTCAGCACGCTTAGCCGCCCTTATTTTGGACTTCACGTTTCGATTCAGTCTTCTACGACCGTCAAAGTCCCCAGATGCCTTCGCTCGACGATACGCAGTTCTCCTCTCCCTTAGTAGATTACGGATTTCCCGATTAAACCACTTAGGTTGAATGAACTTCTGACCTGTTCCCTTCAGAGGAATAAAGCGCGACTGAAGTTCCATGAAGGAAGACAAGAATGACCTCCACAGATCATCAGCACTCTCTCCCTCTTCTAGTTCCATTTCAGCAACGCTTTCACGAAGACCTGCAAAGTTCGCTCTCCCCATGTCTAATTTTCTATGCACCGGGGTCACGGACTCCATATTAGGGACTTTAACTGAAAATCTTATAAGCTTGTGGTCGCTTCCACCTATTTCTTCGTTTACAGAGAGGTCTTGAATGATGTCATCCTCTGAGGTGAGGACCAAGTCGAGTATGTTAGCACCTCTTGTTGGCTCCCTTACCCATTGAGTGAGGAATTCATCATTTACAAACTCCAAGAGTGGTGTGTTCTCGGCAGAGGGCTCTCTGGTTTCCCAGTCAACATGTGTGTTGAAGTCCCCCATAAGGATGCACACCCTGCCGTCCACTAGTTCACCCAGCAACTGGTATAGGTCCCTGTCCATCTCATTGAGTTGTCCAGGGGGTCTATAAAGCAGCAGGGTTCTGTATTTTGCAGTGCCTATTTCTAGGTCAACTCCAAGGAGCTCGTGGTTCGATGTGATGTTGCAGGTCATCGATTTGATGGAGTTCTTTACATACAACAGCACACCACCACCCCCTCTGTCCTCTCTATCTTTGTGGAAGAGTTGGTAGCCTGGAATCACGAATTCCCCTTCAAGATCTCTGTCTGAGGTTCTCAACCATGACTCCGTTATGGCCACCATCTCGGGTTCCTCTGTCGCAACGAGGGCCCGCAGTTCCAAAAACTTGTTTCGGATGGACCTGGCGTTGAACAATAGAACCTTCAGGGAACCCCCAACTGCAGGGCTCCCTATACTCTTCCGTTTCCCGGTTTGGTCATTGTCTTCGTAGTGCTGGGGATATCCTTCTTCAGGATCTCAGCGAATGTCTTCTCTGGGGTCACTCTAGCATAGCGACGAGGGCTCTCCTCCACGCTCAGTCGAGTGCTCCTGAGACATCGTCGGACGGAGTCTTCCATTAATTTGGAAAGCACTTCTTTCCCCTTTAGTGAGAGATGTGTGCCATCCCTCTGGTAGAGGTCGTCTCTACCAAAGAGTGAGGTGTAGGGGTCCACAAAGAACACCCCCTCGGCAGTACACAAATCAGCCAGGCGCTGATTTACTGCAATGTTCTTTGACAGAGCAGTCCCTAAAGGGCCTCTCCTTGGGAGCATGCCAACAACTACCCTTCTGCGGGTTTTTGACCCACAGTCGTCTACTGCACCGAGCACATCCGAGAGGACTCCTTCGGTCATGCCTACTCTACCATTTCTCAGGTAGATGTCATTACCACTCACCATGAGTGCAATGACAGCAGATCTGGACGTTTGGATCCTCTCAGCTTCCTTTCGGAGGTCAGCATTGCCACAACCTGGCAAACAATTCACCTTCACAGAAGTGTGAAGGTGATCTGCCATTAGGGGTTCCAGCCCTCGTGCCTGGGAATCACCTACAATGTGTATATCCACAGGCCTCTCCTTGGTAGGAGCACGAGATGCCTTGTGAGGAACCCGAGAGTGTTTTGAATTCCTGCCGGGCTCGTCACTTCCTCCAGGTTGCTTCTTCTTCGTCTTCTTTTCCTTCTTCATTTTCTTTTCCTTCTTATTTGATTCCTCACTTTCCTCTAATCCCTCCTCAATTGTCTTCTTGGGTTTTTCTTCCTTCTCCATATTCCCCTCCTCTTTTCCATCACACTTTTCTGCAGTCTCTTTTCCTTCTGCAGTCTCTTCTCCCTCTTCATTGTTGCTGTTCTTCTTCTTGTTGTTCTTCTTCTTGTTGTTCTTTTTCTTGTTCTTCTTCTTCTTCTTTACCGCCGTGGTGGAGCTCTCCGGTGAAGAAGCTCTTTGGACTGCCTTGTCTCTCACATGGCAGTCACACCTCTGCGAGTCCATTCGGAGAACTTCCTCCTTTAGGGAGTTGTTCTCCTTCGTGAGCAGTGAGATGTGCTTCATCAACCTCTCCTCGAGTTTGCAAAAGTCGCAGACACTCGAGGAGTCTAGGTCGCTCGCACTCCTCCCGCTGAAGTCCTCACACCAGCGGTACACCTTGCATGTAGTACATGTAAATTTTCTTGCTGATGGACCAGTCATCTCGCTCTAATTCAATTTCAGACCAATAATATAAAAGAAAGGGTAGTGTGATTTGGTCTCGCATAAGTCTCATCCGCCTACTTCCAGAAGGTTTTCGGTCGTTCGGCCAACAGAAACCTTATGAGCCAAGCACACCAACCCTAAGGTCTCCCCTGGGTCGGACGGCCCCAATCGTGCCGCAGCTCCCAACTGAGCAGCACAAGAGTCCTAAGTAAATGGGACTCTGATTTTTCGACAGGGGTGCTTGAAGTGTAACGTCGTCCTACTAATCCCTACTAATCCTCCATCCGCGACCAAACTTAAAGCAAATAGTAAAACTAAATGTCCACGACTTAATCCGAGATCTTTTACTGGCCTGGCAGCCAGCGAGGCACGAAAGCTCTCTCACCAAAGAGCAGTCGAGCCTTTAGGCACCTAAGAACGGTCACAGGGAGCTGGTCAGGCTTATTAATCTAAGAGAATACCTACGGGGGTCCTGAGGCATCTCCATTACTCGTACCCCACACGCCTGAGATCCCTTCAATCTCAGCCCTTTCGAAACCTGTGAGCGTTAAAAGGTGTTGTTTTAGGAGGTTCCAAAGCCTCCCTTCTCACACGGCATAAGGTAGCTGGTGAGGTCCTTAACAATAAAAACTTATATCGAAAGTGATGGAGATTTTTTTTTTTTTTTTTTTTTTTTTTTTTTTTTTTTTTTTTGTTAGGACAGTTGAAGAGCAGTTGTGAAACTTAATATTAACATGAAGATTTGACAACTCTTAGTCAGGATCCTAATAACGCTACCTTTCTGGCACGGGTAGACCAACTGGAATAAATGTCCCCCAGCATAGCTAGCAAAATTCAAACAGATCACACAAGCTCTCTCACCGACGGCAAGGTGGTTGTCTCGAGAGACATGGCGATAAGGAAGATAGGCGGTAACATTTAGCATTCCTCTCTCTGGCTGCAACTGGCAACATTTTACTTGCACTATGCCACGTCAGACCGTAGAAGCATCTCTCTCTCTCTCTCTCTCTCTCTCTCTCTCTCTCTCTCTCTCTCTCTGTGTGTGTGTGTGTGTGTGTGTGTGTGTGAGTGTCCTAATTTATAAGAGTATCATGAATCACTAATTGTAAATTATAATGACACTTGTGCCTATACCAAGAGGCATCAACGGGATTTGCCAGACATGGAAACTAACACAAATGGTGACGTGTTGTCTGTGACGTATGAAAAGCTCCACCTACACTCTCCCTCCCATGGAGTCCCTCCTCCTCCACTTCCACCCCTCTCTTCTCTCCGTCTCCTTAAATTCCTCACCTGCCCTCCTCCAGCCCCCAAACGTCTCTCTTCTTCTCCCTTTCCCTCTCTCTCTCTCTTAAATTACAGGCAGTGACGCATGCATCATACCTATGAAAATAAGGTATAGCCTACATTAATAATTGGTCGTGGCTTTATTTCATGACTTTGTTGCTGATAGTCACACATTAAATAAAGGCTGGAGTAGGACATCGTGTCAATAATAACCACCAATACTGACTGTAGCACAATGGTTTGGTGGTATCTTGGCGCTATCTTATGGTATGTACTGATAGTGGTGATAGTGTTCCTTTATCGGCGAAGTGTGGTTGTGCCAGAAGTATACGACTGACACCCTGAGTCTACATCAGGATGAAGGAGAAAAGTAACTAAACACAAGTAAAACAACTGAACAGTCGTTTTCCCATCAATCATGGTGGTTATTCTTCTACTACCCCACCCTACTCTCATGTGTGGATACATTAAGATATGTAACACAATAATAACCAAATGCAGTACTACTAACACATTATGCATGCCTTTATCGAATATTCATATATTTTTCTTGAAAAAATATTGTATTTTACTTGGCGAGAGTCAAGGAGAGGGAGGGGAGGGATGGCAGACGGGGAAGGTGCCCATTACAAAGATATTTTCAGAATACGAGCTTGCACTCACCGTAATACATAACTCACTCATTTATTCAAACTCTATCTTTCTACACGTGTGTGAGAAAGAGAAAAAGAAAGAAAGAGAGACGTGGGGGGCGGGCAGGTGAAGAAATTAAGGAGACGGAGAGAAGGGGGGGATGGAAGTGGAGGAGGGAAAGTGTAGGCGGAGCTTTTCATACGTCACAGACAGCATGTCACTATTTGTGTTCGTTTCCATGTCTGGCAAATCCAGTTTATGCCTCTTGGTATAGGCACAAGTGTCTTTATAATTTACAATTAGTGATTCATGATACTCTTATAAATTGGGACACTGTGTGTACTAAACTATAGCGAACGCTCGTCCTGATAAGAGTGTTCGTTACAGAGTTATTCTGAAAAAACGAGCTTGCAATGTCTCTGAAATCCTTAGTAATTAAATTCATCCTGCCATATCTTCACTCACGTCACTCATACAGTCATCCCCAACCACCATCATTCCTCCTTCCCGTCTCTCCCTCTCACCAGTGAATGCTTCGAATGAAACCTTCAGTGGATGGTGCGATAGTTCTATATCAGAAGTGGCAACACTCCACCAGCCCGTCACAACCTCCACCATCTCTCTCTCTCTCTCTCTCTTCAGGTAGAAACGACCCCATGAATTGATGAGTGAGCTAGTGTTTCCATCCCATCAGCTCGCGACTCGCGCACCACAATCTCTAGCCCACCTGAGTTTGGGGCGGCGATATGGCTCGGATACTTTATGGACGACAGCCCACTGAAACTATCACAAGGTCAGACACGCACCAACAAAAATGATTCAAAAAATTGAAAAAAGGTCTTTTTTTTTTTCTTTTTTTTAATTCATTGCGCCGTAGCGTCAGTCAATAGGCAGACAACAGTACACAAGGGTAGGCGGGACTCACAAGAACCCAATGACCACACACACACACAAGCACACACACATGCGCACACACACACACATCACGAAAACATAACAGAATGAAGCACAAGCATACAGACAAATATTTACATCATGACCTACTTAAATCCACCAAAACGAGGGTGGCGCACCAGAAGTTCCTCCAGAACCTGATGGTTCAGCAGGTGTCGACAAACCACATCAAGTGGCAGGCCCTGGGGCAGCAAGTGTCGGACAGTGGGGCAGGCTAGGCAATAGTGCTCTATAGTGTTAGCACGAGGCACTCGACACAAGCGACACTCAGTGAAGGGAGGCTCACCCTGCATCCCAGCAACCTGCCACGGTGGCCGGTAACCAAGCCTCAAACGAGCAGAGACTACATTGTGCCTCCGAACCATGAGGCCTCGACGACGGTAGGAATATTTGTGACGGCATACAGACTCGTAATGGGTGATGGAGATGCTGAAGGGCCTCTCTGCATCCCTGCGTCGCCGTACAGGGAGGAGAGCGGCGGAGCGGACTTTAGAGAGGTAACATGTCAGGGAGAGAGGACGTCCAGCACCACGAGGAGGCAGATGGCAGGCTTCCTTTGCGAGTCTGTCAACTGTACCATTGTGACGTAAACCTACATGGGATGGCACCCATAAAAATTTGACAGTCAATTTACGATGACGCAATAAGGCCAAAAACGATAAAATCTGCTGAACAACAGTAGAGTGTGTGGGCTGAACACTAGAGAGGGAATGAAGGGCAGGTTTGGAGTCACAAAAAATGGCAGCATTCACTCCACGTTGACAAACAACACTAACAGCATCCAGAATGGCATACAGTTCACACAATGTTGAGCTAGAGTGGTTACAGAGACGACGGCCAACCCAGCCCCCTGGAGGTGACTCCAGGTCAGGCGAGAAAACAGCACAACCTGCTGCACCATCCACCTGCAATGAGCCATCAGTGTAGAGGCAGTATGGATCTGTGATGGAGGAAGTCACTGTTTCTATGTGTTCTAGAGCCAACTGCCACTGTAGAGAAGGCAGCTCCGACTTGGAAGTAGGTGTAAAGCTCACATCAGGTGTTGGTAGCATCCATGGAGGGGGCCCTGGGGGTACGTCTGCAACCATTATATCTATATTAAGACCACGGAGCACAGAGGAAACAGACCTTATAAGAGTACGTCCAGCAGGCAGTATGGGAGGGACCGGGTAGTTTGGTCTAAGAGAAGTCCTGACTAACTGAGAGTAATGGGGTGAAAGATGTGCGAAATGGAGGCACTTGACAGTGAAGCCAGTAACATTACAATAAATTCTCTCGATTAATGGGGGAAGACGCAACTCACGCTGCATGTTCACTATCCTGGTCGACATTGGACAGCCGAGAATTATTCTCATTGCTCTATTCTGAAATTTTTCTAAAGTTTCCAGAGTAGCCCTGGGAAGTTGAATCAAAGCAGGGGAGAGGTAATCAACAACTGAACGGATAAAAGCAATATAGATGGTTCTGGCTACTGGGATGGAGATGCCCGAGGAGTTGTTAGATAGCCATTGAAGTGGTGTAAGTCGGCGCTGGAGACGACCCAATAAGTCCTGGACAATGGGATGGTCTTGAGGTCTGGCAGGGACAATCGGCCAAATATTGACTGGCGCACCCAGGTAGCAGTACTGGGAACACATGGGAATGACAGTCCCTCCAATGGTGAACACTGGCTGAGCTTGAGGAAGGCGGCAGGTGAATATTCTGCTCTTATCTGGGGAGACAATAATGCCACAGTGAGAGGAGACCACAGAGAAGGAGTCAAGAAACCGCTGGAGATCCCTTGGTGAGGTAGAATGAACACAGATATCATCAGCATAGCATGTAATTGTAGTTCCAGGTATATCAGGGAGAGAAGTGAGCAACCGATGCATCAGAATATTAAATAACAATGGGCTGAGAACACCACCTTGAGGCGTACCAAGATGAAAACTGCGCAAAGGACTGAGTGCACCACTGAAAAACACATGGGAGGTCCTGTTACTCAGGTAGCCCCGAATCCACCGTAGTAGATTACCCTTTATCCCAAAGTCAACCAGTTGATCCAAAATGACGTCTCTATTAGCAACATCGAAGGCACTTCGAAGGTCAATGAAGGCCACCACACTATCCCTGGAAAGGCGAGAGTACAGGTCGACTAGGCAGTGATGTGTGCTCCGCTGGGGAAGGAAACCAAACAGCCATGGAGAAAGGCGATCCTGCAGTCTGTACATGAGACGATTGAGTAAGATTCTCTCCATAACCTTACAGAAACAGGAAGTAAGGGAAATAGGCCTGAACTTCGCAGTGCCGGGCTTAGGGATGGGTATTATTGTGCTGCTGGTCCAGGCTCGTGGTACACAACCGTCACGAAGACAAAGATTGTACAGTCGAAGTAGAGGGTTCCCAGGAACTTGTTGAAGTAGACGCAGCACAGCATAAGTAATACCATCATCACCAGGGGAAGAAGCTTTACCCCGAGAGAGAGCACGGCGCAACTCCTCCTCAGTTATCTCCTCTGTATCATCGTCATCATCTTGCAACAGAGCAGACATTAGACGTAGCCGATGGACAGCAGCACGGGAAGCGAGTGCATCTTGTATGTGGATGGGTAGACTGGCTTGGGTAGATTGTTCTGACCAGGCATCAACAAGTTGTTTGGCATAGTCGGCAGGAGTGTGATGACGAGCAGTGGCCGGTGTCTTTTTAACAACCCGACGGATGAGGTGCCACATAGAAGCCACACTTGTTTGCTGGTTGATGCTGTCCGTGAACCGCTGCCAAGACTCAGTGTGAGCACAATCCTGCAGGGCAACTAAAGCGTCCCTAGACATCTGGTAACGATGGAGTAGGTCAGGGGTTGGGTTGGCTTGAAACAATAGGCCATCACGTTCAGCCTCCTCCTTTGCCTCCTGTATACGTGCATCCAGCGTCCAGGAGTGGGCAGTATGGCGATGCTGGAGGTGTGGCCGGGAGACGTATAGCCTATAAAAGTCATGAGTAGCAGATACAAGATCAGAGTACAACTGTTCAGCTGATGATATGTCAAATGTAGGGAATACATGGGCCATAAATAAGGTGTAAGTCGGGCAATATTTAGGGGGCACAGCAATACGCAAACGAGTGGCTGAAGCACCCGACCCAGCAGTTAGAGAATAATGAAACCGAAGAGCAATGTGATCAGAGAATAAGTCTGGCACAGAGGAGCACTGGACCTGAGATGCCATCAGGCCAGACGAGAGGATGTAATCCAGAGTACCTCCCCGGCAATGAGTGGCACCGCCAGTGTCCCAGTGTGTCAGATGATGCTTGCGGATGTATGAAAGGAGACGAACACCATTACGATTAATAGAGCCAGTACCATCACCCAAATCAGAATGCCGAGCATTAAAATCTCCCATATACACCATACCACGCACTGTTGGAGAAGGAAGAGCCTCAAGAGTGAGTCTAGCTGGGGCAGAATAGACATTGCATAGTTGGAGTACTCCATTCCCAGGTAGAACCTCAAATAGCTGAAAGGTCATGTCAGGATCAGTGGAGGTACGGAGAAGGCGATGTGGCAAGGAGCTATGTATGTAAGTCAGGAGACCATTCCTTACCAGATGAACATATGGCACATAACCTGAGAGAGGAGCTTGCCCAGCAGTGAGCGGCCATCCTGGAAATGCTTCCTGGAGAAAAATAACACTGGGATGATGACGAAAAACATAGGCCTTGAGTTGAGTGAGCTTAGCATAACTGGTGATACCACATACATTCCAGGAGATGACATCCAGCCGGCAATCACTAGCGAACTCTGTATTTGGAGGTAGAAGTCCGGTGAGTGGGGGCAGATGAGCGACCTGGAGAAGAAGATGGACCAGGAGAAGGGACTGACTCGAAAAGCTTTTCAAGGCGAGATGCAACAGTATCCATCTTTTCGGTAAGGGTAGTGACAGTTGAGATGATGGCCTGCTGAGCCTCGACCAAGGTGGAGAGTTTGGAGTCATTGGCAGCCTGAGCGGCAACCAGCCCATCAATCCTGGCTTCAAGGGCAGAAAAGCGGTTTTCGAGAGCCGTACATCGTGCCATGAGGGTAGCAACAGACTTGCGGAGGGCCAGGTCTGGAGGTGAGGCAGGGCTGGTAGGAGGAGCAGGGCTGGTAGGAGGAGCAGACTGTGGAGGTGGTGGTGGTGGAGGCGGAGCAATAGTAGAGACACGATCCTGGACCTTACGTCGAGTACATCCATGCCACACGTTAACCCCTGGCTGAAGGCATCGTGGACACTTCCATCGAGACGTATCTTCAGGAGGTGAAGGCTCAGAGGTGGAGGCAGCAGGACGTGATGGTTCACCCCTGACAGGACACGTCTTGGAATCATGGTCGGCCGCACACCATGCACATTTCGGCCTGGCAGAACAGTACCGGGAGATATGCCCCACACCCCAGCACCTGTAGCACCAAGGCTGGTCATTATGAAGTTTCCTCACCTCACACGGTGGAAGACAAGGGAGGAAATCAAAGGAAATCTCATTTGGAGGTGGATCGGGTTGACTCCAGACAACAACAATACGGCTAATGGGGGAACCATCTTGGAAAAAACGACGGGCAAAGTACACACCAGGGTATCCTTTGGCAAGTTTCGGGTCAACATCAATAGGAAAACGGGTGAGGATGTAGCTGGGGAACTTACGAGGCCTCTCAGGTGAGTCTCCAAGAATGAGAGGTAGAGATAAAAATTCACCAGCCTTCACTCTATCAATGATGTCCTGACGCTTCCTAGAGATGTAGACAAACCGGGAGGTGACAGCAGCCATCTTGACTTCAGCCAGTTCACGCTGCAACTGGAAGGCCCTGTTGACATCAGACAACCAACGCAGCTTTGTGTCCGTAGATGGGTTTCCAGAGAAGGAGAGTTTGACATAGGCATCTCTCGGGGCAAAAGCAGGAAGGTTGGACGAGGGCAAGGAGTTGGTATACAAAGAAGAAACACCAGGGTGAGGCAGAGAAGGTACGTCGTGCACAGCTGAAGCACCCTTGGCAGTCTTGGCAGCTGGAGGCAAACAGTCCACACCATCGGAATCCTGCGAGGAGTCGGACGAGGCATCAACAGGTCGCTTGGTAGAGGTTGAGGAGGTGGACGGCTGTAACCTGAGCTGCGGAGTGACCGAGGAGAGGGGGGGAGGGTTGCGAGAAGGCAGCTCAGGCCAGTGATCCTCAATTGGAGACTCGTCTTCCTCCGACATTGCCAAGTCGGCCTCCAAGCAGGAATCCGCACTCTCCATCAGGCCAGGCAAGGCCTAGATGGAAAGGAAACAACAACCCAAACAACTAAACACTCAATCAGCCAGGGACACACACACACACACACACAGACAATCACAACAAAACTATACACAGAACCACAACAGACAAACAACACCAGCAACACCACAGAAACAACAACACATAAACAAGAACTCACAAACAACACAAAAAATACAAACAAGAGCTCCAAAACAACACAAAACAACAACACAAACGAGAATGGAGGCAGAGCGCCACGAGTACGTCCACACTCCACCTGTTCTGGAGCGAGACTGAAAAAAAGGGTCTGACTCGCTGTGTCATGTAAACCTTATATACAACTCTTTCTGTAGTTATACTACACAATAGTATTTTGGCAGAAAAATACAATATATTTCTTTACTGCATTCTAATTCCTCAAATATTTGCATGAAAGAGGGACACAAAAGAATATACCAATAAGCTTTCAAGTTCAAGATTTACAATTAAAACGAAGCACTTCCATACCACCCAGTGAACACACAGGTATTCAGTGTGTGTGTGTGTGTAGCCTACTGTAACATCAAGATTCTTCCTCAGAAACTGTTTCCTTAACGTGATTAATCTTATGTATTTTGTATAATTATCTAGAACGATTTTTTTTTTTTTTTTTTTTTTTGTGAAAGTTCATTTTGATGATAGTGACTCGTCCTGAAGCTCAGTGTTTTCCTCACACTCATTCTCCATTCTTTCAGTCATTCTGCCGTGAGTGATCTGATTAAAATGGCGTTGCTTTTCAGATATAATTTATTACTTTACATTAAGTAAAAATTTTATATCAATATGCAGTAATTACAGTCCCCTATGTATCCATGCTTTGGCTGATTAACATTAACAAAAGTAAAGTGAGATTAACATGAAAATGAACATGAAGAATATTGCGTGTGTGACCCTGAAACACCAGCAGTGTGTCTCCTCTCCGTATGAAAAGATGGAATTATTGTAAGATAATATTGAGAACGTATAAAATGTCAGTTGATTAATGTGTAAGAAATTGTTGTTTGTTATAGCCATATACTGTATACGGTATGTTTTAAATTGTGTTTGGTCATCCATACATTATTGGTCACTATGTTGCGGTGGAACCATCATTATTTTTAGCCACTGTGCTTAGACGGCAACATAGGTGAACAGATATTGTCTGATGATTCTCTATCTCTCTCTCTCTCTCTCTCTCCCTCACACAAATACACAATATAGACACACACGCTCACGTGCGCCGAATAAAGCTCTGAGTTCACTTGCTGATTTGAAGTGTATTGTTTAGTTAGTGATTTCATTAATCCTCTGGCAATATTCTTTCGTGTGCTAGTTCATTATAAATTATGGGGATAGTATATTGCAATAATTGTATACATAAATGTCATTCACACATCCAAAATATGATTGCGTAGCCTTAAAAAACAATTAATTATACATGTCAAACAGAGTGTCAAGCTTGTATCGGTTCGAAACGTATGTTCGTGCCTGTGTGGCATCTTAATTGTTTAAGTGGGCTGTCGTCCAGAAAGGATCCGAGCCATATCTCCGGCCCAAACTCGGGTGGGCTAGAGACTGTGGTGCGCGACTGTACCTAAGAATGTAAAAACAAAATCTTTTGCACAGAAAAACTTAAAAATCTCTGTACAGCAGGAAAAGACTGCAATTTTGACACTGATCGACTATTAATGACAAACAAGTGTACTGATATTTTTCGGACACCCTGAACACGTATAAAGCAAAGTAAACCAAACTGCAAATGATCGATCACTTTCCTTTAACACTAAGTCTTCTCTTCACTCACACTGCTGATAGTAAACTGAGCCACCCCTTAGACCGATCCTCCCTCATCACCTCTGTTCTCGCCATCTCCATCCGCACATGTGTGAAATTCGCCTCGTGGAAGAAGGGAGGGAAGGACACACTCGCCCAGCACGCGAGAGGTCCCGGGTTCGATTCCCGGGTCAGTGGAATTGTTGGACAATTTTCCCAGCCCCCTATGTCCCTGTTCACCAAGCAGTAAGTAGGTACCCGGCTGTAAAAACAAGGATAGCAATCCTGTAGGCTGGGGGAAGATATGTTGATGTAACAAAACTGACCAACACCATGAGTCGATAGGCATAAAGCCCTAAATCTTCTTTGAGGGAAGGAGAGGAGGAGAGAAATAGGATGGGGGGAAGGAAGGAGAGAAGTAAGAAGGGGGAGTGGGAGGGAGGGAATGAGAGAAGTAGGAAGGGGGAGAGGGAAGGAGAGAAGTAGGAAGGAGGAGAGGGAGGGAGAGCTCTGAAGACACCTGAACCAAACTGCTCGAAGAAAACTTAGGATGGTTCGTTTGACTCTTAACCCTATCTAATGCAGGACGGTTACTTTTCGATACCACCAATGGCTTTTTGCATAAATGATGACTGTTTTCTTATAAAAGCCTAATATTAAACATTTGATACTACCAAAACTCAGAGAATATAACCAATAATCACTCTGAGCGAAAATACCGGGTTGAAATCGGCTCAGTATCAAATTACAGCGATTTTGGTATTTTTTTGTTTCGAAATGTGACGAAAAACACGATAACAATTGACAAACGGGAGACAGCGATCATTGCGATGTGGGAAGTGGTGTGACTTGTGGCTATATGAGTTGCCAGTTTGTCACTAAAACGTCAGTTACCTTCAATACATCAATGAGACAGGGTGTGTTTGGTTAGCTGCATTATTCTTCACTAAAATTCGATATATGCTGTACACCCGAGCTCGTAAATTCGCGACCACGTACTTATATTAATGCCATTTGAGCTGGTAACATTTATTTAGTGAGGAATCAGAGTTGGTGGAACATAGTAGAGGGAAATTATATCTTTACTAGAATGCTACCCAATGATGCCACCATTCCCCACACAGTGTTACCAACTCAGATGAGATAAACATGATCGTGAATTTCGGGCAAGAGTGTGTACTTAATTGCAGCCCTCTTTTAATCATTTTATTTATTATACTTGTAGCTAACCTAACGTGCCGTAAAATAAATAATAATTAATTATACGTACAACCACATGAGAACTACACTGACGAAATATTGGTTCATGATAAGTTAGTACATTCTCTGGAGAGTTATTTACACAATAAAATATCCCGCCACACCAACTCACTAAATATAAATACATTATATAAAAACCATAAAGTGAGATGTAACGTTAGCGTGTTAATAACATGGAATAACCATACTGTAAGTAGTCCTAGTCCTAGTGAGGGAGATGATAGTTTGTTCGTTATGAATGGATGATATGGAATTTATTTATTTTATAATGTTTAGTATGATAATCAAAACATTGTACTCGTTACTCGTACCAATATCAAGAATATTGGCAAGTAAATGTTCGGGAGGCTGTCTTAGAAATACGAAGAAAAGTTATATGGTATGAATGTGTAAAGTTAATATATGGTCAAGGATATACACAGAATCACACTAAAGTAAAAAAACAATGTAAAATATTGTCACGAGTACACAATGTGAACTACACTTGAATAAATTATATGTGAAATGCTATGGTACCGGTACCAGGCCTAATCAATTAATTTTGAGAATGATTTTGCTATATTATGTTTACATTGATATTTATTTTATATAGTATTATAATTATGTTACTATTATTATGTGTGACATACTTTGGTACCAGGTCTAATCAATGAATTTTGAGAATGATAATGCTATATTAAGCTTACATTGATGTTGGTAGTTTTATTGGTGATAATGGTAGTTGTGGTAGTAATGGTGCTGATGGTAGTTGTGGTAGTCATGGTGGTGATGGTAGCAGTTATAGTGGTGATGGTAGTTATGGTAGTATTTGTGATTGTGGTTGTAGTGGTGATGGTGGTAGTTGTGGTGATGGCAGTGATGGTAGTGGTAGTTGTGGTGATGATGGTAGTGATGATGGTGGTAGTATTATGTACAGTAGTACTGTACTATAAGTAATTAATCATATACAGTACTGTACATTATTCTTTAGTAACAATAGCAATAACCCTGTATAGTTTATTAAATATAATACCGGTACTTTATTACCATGCTGTATTATAATTATATACATTATTTATTAGTAACAATAGCAGTAACCCTATATAGTTTATTAAACATAATACTTTATTACCATACTGTATAATTTATAAATTATTCTTTAGTGACAATGGCAATAATTAAACCTGTATAGTTTATGAAATACTGTACAGATACAGTACTTTATTACTATATTGTATAATGATAATATAAAAATTTCTTTACAGCCAATGACAGTAATCCTGCAAGAATTATGTACATTCTGTATTACTGCACTACATAATAATTATACTGTAGTGCAGTATGGTACCAGTAGTGATTTTTTCTCTTCTGACAATTTATATAAAGGAAGCTGAATAGCAAAATCATTCTCAAATTCGAAGAGTAGTTATGAAGTCTGCTGTTTATTTATGTATATCACCTTATATTTTAGTGTTAATTATATCCTTCCTGTCCTACATCATGCCTGTTCTACTGTTTTATTATTGCACCTTCATATCTGTTTCTTCCTGACTGACTTAGGCTTACCTAGTCAATCCTCATATATTATACTATAATTGTATATATATGTTATATTGTAATGTGTTCATACAAATGCACAATTCATTAAAATAACTGAAAAAATGTATATAATTAAACTATTTTTCTAAAGTAATAAGTGGTACAACTTTGCCGGAGGACAATACACTTCCCCTAACCTAACGTAACCTAACCTATATGATAAGATTGTGTTGTTTTTTTCTCTCTACTGACAAATTTAATAAGCCTGCAATGCATGTGTCATACGCTATGCAAATAAATAAATAAATAAACCATTTTGTGTGAAGTTAATGCCAACCTGTATTTTGACAATATTATTGAATAATTATGAACTACATAAATGAGGTACAGTATTTGTAGCTTCAGCTTACTGTGTGACTTGTGGTGTCACTGTGATAATGATATAAAGTCTCATAAATCGATTACAATTCCCAGTAATTGAATACCAAACTAATATTCCCTCATAATTCTCATTTTGAGCATATTTTGTTACGATGTGTGTGCGTGCGTACATACATACACCAATAGCAGGGACAGACTGAAGAGGCTTGGAGGTGAGATTTTATTGTAATATTTATTCTCTGGCCCTAGTGTGCACAAATAACTCAATAAAATGAGATATTTATCGTAGTTATCTTTGTCATTTATATTCTCGGAACTATCAGAAGGCTAGTTGTATCATATCAGATTATTTAGTAGACAAATATCAAAATGCTTGACTAACGCATTCCACGGCAAATTTATTCCAGTATATTTAGCCATTTATTTTTATAACGTCTGTCACAGTGTCCTGCAGTGCTGATTATATATTTATAATTAATATTGTGAATATAGCTACGTATTTATATAAATGTTAATAAGAACACAATAAAAAAAAAATAGGGCTGTACAACATTAGGCTTCAATACACGACGAATATATATATTAGGCTACACATATAACAAGTAAATAGGGTATAAGTAGCAGCGACATTCACCATTTCTTCTCATTACCATATTTTTATTAAAAAGAATTACTGTTATTTACCAGATATTTAATAAAAATATAAATATAAAGCAAGTACAAGGAATCATTTGTAGTATAATGAGCAGACCTTGGCAAGCGGCACCCGGGACTGTCGCTGTCCCGGGGCCATGGAGGTAGTATAGGTGGAGGTGCCATGGCTCACTAATCCAGGGGAGTAAAGTGAAGCAGCCGAACTCTCATTTTCGGTGCCTTCAATATGGTGGACACAAAGATATGTTTCAGTAAAAGTGGACTTCTGACCTGACATACAAAGGTATGAGCCATCTTGAAGGCGCCGGAAATGACAGATTGGTGGCTTCACAAATCAGGTCCTACTGGCGCCTCCACATATACTACCTCCATGCCCGGGGCATTGTTTACATTCTGTCGGACCAAAACCTTTCGTGTTTCAAAACTATCGTTCAGTAAACTGTCCACAGACCTAGGGTCGCAAAGCAACGATCGCCGTGTGAGTTGCATTAGATAGGGTTAAGGAGATACTCTCTTGTGGATGAATTGGAGGGCTTCTGTTTCCTCCAGACTAATATAACCACGAAACAGATCTCCAAAAGTAACACCGAGTTCGTCTGTTTTCTGGCATAGTTTGGAGAAAGAAATACCCCTTCCTCCTCTTAACTAACTCTCTGATGGTTCAAAGTGTGCAGTCCGGTTCCGAGAAAATGTTCGAAAGTTTATTTGGGAGTTGGGGTTGTAAGGAGAGAGAGAGAGAGAGAGAGAGAGAGAGAAGAGGGATGGATGGATAGAGAGATGGATAATAAGAAGGGAGAGGGGCTGTAGGTGTAAATGAAGCACAGATTAAAATGTCCAATAAGTAAGTAAGCATCGTTCTCTAATCAGGGCTATGAGTATCTATAGGAAACTCTATAAATATCAGTGATGCCACTGCTAGGATTTTCCAGCTAGATCTGGGGTTTTCTGACTCCACATGGTGTGGAGTACAACAATCTAGGGTTTTTTCTTTAGATTTCCTCTCTTACGACTGGCAATAAATGACAGGTATTTATGATCTCCAGGCTTTATTTTTACAAATAATTCATGTTTTAATAGTGAAATACAATTCTGTGTTTAGTTGATTTTACTAACAGAATGAAAAACATGTTTTGTTAACTACATTTAAGTTTGTTGTGTTTTTTTGTTCAATCTGGGTTTTTTTTTAGGTAACATCTGGGTTTTTACCAGTTTAATGAGTAGGAACAATGATAAATATTATGACTTGCCCAGAAGAGTTGGTAGCTTGGAGTTACCTATAGGCCAATAAGTATTAATATTTCTCACGATTGTGTTGTAACTCACATTGTAAAGAACATTGATCGCTCCTTATCATTTACGTTAAAATATTTTTACAATCTTTGGATGTACTTTATACATATAGAGTAATAATGTATTTCATATGCATTTATTGTGTTTAATGGAAACTCCCTTCATGACGTCAATATCCCGCGCTGGATGCCACGTGATTGGCTACAACTCCTGGCTACTGATTGGCTGGCTTGGGTATTAAGATGACCACGTATACAGTTCAAGAATATGCATCCGGGAGTCGTTCGGTCTCTCGCGAGACGGGCCGTTCGAGGACTGGCTCTGTATCTCGTGGAGAGGAGCAGGCGATGGAGTCTACCATCGCGAAACCATCCCCAGGGAGGTCCCCGGGAAGTGCAGAGGGGGAGGAGGGTCTTCCCTCCCTGCACAAAAAGGTTCGGTCTCACTCACGAGTCTCCCCAAAACCCCGTAAACAGCGATAATCTTCGCGCTAACCATAATCCAATGGAACTGTCGAAGTCTTAGAGCTAGATTAAATGAACTAAAACTTTTGGCTTGTTCTTACACTGCCGATATTATTGCCCTTCAGGAAACTCATCTGAACGACCAAATCGAAGATGAGGCTGTTCAGCTTAATCAGAAGAGACCGTGGGGGGAGGGGTGGAGGTGGAGTGGCAATCTACATCCACCATAACCTCCCTTTCACTGATGAGCCCTGTAATTTTCCTCTGGAGAGTGTCACTTGCAGAGTAAAATTCGGTGGCACTTACCTGACTATCTGTTCTGTCTACTGACACGGTAACTTATGATGATGTTTTTCATCTACAGGATAATATAACGTCTCTGTAGGCGGTTACTACCTGGGGGTGCACCAAACTCACAAGGAATTACACTGGGGTTATTGGGTATATCTATACAGGGTGTTGTATTGTGTGGTACACTCTTTTCTCTAGACTCTAGGGAGCCAGGGTTAAGGTAAGTGTGGATAGCGAGCACTAGAGTAGGCTGGGCAGGAGTTGTTGGGCCGCTGGGCAGGTACGGTGGCTGCAGGTAGGGGCTACGGCGAGCAGGTATGCGCACTGCAGGAGGCAGGTAGTAGTGATGAGCAGGTAGCGGCATTGGTAGCGGAGGCCAGGTAAGCAGCAGGCAGGTAGCAGTGGGCACCTGGTAGGCCGTAGAGTATAGCAGCAGGAAGGTGAGGAGCAGCAGCAGGCAGGTGTGAATGTGAGAAAAACGGAAAAAGGAGAGAGAAAGAGAGAGAGAGAATTATATTATCGTTACATAAGAAGAGAAGATCAGCGAGGAGAGAGAGAGAGAATCGTATTATCGTTACATAAGAAGAGAAGTTCAGAGAGGAAGGAGAGAGAGAATCATATAATCGTTACATAAGAAGAGAAGTTCAGAGAGGAGAGAGATAGAGAAAGGAAGCGAATAGAGATAGGAGAGGAAAAAATATCATTGAAGAAAACAAAGGAGAAATATTAGAATGATAGAAAAAAGTAGGAAATTAAGGAAGTGAGAGAGAATAAGAGAGAAAATAAGAGGTAGAGGGAGACAAAGAATAAACAAATAAATTTGCCGAAAGTGGGAAGGTATGTATAGAGGAGAAAAAAAATAAAGAAGCATATTATGCAGGGAGGAGAGAGAAGAGAAAAAATGTGATAGTGGAAGGGGAGAAGAATAAGAAGAGTGTGCAGGTGAGAATATACAGTAGGATGGAAGGAGATAGGGCAAAGTGAAAAAGAGAGAGAAAGGGTAATGGAGGATGAAGGAGTGAAATAGGTTTACGAAGATGGAAAATACATGACAGAGGGACAAGTGAAGGAAAGTGAGAGTAGTAAAAAGATGATGCAAATAATAAAACTAAATAAACAAAATAAAGTTATTTTTTGAGACCAAGCTATTAATTAACATTAAATAATAGTGTTTATTCCTGATAATCAGATAGTAATTCTCCCAGCTCCCCTCTCGTAACAGTAAATATTGTACAGGTTGTTGAATATAATTATGATAGGTCAAGAACACCTTGTAGTCATAAGGGAGATGGAGAGGAGGGAAAGCAAACACGAAGGGAAAAGAAGGAAAGGAGGGACAAATCAAGAGTGGTTAAAGATCGACCAAAGTCAAGAATGGCTTGGTTGTACTGGCAAGAAAGGGGGAGGCAACATCGGCATCACAAAGACCACTTCAGCTCTCAGCAGTCAGCAGATGGGCTCTGTCTTTCAATCTCCGATCTCAAATTGCCCACGACACCAGAGCTGCTGTTTGTATAGCAATTCACAATGACTATATCCGCAATGAAACAACAAGAAGCAGACTGAAGATCTTGAGGCCATCACAAACAACTTTAATTCAGTGATGATAAAAACAGCTAAAGAGGTCTTGGGATAAAGCCAACGTAAATCAAAACCATGGGTAACAGATTTTATTATGGAACTATGTGACAAAAGACGGAATCAGAAGAAAGAGAAGAACACCCCAGAAGGAAGGGCAGAGCATAGGAAGGCCAACGAGGATATTAGAAGAGAAATTAAATATGCAAAACAGAGGTGGATAACGGAACAATGTACAGATATTGAAGAGAACCTTGCATTTAACAACACAAAGAAGGCATTTCAGCTAGTGAAAGATCTGACTAAAGAAAAACAAGCAAAAGTGAATAGCATCAAAGATAAACGTGGAAACAGCTTAACAGAAGAAAAGGAAATCTTAGAAAGATGGACGGAATACTGCTCAGAACTGTACACCCAACAGAGCAGAGGAGATCCAAGCGTACTAAACGTCGAAGAACCCACCAACTACCCAATACTAAGAGACGAAGTAGTAGCCGCAGTAGACTCACTGAGGAGCGGTAAGTCAGCAGGAATTGACAACATCCCATCAGAACTACTGAAACATGGAGGAGAATCCACGATAGACATGCTTACCATCATTTTCAACAAGATCTGGCAGACAGGAGAGTGGCCAAAACCATGGACGCAATCGCTGATCATTGTAATTCCCAAGAAAGGCAATCTCCAACTTTGCCAGAATTATCGCACCATCAGCTTGATCAGCCATGCCAGCACAGTAATGCTCAGGATCATCCTAGACAGATTGAAACCTCAAGATGAGAGCATCATAGTTGAAGAACAGGCCGGCTTCCGAAAAGGCAGAAGTACTATTGAACAAATCTTTAACCTCTGTTTACTCGGTGAAAAACACCTCCAACAGCAGTGAGAGCTCTACCACGTCTTCATAGATTTCAGAGTCTGGCATGACGCATTGTGGGCCACTATGAAAAAATTTAACATGGGAAAGAAACTAACTCACACCATTCAACAACTGTATGCAAACGCATCCAGCGCAGTGTTTGCCCAGGGTTCTATCGGGGAGTGGTTTCACACTTCTGTAGGTGTCCGACAGGGGTGCCTCCTTTTCCCAACTCTCTTTAACATCTTTCTGGAGAGAATCATGAGCAACGCCCTAGAAGACCATGTAGGCACAGGCAACATTGGAGGGAGAACCATCACAAATCTCAGATTTGCTGATGACATTGATGGAATAGCCGGGGAAGAAAATGAACTGTCAAGATTGGTTAATCAACTGGACAGAGCCTCCACCAAGTTTGGAATGGAAATTAGTACAGAAAAGACAAAGCAAATGACAAATGAACACGGCTCTATAACAACAAATATATCAGTCCAGGGTCAAAATCTCCAGATGGTACAACAATTTAAATATCTAGGGGCGATCATCAGTGACCAAGGATCAAAACCAGAAATACTGGCAAGAGCGGCTCAGACCATGACCGCACTCTCAAAATTGAAGCCCATATGGAAGGACAAAAACATCTCTGTGAAGTCCAAGGTCAGACTCCTGCGTGCACTAGTACTTTCTATATTCCTCTACGAATGCGGAGCTTCAACGAAGGATACAGACACTGGAAATGAGGTGCTATCGTACCATCCTTGGCATCTCATACCTGAGCCATATCTCCAATGACCAAGTACGCACCACCATTCAGCAACACATTGGACCTTATGACAACCTTTTGACAATAGTGAAGGAAAGGAAGCTGAGATGGTATGGACACGTGACACGTTCGGATGGTCTTGCAAAAACAGTTCTCCAGGGGACCGTGTAGGGAAGAAGGAGGAAGGGAGGGGAGAGGAAGAAATGGAGCGACATCAAGGAGTGGACAAAGAAAACATTCGCGGAGACCCAGACCTTGGCGCACGACCGCGACAGGTGGAGGGATTTGGTCCACAACTCATCTCGTAGGCGACCCGACGACTCAACCCAGAGTTAAGGGTGCAAGAAGAAGAAAGATCGACCAGAGTCAAGAATGGCTTGGTTATATTGGCAAGAAAGGGGGTGGCAACATCGGCATTACAAAGACCACTTCAGCTCTCAGCAGATGGGCTCTGTCTTTCAATCTCTGATCTCAAATTGCCCACGACACCAGAGCTGCTGTTTGTATAACAATTCACAATGACTATATCCACAATGGAACAAGAAGCAGACTGAAGCTGGATTCGAGAGTTGAAGATTCATTGCTTAATGTCATCCAGATATTTGGTTTATTCACAGATAACTTACCCTATACACAGCAGAACATTGCAAAACAAAGGCTTGGCTACCCAAGAGATTAAATTATTGCCAATGACTATACAATACACAACAGAGAACCTACCGAGCTCCTTGATGATATGCTGAGAAGTAGCAAAGTAGAGATTGATTCAAGACCCCACCATCGACTAGAAGTTCAATGAGGCCCCTTTTTTGTTTGCCTGTTCCGTTTTTTTATTATTATAATTTTGTTGTGTAGTTCACTGACATTCTTTAGTCTTTTTGTCTGAGCATCTCTTGAGATGTTTGTATACCGTATGTAAATTAGTGTATATTTTAACCTGTCTAAAATGTATATGAACTTTTCCATGCAGCTGTAATCTAACCTTAATTAACTACTCCGTCAGTTATCCATGGTTAACAATTGTTACCTGTAATTGCCTGGAGTTATTTTTTTTTTAATTCATTGCGCCGTAGCGTCAGTCAACACGCAGACAACAATACACAAGGGTAGGCGGGACTCATGAAAATTCAATTACTACCACCCCACACACACACACACACGCACACACACACATACATCACGAAAACATAACAGAATGGAGCACAAGTATACAGATAAATATTTACATTATGACCTACTTAAATCCACCAAAACGAGGGTGGTGTACCAGAAGTTCCTCCAGAACCTGATGGTTTAGTAGGTGTCGACAAACCACATCAAGTGGCAGGGCCTGGAGTTTAGCGCACTAACCATTCCATTCAGCAATAATCTACTAATGATATGAACATATGAACGTCCACTTTGCCTATAAACCTAAAAGAGACACGTGGAACGAAACTTGTTGTTTATAAAAGTCAATAGAAAAGCATGGCAAATTTATGTTCATTCTTTCAAATTATAAAAAAAATCTTAAAAGAATGAACAAAAGCTAATCAGAATTGGTGAAATATAAGGAGGCTGTGAAGAGGGAAAACGAGAAAGGAAAATCGGGTGGCAGTGACTAAAAAGACTGGGGGGTGGTACTAGAAAGACTGGGGGTTGCGGCTGGGTGGGGGAAGTACAGTACCGTGAAATGTAAGATGCTGAAATGACAAATAGGAAACAGAAGATGAGGGGTACACTAAATCAAATAGTATAGGACGCCAACGGCAACAGATGGAACGAGGAAGATAGGCTTATAGTGAAGAATAGCAGATGTATGGCTACAAATTATAAGAAAAAAGGGTGAAGTAGAAAATAGAAGAAATATGGTAAAAATATGTACTGTATATATGGAAAAAGATGAAGCAGAAAATAGAATAAATATGGTAAAAATATTTACTGTATATATGGAAAAAAGGTAAAGTAGAGAATATAAGATATATGGTAAACAAGAAAAAGGTAAAGGTAGGAAGCAGTGTTGAATTACTGTATAGAGGCATTAGCATGGGAGTGGAAGGTGAAGGCAGCTGGGGGAAAGAGGTAAATATTTATAGGGTCTGTAGTGACCCAAGTACCATGTCTCCATACTCCTTGCGCCATACATCCTCCATGACCCGACACGAGTCTACGGTCACTGCTGCTGCTGCTGCATTTCAAAGGCTTGCAAGCTAGCCTCTCATTCCGCTCCACTAAGAAGTATGCTCCACTCGATCACTTAGCGGCCTGCCTCCACAAGAGCAACACTCCTCTACCCCCACTCTTCTAGTCTGCCTTGCTATCCGACCTGCCTAGACGCCGTCCGCTGCATCTCCAATCTCACCCCGCAACACAATAGTTATGTTCCTGACACTGCAGCCACGCTCCTACTCTCAAGATAGCTACTACCTTCAGGCAACCCACGGACATCACGGCAGGCAAAGCAACGGAGCATCTCATATGTACTTGGGTCCACGCAGCATCTTTGTCCTGCTTCCTGAATAAAACCATGCCTAGTATTGTTAGTCTACTATACACCCTTGGTAGTAACGACCTCCTAACGTTATAGGTGTAACAAAAGGAAAGTTTCCCTTAAGGGCGGTGAGAGGGCTTCTTGAAGAGGAGTTAAGGGCTTACATCGGGTGAGAGGATATATTTGGTATAGCCTAGGCCTGGGAGTGAGTGAGCAGAAGAGAGTGTGCAGTGATGGATTCGCAATGTTTAATCAGGATTCTTGAAAGGGATTTTATGTTTCAAGCCAGGAGAAAACCCTGATATTTTTATGCAGATTGTTACTAGAGTTTCCTTTGTTTGTGTCCTTTTTGCCGATATATAATTACGCTTTGTATTGTAATCTCTCATGTGTTATTCGTTCAGTCGTGTCCTGCAGTATTGAACCAATGTTGTAATTATATACACACACACACATATACATACATACATATACATCCATACATATACATACATATACATACATAAATATACATACATACACATACATACATACATATATATATATACATATATATACATACATATATACATACATATATATACATACGCATACATACATACATACACATACATATATATATATATTCTATAGAAGATTTTCTGCTAGTGGCAGTATCTACTTTTATTGGTATAGTGAAACCAGCACAGCTGGATTGCTATAGAATACGCCCCTTCTCAAGCCCAGGCCCCGTATAGGCATAATCTGGGTTGGAAGGGTCTATTCCGTGACGATCATCAGAAGTGAATAAAATTCAAATCTGGCGCTGTACTGATAGTGGAGCCACCTGGTGGTGGCGTGGTGAGGTATTAAGCCCCTCCTCCGCTGAATACCGCTCGGTCACTCTGTCGCGGAACACTTCCCAGTCAACATCCTCGCTCCTCGCTGCTACGCTATGGTATTGTGTCTCGTGTTCCTGCTATTGTTTCTTTTGTGTTCTAGTGGCTGGCCTGCTTTGCAGATGTATAATGTGTGTGTGTATTCTAGGAGGTTTTAGGTGTGTTTGTGGGGGTTTATTCTTCTTTAGGACTGAGTTCTCTTTTCCCTAGCGAAGGGGGCTCTTGGGCCTCTTTTTTCGGAGTTTTTCTCCTTCATTTCCCCCTTTCACCTTTCCTCCTGCCACTAGTACATTCTTCGTGTGTGTTTTATCGGGGTTTCTGGGTTTTTTTAGCGAGGTTAGCGACGCCACGTGGGGCCTTCACCTCCCCACGTGGTGGGCGCATGGGGTCTTTGCAGCCCTTCCTCTTGCCTTCCCCGATTATTATGTGTCCCCTCCCGGAAGGGGGGAGTGAGAATTGTGCCCTGGTTCTCTCTTCCTCTCCCGTGCGGGGGTTTTTTATGTAATTTTTGGTGTTTTTCCAGTATTTTTAGCCTGGAGTGTTCCTTCTCAGGCTACCGGGTCCCCTCCTCCCCCTCCTTCTGGATCCTTCTGTCCGGGGGGGTCTCTTTTACCCGCTCCATGTGGCGGGCTGTTTTGGTTTTTTCGGGGTTTTTCCCTGGTCGGGTGGGCGCGAGATTGGGGGGTCGTGTTCTGGCCCCCGGGTTCAGCGGGCGTGTCCCTCGCTACTTCTCCTTCAAGGGGGGGGGGGTTCCGTGTCTTCTGTGTTCCAGTGTATGCACGTGTTAACCCATGTTTGTGTATTTTTTTCTCCCTCAGCCTACTCGTGCCCTTTGTGCTGCTTCGGGGTGTACCGTGCGGGTCTCTCCTGACGGCCACATGCACTGTTCGCCTCACGCACCCTGCTTCACTCCCTTGGGTTACGACCCTTTGGCGTGTGGTGTGTGCCGCCCCTGGGCTGAGTTGTGTCGGGTTACCTCCCCTTCTGCCCGCTCCAAGCTCCCCGCCCTTGCTCCTCTTCGTATGGCGTGGACGAGGGCTAGGAGAATGGCCCACAAACGAGACGGTTCTTCTTTGGCGTGGGTGGACCCGATTTTGGGAGCGGACCTGGGTTTGTTCAGGACCCGTTACCCTTCTTCCTGTCTCTCGGAGTCTCAGGGGCTAGAACCTCCTGAGGCCCGAGAGATTGAGCCTCCTTCCCTAGACGGTAAAACGACTCCTTCTCGGGGCTTCGCCCCCCGGGAAACGAGCGAGTCTGTCGCGCTGGTTCCCCCGACTACCTCACCGGTACAAGGGCCCAGCAGGGAACCCCCAGCTTCGCCTCCTGCTAGAGTTGGCTCCTCAGGCCTCTCTAGAGGACGCAAGCGTTCAGCAAAAAGGTCCCGCCACTCCAGGAAGTCCCGTGCTCGTCGCCGTTCTCCTTCCTCCTCATCTTCGTCGTCTTCTTCCTCTTCTTCGTCGTCGGGGAGCTCTCCTTCGCCCGCCCGCAAATCCCGCAAGGGTAAGCAGGGGGTGGGGGGGACAGCCCCTCGTCGAGGAAGATATTTAAGATCTTCCACACCCTTATTCCTCACGCTTTTCCTGGGGTCTCCACCGCGCAGCCTCCGGCTGTCGCTCCGGAACCCGCTCCTTTTCCCCCTCCTCCCGCTGCTGCTCCCGTCGAGGGCGCGAGTCCTCCCGGGGATGTGGGAGTCATTATCGTTCCTCCCGTTTCCCCGGGACTCGAGTCTCCGTCGGGAGACGTAGCTGAGGAGTTGGTTACCTCCGCACCTCCTTCCCCGTCACCCCCTCCTGCGGGCGACGGATACCTTCCCTACTCTTGGGCTCTTCTCCCTCCTGCCTGGACCCACTCTTCGGAGGAGGGCAGACTGGTGGCCTGGTCTCCGGACACGGCTCAACCAGACGTGTGGACCCGGAGGGATGACGTCCTGATGAAGTGGGGGGCGGATGAGAAGGGCAACGCTATTCCCTTCTACAAGGTCCGTCCTATCTCAGCGCCCATACCCACTTCATCGAGGGTGTCCTCTGCGGCTACCCTGGACGCGATGGGTTTTCTGGTGGAGTACAGACAGTTGCACTTGTCCGAGGCTTGGAGGATTGACCGCTCCCACGGGAACACGGCGGTCCTCCTTTCCCCGGACGCGTACTTCCCAGGGGATAAGGGCGAAGGGGACCTGGACATCCCAGCCCTTCTCCTTAAGTCCCTGGACCACCAGAGACACAGCGCGCCCAGGAAGCCCCCTCCTCCGTCTTTCCCCGTCATCCTCCCTCATTCCCGTGCCACCCCGGGCTTGAGGGAATGCCTGTGGAAGACGGAGAAGGAGCCCCCGGTCCCCTATCAGCTGAAGGAGCCCGATGGCAAGTTGCGACAGGCGGAGTCTGCTACCCGCTTAGAGTTGGCCCACACCATCTCCACGGGGGCAGCCGCCTCACTTATCAGGGACTACCTCAACGCCCTCACCAACACCTACCACGAGATGTCGGGTGTACAGCTAGCGTGAGTACCTTACTCGTGTGTCATGTTAATTAAGGGATACGGGGTAGAGGGTCTTTCTGTTACTCCCGGGTACTTATCCCCGGGTTCGCTCGGTTTTTTCCTTGTTTACCCCTTACAGTGACACCCTCTCTTCCATGGCCACCGTGATGGAGGGCGTGGCGGCGATGGCGACCCACAATATGCGGGAGGAGGCAAAGGCTTTCGCCGAGGCGAGACTGGCAGCCCGCCAGGCGGCGGCTAAATCTGCGCCGGAGATGGCACAGAGGGGAGTGGTGCGAGCTGCCCCCCTGTCCCCTGCCCTCTTCGATCAACCGGCGACGGACACAATCTTCGCCTCCCTCCCAGCGGTAATCAATTTACCAAAACCCTCTACCTCCAAGTAAGTACCTCTCGTTCTTCTTACCCGAGTTTTCACGGGAGGTGAAATGGAAGGATTTTTCGGGTCTACTTTGTTCCTAATCGTTCTGTTTGTCCGTAGGCCACGTGCCCCACAGCCATCCAGACCAGCCTACCAGCCCTGGAGGCCCTCCCAGCCCTCCAGACTACCGAGGCCCTCCTATCCCACTCCCCCGAAGGCACACAACAGGCCCTCCCAGAGGGGCCAGCAGCCGTTTCGAGGAAGGGGACAGGGCTCCAAGCCCTACTCCAAGCCCAAGTCCTCCTTCAACCACCCCTCCCAGAAGGACCGCTCCACTTGAGGGTCCCACTCTGGGCTGCCTCACAGGGTGGTCAGCAGCCTGGCCCGCCCACGGCTGGGCAGCAAGGATAATTCGCCAGGGCCTGTCATGGCCCTGGATTACTGTTCCGGTGAGTAACTGTTATCTCTCCTGTTCTGACATATGACTTATGCCTAATCCCGTCCTTGGGTTACCGTTAGGTCAAAATCAGAGTTTCCCTTGCGGTCAAAATCTCTGCCTCTCCCGTCATTTACCCTCCAACCACCCCGGGTCCCTCGGGCCCCGGGGGATTAGGATTAACTGTACTCTCACTGACACCTGTCTCTTCCCGTTACAGCCACTACGTCTACCTCCTGCCTCAACCAAAGTGTCACTTTCGGTCGTCCCGCATGTGTTAGAAATGCGGGAAAAAGGGGTAGTGGAGCGGGCGACGGGAAGGGCCTTTCTTTCTCGTTTATTCACGGTCCCCAAAAAGGACCAGGGAAAAACGAGATTGGTGATGGACCTGAGCAAGCTAAACAAATTCGTGAAAACATTACATTTCAGGATGGTTTCGGTTGCTCAGGTCCGCACAGTTCTGAGGAAGGGAGACTGGTTAGCATCCCTGGATCTCAAGGATGCGTACTGGCACGTCCCGATCCACCCCAGGTTTCGCCGTTTTTTGGCCTTCCAGGTGGGGACCGAGACGTTCCAATTTACCAGGCTCCCTTTCGGTCTTTCTCTAGCTCCGCGAGTCTTCACAAAGCTCGTGAGGGTGGTGGCATCCCGTCTGGCAGAGGCGGGTGTTCCCACCCTCATGTACCTGGACGATTGGTTGCTTCACGCCCCTTCCAAGGAGCAGGTAGCAAACAACGTCCGGGTAGCGAGGAGAGTGCTAGAGGAAATGGGGTTCCTTTTGAACATCCCCAAGTCCTCTCTCACTCCCACTCGCAAACTGTGTTGGATAGGAATAGAGTGGGACTCTCTTTCGGCCACCCTCTCTCTCGCTCCAGACAACGCCTGCCGGACCCTCCGCCACGTCCGCCAGGCGCATTTTTCCCGTACTTTCTCTCGCCGCCAGTGGGAATCATTGCTCGGGTCCCTAAATTTCGCGGCCCCTGCAATGCCCCTGGGACGATTGAAACACAGGAGGCTGACGCGGGAGGTAAACCTCCACCTGTCCCCCGCACACAGGGACCTTCCCAGGCAAGTGTCCCCCTCTCTCCACCGCCTCCTTCGCCCCTGGCTACGTCCCGGTGCCCTGCGTCAGCGGGTCCCCTGGGTGTTCCCTCCCCCGGGGATCACGGTGGCGACAGATGCATCGGACGTAGGCTGGGGATACCAGTCTTGCCTGGGACATCAACGTTGCGGGGGATGGAAGGAAGGGGAAAGGCTACTGCACATCAACGCCCGGGAGTTGATGGTAGCGAAGGAATGGCTCAACAGACACCCTCAGTTTGCCAGGATAGGCGTCCGCTTCGATATGGACAACGTTGCGGCCGTGCAGTGCCTACAGAAACAGGGCACCGCACGGTCGGAAATTCTCCTGTTCCTGTCAGAACAGATTTTTGCAATAGCGGCCAAGAGGGACATTCACCTCTCGGCCCGCTACGTGCCAGGGCGGGAGAACGATTGGGCGGACGCCCTATCCAGGTTCAGGGGGACGTCAGTCGAGTGGCAACTGCGTCCCCTTGTGTTCGAGTCTCTCTGCCTTCGCTACGGGACACCGGAGGTGGACCTATTCGCCTCCCCATCCACGGCCCTACTTCCTCTGTTCCTGACATTCTCATCCAGAACAGAGGCGGGAGGCCCGGACGCTTTCACAGAGGACTGGAACAGGTGGGGGCATCTCTACCTCTTCCCACCCCCAGCTACGTCAGTCCTCCTGAAGGTGATCCTCAAGCTGCGCACGTTCAAGGGGAGGGTTCTCCTCATAGCCCCCCTCTGGCCAGCACAGCCGTGGTTCGGAGAGTTGTCCCGGTGGTGCCCTCATCCCCTTCAGTTGGGATCGGCGTGCCTCTCCAGCACCCTGTCTGCACCACTCCAAGCGTCACTGAAACTACATGCTTGGAGTTTCTACGGGGAGTCCTCAGCAAAAGGTTCACTTAGGAGACAGTGGACAAGATGTTGAGGGCTCATCGTCAGTCGTCGGTGCGACAGTACGAATCGTGCTGGAAAAGATTCCAGGACTTCTTGCGAAGACACCTCTCCATGGTCATCTCGGAGGACACAGTCCTGGAATTCCTCACGTGGCTCGCCGATTCCACCAACAGGGCCCCGGCGACGGTGCTTGCGCATCACGCAGCCCTGTCTGATCCCCTCCTCCTGGGTTTTAACATTAAGGTTTCGGAGAGGCCTCTCTCTCTCCTGAGGATGGGGATTCGGGCGGGGACCGCACCTCACCGGGCCCAGACGCCCTCCTGGTCCCTTCACGGCGTCCTTTCCTACCTGACCTTCGAGGGGGTCCCTCTGGAGGTTTGTCACCTCCTCCAGAAAGCTCTCTTCCTGCTCGCCTTAGCTACAGGGTACAGGGCATCTCAGTTGGCAGCCCTGACCCGTCACACAGCCTTTTCTTCCGTAAGCCCTAACCTTACTTCCTTAACTATCTCCCCCTCTCCTGCTTTTCTAGCTAAGAACGAGCAGGCTGACGACAGAATTGGCCCCCTCGCAGTACCCTCGTTCCTGAGGGATGGAAGTTTCCACCCCCTCTGCCCAGTCCACGCCTTTTCAGCATACGTGGAGGCGACGAAAGGGGCTTCTCCGGACCACCTCTTCTACAACTCTAGGTCCGGTAACCCTCTCTTCCCTAGGTCAATCGCTCGCCTTCTCTGCCGAGTGATAGAGAACGGGGATCCCGGACACGCCCCGAGGGCTCACAGCGTTAGGGGCGTGGCCGCCTCCCTCGCCTTCCTCAGGACTCACTCGGTGGAGAGGGTCAGGGATTTGGGGGGTTGGACTTCCACTTCCTCCTTCAGGACGAGGTACCTGTTCCACTCGCTCTCCCCTACCCCCTGTGTGGCTATGGGTACTCCACCCTCCATTCCCCAGGGTCCCCACGGGAGACACATGGGGGGGAGGGGCCGCCCGAAGAGAAAAGGTCGGGCGACATAAGTCCCGTCACTATCATCCCATACCTCATCCACATCTTGTACAGCTTCATGCTCATCCCCATTCTATCATACGTGTACATATGGTGCGGAAAAAATAAATTACATTGTTACGGAATTCTTGTGTATTCATTTTCCAAACAATTACCTTACTATGATGAGTGACAGGATATGTTTTTACACAGGATGTCTGCATCCTAGTGTCCTCCTTCATCCCCTCGGGATCACATTACCTGAGCGAGGGCCATAGCCCTAGCTCAGAGGACTTGAATAAGGGGGGGGGGGTTGCCATGGTCACCTCCCCCCTCCTCTCCTAGACCCGAACCCTCGAGTCTGCCTATAAAGACTTTATGTGTAACAATTCTGGTCTATAACAGAATGGTCTACGGGTATATGGGATAAGCTACTACACCCCCACCACGGCTACTCACCTAGCCAGTGTTGGGAGTTGCTTTAGCTTCTACCTCACCGGGCTCGGTTACCTTTCCTGCTCTCCGCTCTCAACCACTCTTAACTAGCACGTGATTGCCTCCACCTCACCTCCCACCTACCGCATCGCATGCATAGCAATCCAGCTGTGCTGGTTTCACTATACCAATAATAGTGCATTTGTCGCGGCTTCTAGCCGCTTAAATTGTATTTATTGGTTGTGAAACTAGCACAGCTTTGACTGTCCCACCCACCTCCCGATGCGGCAGGCATTCACTTCTTTCTCATTGGAGTGACCGAGCGGTATTCAGCGGAGGAGGGGCTTAATACCTCACCACGCCACCACCAGGTGGCTCCACTATCAGTACAGCGCCAGATTTGAATTTTATTTACTTCTGATGATCGTCACGGAATAGACCCTTCCAACCCAGATTATGCCTATACGGGGCCTGGGCTTGAGAAGGGGCGTATTCTATAGCAATCCAGCTGTGCTGGTTTCACAACCAATATATACATATTTAAGCGGCTATAAGCCGCGACAAATGCACTAATATTCCAAACAACATATCGGTAGTAACCACTTACATTCTACAACTACACCAACTACATCACCGATAAAAACAACAAGCAAACAACATTGGGTGAAGGAACTACACTGCGTGGTGGAATAGGAGGTAGGTAGTTGTTGTTGTTGTTGAAGTTCATCAGAGTATCTGGCCGAGCAGTCCTGAGTCTGGTTGACCGAAGCCGTGCAGATGCTCGGACCCCCAAATGGGAGTCAGGGTAATAGTGAGATCTGTTTCTTCGAAGGCAGCAGACGAGGGGACTGCTAGCTCACAAGCATGTATCCCTGGGGCAAAAAGCCTACTGTCTATAGTCTTCATTGTTGTGCCACCCAATCATGTGATCTTGTCGGCTACCCAGAAGGAATGAGAGATAGTAAGAGAGACAGACATAACAGGCCAGGGTTTGGTAGACCAGCCTTCACCATGGAGGAAGGTAGTGTTATGGGGTGCTTTCAGGTCATGTCGGTTTTCTTGTTACAGTATATCTGTGTCAGGATTCGTGCCAGGTTGCGATTTTTTTTTATGGGCTGAGGTGTTGGAATGTGAGAGTTCTTTAGTCAGCAAAATAGAATGACAATATAAGAAAAGTAAGCGATGGTAAATAAATGCAGTAAATAGTACTCCAACGTGTGTATGCATCTTTTAGCTCGCAAGGCAATTTCTCCTCTCCGTTACAGAGACGCTTCACATAATCATATTTCATAATGAATAAAGAACGCCACGGAAATAAGTAGCTGTTGTGTCGATTAAATTGTGTCGAGTAGAGCCAAGTTACTCTTCCAGGACGTTAGCAGTTGTCACGTACCTACAGTCAACACTCGACAAACAGGTTCGGCTGTGGGACATCCTCCGCAAACCAGATCTAACTGACCGTAACCAACCCGAACTTCTTGCCCTAATCTACCAAGTGGCGCCGATAGCGAGGGCCTTATCAACCTATCACAGATGAGCTTACTTGCTCACAACCTATGGCAGAGTCGATTACATACATTGAACCTATCAGAGACATGTGGTCTTAAGGATCGGCCAATCAGCAGTCGTTGGGGGTATATATAAGCAGCTGCCCCCGGCTGACTGAACACCGGCTGATGACACCGTATCAGCTTCAAAATCTCATGTTCTCGCTCAGGTGACTCCCATGAAGCCTACATCCGGGAGTCGTCCGGTTCGTCGCGAGACGAGCCGTTCGAGGACTGGCTCTGTACCTCATGGAGAGGAACAGGCGATGGAGACTACCGTCGCGAAACCTGCCCGCGGGAGGTCCCCGGGAAGTGCAGAGGAGGAAGAGGGTCTTCCCTCCCAGCACAAAAAGGTTCGGCCAGACGAACAAGGCTCCAAGAAACCCCCTAAACAGCGATAATCTTCGCGCTAACCATACTCCAATGGAACTGTCGAAGTCTTAGAGCTAGATTAAATGAACTTAAACTTTTGGCTTGTTCTTACGCTGCCGATATTATTGCCCTTCAGGAAACTTATCTGAACGACCAAGTCGAAGACGAGGTTGTTCAGCTTCGGAACTACAAGTTAATTAGGAGGGACCGTGGGGGGAGGGGTGGAGGTGGAGTGGCAATCTACATCCGCCATAACCTCCCTTTCACTGATGTGCCCGGTAATTTTCCTCTGGAAAGTGTCGCTTGCAGAGTAAAATTCGGTGGCACCTACCTGACTATCTGTTCTGTCTACTGTCCTCCTGATACAGTAACTTATGATGATGTTTTTGATCTACAGGACAGTCTGCCCTGTAGAAAATTAATTGTAGGTGATTTTAATGCTCATCATACGTTATGGGGTTCCCTGCAGGATGACAGAAAGGGGGAACAGATGGCTAGGCTAATCAGTGATTCCAATTTGGTTCTTCTGAACGACGGTAGTCCGATGAGAGTTGATGATAATACTGGTAATTTTAGCGTTCTTGACCTATCTCTGGTCTCCCCATCAATTGCAGCCTCTTGCCAGTGGCTACCCATTGATGACTCATTGGGAAGCGACCATTTTCCTATTGTGATTAAATTTAAAAGCGACACTGGTAAAGAGCCTTCAGCACCTAAATTTAATGTAAAAAAAGCAGACTGGGTGTCCTTCACAAAGGGTGTCAATATTGAAATTGTTGGAGAAACCATTGATGATAAAGTAAATAATATTCAAGATAATATCCTCAAAGCCGCAATGGCAACAATTCCTAAGACTTCGGTAGATAGCGCAAAGCATAGAGTTCCATGGTGGACGCCAGATTGCCGCAGGGTACTGTGTGAGAGGAATAGAGCCTACAGGCTTTTCAAAAATCGCATTAGTGATGAGAACTTTCGCAAGTACAAACTTGCGAGAGCTAGGGCTCGTCGAACCATCAGACAAGCCAAACGAGACTCCTGGCGATGCTTTGTCTCTAGTATCAACAGTGAAACATCAATTTCCCAAGTCTGGTCCACTGTAAGAAAATTAAATAAGAAAAAAATCTCTAATAAAATTACCAACATCACTTTTAATAACATCAATTATGACGAACCTAGAGACATTGCTAACGCCCTCGCCAGGCAGTTCTCTTTTGCTAGCAGCTCTGAAAATTACCATCCAGCTTTCCTGCCCATCGAGGAAGCATCAGAGCTGCAGCATATTGACTTTGCCACAGGAGATGAATTAGATTACAACAGTGATCTAACAATGCAAGAGCTTGTCCAAGCCCTAGGAGCCTGTAGTGGGACATCCCCAGGACCCGATGAGATTCGGTATGAGATGATAAAGCATCTTGATCATGATTCCATGATCAAGATGTTGCAAGTGTTTAACGAGATTTGGAGGGGTCACACCTTTCCAAACTCGTGGAACTTTGCACATGTCATTCCCATACCGAAAGGAGGGGGGGACCCCAGATCGACTTCATCGTATCGCCCTATTGCGCTCACAAGTTGCTTATGCAAGGTCATGGAACGAATTGTTAATCGTAGGCTATTGCATTTTTTTAATTCCAGGAATTTGCTGGTTGACGAGCAGTGTGGCTTCCGTAAAGGTCGCCAGACGCTCGATCAGCTAGTGAACCTGGAAGTTCAAATTCAAGAGGCATTTGCCAAAAAACAATTTTTGATTGCAGTATTTTTAGACATTGAAAAAGCCTACGACATGACTTGGCGACATGGCCTCCTCAGGAAACTATATGCGATGGGATTACGCGGTAACCTGCCCTTTTTTGTTAACAATTTCATTTCTGACAGAACTTTCTCTGTCAAGCTTTTTTCGGACACAGTCACTTTCTCGGACATATTTGTCCAGGCAAATGGGGTGCCCCAGGGGAGTGTTCTGTCTCCGACCTTATTTCTATGTATGATCAATGACATTCTACCAGCTCCTCCTCGAAATCTTAAATACTCACTGTACGCCGACGACTGTGCGATATGGCACTCCAGCTGTAATGCAGAGTTTTCGGCAACTCGGATCCAATTGGCACTGGATTTGATTCACAATTGGGGCCTCCAGTGGAGTTTTAAGTTTTCAGTAAGAAAGAGTGTAGGGGTTATTTTCACTCATAGGAAGAAGCCAGACGTCAGGCTGACTATGGGTGTCAACCCCCTACCTATTCAAAATTCTACTAAATTTCTTGGACTGCATTTTGACAGTCGACTGACATGGCGAGTCCATGTCAGTCAGTTAAAAATTAAATGTTTAAAAGCACACAATTTGCTGAAGTGCATTTCTGGTACTCAATGGGGAAAAGATAGGAAGTCATTGCTAATGCTATATAAATCCCTGATTAGATCTAGAGTAGATTATGGGTCAATAGTGTATGGTTCGGCATCTGAGTCTGTGTTGAAAGGTTTGGATGTTGTGCAGAATGCGTGTTTGCGTGTGTGTCTTGGAGCCCTACGTTGCACTCGAATCGAGCGTCTAGAGGTGGAGTCACAAGTGCCTCCCCTCCGATTGAGACGAGATCAACTACTATTTGTATACTGTGCTAAGAAATCCAGGGTGCCGAGTCATCTTCCCGGGAATGCCTTGCTTCGGCAACAGCACCCGGGGGGCCATGGCGCTAGGCCCCTGGCAGAGGGACCGAGTCGTCCGTCCGGGAACCCCTGCGCCCCAGGGGGCACTGGCGTGAGGCCAATGGGGACCAGGCCCCAAGTTCAGGTACCCGGGGAGCCGAGTCATCCTCCCGGTAATGCCTTGGTGAGGCATTTGCAGCCGGGGGGCCATGGCGATAGGCCCCCGGAAGGGCCGAGTTATCCGCCTGGGCGTCGCACGGCCCCGGAGGGCACTGGCGTGAGGTCCCTCAGAGCAAGACTCCACGACCTCGTAGAGTGTGTCGGTATAGAATTATCAACAATCGATTCCCTGGTTTTAGTAAATATTGCACCCTGGGTAACACCCCCCGTCACTATTGTGGATTCCTGGCTGCCAGGGGTTAAATCCCGGGTGCCGGAGGTGGAGGTACACCAGAGGTTTCGTGAGATAATTGTTCAACATCTTTCATATTTCCATCTGTATACCGACGGTTCCAAGACGGATGAATGTGTGGGTGCAGGTGTGTGGTCGACTGAATGCCAGTTTAGATTCAGACTGCCGATTCATACATCTATTTTTCTTGCTGAACTTTTTGCTATTAATAAAGCTTTGGATTTTGCCCTATCGACGACCCACGATAGGATAGATATTTTTACAGATTCATTAAGTTCACTTCAAGCTATTAAATCCTTAAATACAACTAACAACGAAATACAGGGTAATATCATTAGTAAGCTGTTTTGTGCCAATAAATCAATCAAGCTAATATGGGTACCTTCACATTATGGTATCTATGGTAATGAACAGGCTGATATACTAGCCGGGTCAACTGTTGATCTGGACATTAGCATAGTCCGTACGGATCTCAGGTGTTTTGTTTCCCTCATTAAGTCTCGAATTCATCTCCTGTGGCAAAGGCAGTGGACCAGATTAAACATCAGAAACAAAGTCAAAAAAGTTATTGAACCCTGGGCTACGTCATCATGGCGTAGTCGCAGGGACGAGGTGGTGTTAGCCCGTCTAAGGGTTAACGCCACATGGTTAACCCACCTAGAACCATATATTAACAGAACTTTTCCCCCTCAATGCACATCATGCAACACAATACTATCTATAAATCATTTAATAATTTTTTGTACTGATCATAATAATCAAAGAAGTAAAATTAAACAATATTTTCAACTTAAAAAAATAGCTCTAACCATCGAAAATATTCTATCAGATGATAAGAATATTATAAACAAACTGCTGAGTTTTCTGAGGGAGACAAAACTTTATGACCTTATATAGATTGATATAATAAAATGGATCCAATGTCTTAATGACCTTTGGCTATATGCCTCTGGTTGATAGCCAATAAATCCAAACAAGTAGCAACAAGTAGTGACTGAACAGGACTTTGAGAATGGGTCGTGGAGAGAGAAGACGTATGATTTGTGCTCTCTCCTCTAGCTGCCAGGGCCTGCCGCACCGGCAGTAGTTTCTTTTTTTTCGCCCTTCTGGTGACCACTAGGATTAGCTAGTATTCATTCCCTCCATAGCTGGTAGTAGATATAGTAGGTGTCTATATCTTTATATTGAGATCAACTTTGCCTCCTGCCTATGGTGGACTCCCCCACTGATAGCTCTGGGTGTGGTTTAACACAGTCGGACCACCTTAGTGTGGGTCGAGAGGTTGATCTCAAACATTAGTTAATTAGGGCTGGTATTATCTCTTTCTGATTTTTTCTTTTCCTCTTCACACTTCCCCCCATCCTTGGGGGAAGTGGTTACTATGTTGCCTTCCCTCCCAACCCCTCCTCCGTATAGCGGAGGAGGCGGCCATGACCGACCACCACCACGAAACGACGGACGAACCGAGACTCGAACACCCCTTGACATAGACATGAAGAATGCCTCATTTGTTATGTTATATGCCACTGGTTCGGCCCCACTAGCCGGCCTCAATCCCTTCATTGTTCAAAAGGTAATTGATGGCTGGGCTGGTGTGGTTGAATCAGTTAAAAAACTTGCATCTGGAGACCTCCTAGTAAAAACATTTAATTCAAAACAAGTAGCCACTTTGCTGAAATTACGTCAGATTCACAATTATGAAGTTGAAGCCAAGATTCCTCAAGCCATGAATTCCTGCAGGGGAGTAATCACTTGTAGGGATTTAATGATGATGGAAGAAACGGAAATAATTGAGAAAATGAGGAATCAAGATATTATTGACGCTAGATTTATAACTCGTTTAGAGGATGGTATAAGGAAGAAGACTGCAACACTAATTTTGACTTTTGGCAAAGTTTCACTTCCTGAAACTGTCAAAATTGGTTATGAAATCGTTAAAGTAAGACCCTTTATCCCCAACCCTCTTAGATGCTTGAATTGTCAGATTTATGGACACGGAAATCGAACTTGTAAGGCTTCTTCTCCAGTGTGTGGCAGGTGCGCGACGCCTGGCCATGCTGAGGAAAAGTGCACATCAGTGGAGCTCTCCTGCTTTCATTGTAAGGGTACTCACTCCACTTCCTCGAGGGATTGTCCCAAGTGGAAGCTGGAGAAGGAGGTCTGCTCAGTGAAGGCAGTGCCAGGTATCTCTTATCATGATGCGAGGAAGGCGGTGATGGGATCGCAAGCGACCCCATCACCCAATGTCTCGTATGCATCGGCGGTGATATCTCGACCCGTGATGTGTACTATTAGTACTCAGACTGAGTCAGAGCCGAGCGAACAGGCTGAACAATCTACTTCTACACCTACTATTATTACCCCCTGTAAGACTATTACCAAATCTACTAACTCCTATTCTCAGGCTGCAGCTGCTTTGCAGTCAGAGAAACAAAAGAAGAAGTCAGACAAGTATGACAAAATTAACTACACCACCCTAAAACCAAACAAGTCACTTCCTTGCACACACCCTACTCCCACTTCATCGGGGGGGAGAAGGGATAGCTCTTCCTCGGTGGAGTCTGGGAGACTCACCATTGATGAGGAAGCAATGGATGTCTCCGGACGCAAGAACCGGGAAAGGTCCCCCGGTAGCTACTCGCCACGCGGCGGGCGGCACAAGAAGACTAAGCGCTCAGGCCGACCCCGTAACTCTTAAATCGCCATGTTCACTGTACTACAGTGGAATTGTAGAAGTCTTGGGAATAAATTGAACAACATATCAATATTATTACACACACACAGGCCAGACGTCGTCTGTTTACAGGAGACAGGGTTGGAGAATCACTCTGACCCAACACAATTTAAACATTACAACGCATACAGGAGAAACGATGGACATGGAGTAGCAATATACACACACAAATCATATCCACAAACACAAATAACATTAAACACTACTCTGGAAGCCGTTGCTTGCAGAGTGAAATTACACAACACCTACATATCCATCTGCTCTCTTTACTGTCCGCCACGCGGCCCCATTGACAGTGATTCATTTCATAATCTATTTGGTCAACTGCATGGTAAAAAATTAATACTGGGCGACTTTAATGCCCATCACTGTCAGTGGGGAAGCTTAAGAACTGATGCTCGCGGAGGGCAGATGGCAGACATTATACTACAATCCAACCTCTGCCTCCTGAACGATGGTCAAGCCACCAGGGTTGACGATCGTTCTGGCAACTTTTCGTCTATCGATTTGTCTCTGGCCTCCCCGGATATACACCAGGATTTTTCTTGGCATCCTGAGTCCGACTCCCTTGGTAGTGACCACTTTCCCATCTGTCTCTCTTATTCAAGTCATACTGTTTCGGCCCCTTTGGTTCCAAAGTTCAATTTTAAGAGAGCAGATTGGGGGTCTTTCGGGAGGATCGTCGACCTAGATATATCTGGGGAGGCCATAGATGAAAAGATGCGAAATTTAACACAAAACATCTTACACGCAGCCGAGGATGCTATTCCCAAAACCTCTATAATTCGAAATAAGCGTGAAGCACATTGGTGGTCAACGGATTACCGAGAGGCATGAAGGAAGCGTAATAGGAGATACAGGATTTTTGACAAACAGCCCACTCAAAACAACCTTATAGCTTACAAACGGGCGAGGGCTGAGGCGAGGAGAGTCATTAATAGAGCTAAAAGGGACTCTTGGCGGTCGTTTGTGTCCACGGTGAATCGTTTTACACCACTTACAAAAGTCTGGTCCACTATATAGATATTAAATAACAAACGCCCGTATACTCCCATCACCACTCTTCAAGTGGACAATAACATCTACGACGATCCCGTGGACGTAGCAAACGTACTTGCCAGGAGTTTCTCAAAAGTAAGTAGTTCAGCCAATTACGATCAACGTTTTCTCCATCTCAAACGTATGGCTGAACTACAAGAGATAGACTTTGCCACAGAAGACGTAGACTACCCGTACAACCGGGAGTTTACGATAGACGAACTTCTCCTTGCCCTAAGATCCTGTAAAGACACCAGTCCTGGACCTGACATCATTACGTACGGTATGATCCGGCATCTTGGCCAGGATAACCTGGTCAAGTTGCTAGCAGTGTATAATGAGATTTGGGTGTCTAACACCTTCCCAAACTCATGGCACTTTGCGTGGATCATACCGATACCTAAACAGTCTGGTCGTCTTGTGAATTCCAGTTCATTTCGACCTATTGCGTTGACTTCTTGCCTCTGTAAAGTCATGGAAAGAATGATAAATAATAGGCTACTTTTTGTTTTAGAAGCGAAGGGTTTATTGAGTGATCGACAATGTGGCTTCCGGAAACACCGGAGCACAGTTGATCACTTGATGAACCTGGAACATTGCATTTCAAAGGCATTTGCCAATAAAGAATTCATGGTAGGGGTGTTCTTGGACATCCATAAAGCCTATGACATGACATGGCGACATGGTATTCTGATGAAGCTTCACGGTTATGGTTTAAGAGGTAATTTGCCCATTTTCATTAACAACTTTTTGCGTGACAAAACCTTTTCTGTCACCCTTCCCTGTAATGTAACATCGGACATTTTTGTCCAAGAGAACGGGGTGCCACAGGGAAGCGTGCTTAGTCCAACACTTTTTAACATCATGATCAATGATATTCTGTCATCAGCTCTAGTTCCCAGGAATCTTAAATACTCGTTGTATGCTGATGATTGTGCAATGTGGCACTCGTCACGTAATGCACAGTTTTCAGTAGGACGGATTCAAGCAGCGCTTGATTCTGTCCACCAATGGGCCTTACAGTGGGGCTTTAAGTTTTCCGTTCCTAAGTGTACCGGAGTAATTTTTAGTAAACGTAGAGTACCTCAAATTAACGTAACGTTAGATGGCCAACCGGTACCATTTCATAATTCTGTTAAATTTTTAGGAATTCATTTTGCCCAAAGATTAAATTTTACACATCATGTTAATAATTTGCTTGTTCGTTGTGAAAAACTTTTAAATGTCCTTAAGTACCTATCAGGTACCACATGGGGAGCCGACAGGAAATCTTTATTAATGGTGTATAAGACCCTTATTCGTACAAAGCTAGACTATGGCTCACAGGTGTATGGGTCGGCATCAGATACAACACTAGGAAAATTGGATGTATTTCAGAATAAATGTTTACGTGTGTGTTTGGGAGCTCTGAAGTGTACACGTGTAGCTAGGATGGAGGTGGAGGCGAACATACCTCCTCTCCGACTTCGACGGGATCAGCTCGCACTCAACACCGCTATGGCAACGATCCGGAAGTCGGAGATCGGCAACGTAGCCAGTGCCTCCCTCCATCAACATCACTACCTTCAACACGGAAGAAGGAGGCCACTGGCTGTGCGCCTCCACCTGCTAGCCGAACAACTACAAATAGACCTTGGGGACTGCGACAAGTTCATCACCACCAAGAAACCACCGTGGGAGACACCCAACTTCGGCGTCAACACATCGTGGTTACCATCATCAAAAGAAAAGGCGCCGGAGTTGGAGATACACCACCTGTTTGGTGATATCATCCGCAGTCACCTGGGGTCTCATCACGTGTACACTGACGGCTCCAAGTCAGATGAAAGTGTGGGTGCGAGTGTATGGTCGAGTGAATGTGAACATAGGTACAGATTGCCGATACATACATCTGTGTTTACAGCTGAACTTTTCGCTATAGACAAAGCCATAGACTATGCAATAAATTCTCGACATAATTCAATAGTAATTTTCTCAGACTCCAAGTCAGCCCTTCAGGCAATTAATTCATGTCAAACTATTTCCAATGAAATCCAGGGTCGCATCATTAATAAGTTGCACTTATGCAACAAGTCCTTCACTCTGATCTGGGTGCCCGGGCATTGTCGTATTTATGGCAATGAACGGGCAGACTTACTTGCGAAATCGGCTGTAGAGCTTGAGGAGACTTGGGACGTCTCTCGTGATCTGCAGTCGTGTCTATCCCTCGGAAAGAAATCAATTCATCTTCTGTGGCATGGTCAGTGGACCAGACTTAACATCAACACCATCAAGCCTCAACTAGGTAATTGGGCCACTGCCAACCGGCCCAATCGATTAGAAGAACGTATCCTGGCAAGACTGAGAACAAACTGCACCAGAATAACTCATCTAGAACCATATATAGACAAACGTTTTCCACCGCATTGTAACACCTGCAATGCGGTGTTATCTATCAGTCATATCATCCTGCATTGTCGGCGATTTGTGGGGGAACGTGCTTCCCTCATAAGTTACTGTGATGCAGTAAAAGTCCCCTTCACACTCTCAGCTCTCTTAGGTAATGGGGATGGTGGTGTGACTGATAAATTGATGACTTTCTTGAGGGAGACCGGACTGATCAGAGTGATGTGACTTTTTATTTCTATTGTTACCATTTTTGTATGCCTATTTTTCAATTATGAATGCTATAAATTATGTGTTGTATATATTGTATATTGTATCCGTGGCTGATCACGTTCGCGATACATGATACACCTATGGTGTTGGAACATTCCGTTAAGCCAAAGCAGTTCAAGCTAGTTTCATTAGACACAACATCCTTTGAAAAGTGCTGAGTTGCAGCGTGGGGGAATCTTCCATGCTGAGCTACTGATTGCTAGATTCACTCTGTAATTATCTATATGTTAATCTCTATACTATAATCAACTCCATATTGTCATCTCGTATGTAGAGAAAGGGACAATATATATTTACTCCCTTTTTCTTATATAAACTCATATCTAACTTATCCATATTTCATATGTAAGCTTAGCATTGTAAATAGCATCATCGACAACCTGTCATCTGAGAAAGGGTGTGGCAGTGTATACCACGAGCGAGGACTACCAGAGAGAGAAGGCGCACTACAAGCCCTGCCCTGAAGACAACAGGTTCACTCCTACCTTATATTAGAGAGACACGAGATGTCTGTATAACCTGTAACTATATCTAATATACTCAGTAAATAGAGACAAGTCCACGAGTTTACTCTAACCCTTAAGTAACTAACTTAGTTCCCCAGGAAGACTAGAGTGGTAGTTCAGAGCAACGGTAAGTTGGCTTGAAACCAGAGGTCTACATCGGCGTAGTAAGTAATACTAGCCCGAGAGTAAGTGAGAGTTTCGAGCAGGTGTTTCCGAGAGAAGCTGTTGCTGAGCTTGGACGACCCCACGAGTACATAATGGTGGCAGCGGTAAGGGATACGTAACATTCACAGTGTCCTGTATTAATTCTATATTCCAAACAGAATAATTGTGTACGTGGTGGGCGGCTCGGGCGCTTTCCTCGTTGGCAACACTGACGGAGCGAGAGCGAGCCAGAGCGATACCAGCTGGGGGTTGCCAGCTAATGGTGGCTGAGTAACCTAACCTACTTTAATCAGGCATTTTTCCCTGTGTGCCTTTCCCAGGGAAAAAGAGGAATTGTCTGTTGTGGGTACTCTCATCTGGGAAAGAACAAGGACGGACTTAGGAGGGCGAACCAGAAGAGTGAACGGGAGCTGTGAGAGGAACGACTGGCCAGCGTTTACTCTGGGGGTGTGTGGCATCTACACATTCCTTTACTACGTGTATACTGAACATCTGTAATCTTCATTCTCCATCGGTTAGTTATTTTATTCTATACACATACACAGTGAACATTAAACACACAATAGTAACATGTTGTTGGGGTATTTTTGTATGCCTATGTAATATTTTATTATATGTTGTGGTGAGTGTATAGGAATTATTTCTACGGGACATGTTTAAGAAATTTAGAACGACAAAGAATATAATCCCAGGGGATTTATCAGAGGATTCAGACAGTAGTAGCAGTGAGGGGGAACTAAACTTTCCACCTACTCCCAATACCACTAATATACATGAGCAGTTAAGGGGACTGAATAGTCCAGTACCAGGGCAGTTAAGAAGTGGATATCAATTTCGTGTAGAGGGAAGTGACGAAATAGAGGAAACACGGGAGAACGTGTTTAAGTTACCGCCAAAAGGGCGAGGAAAAGGTAATAAAAATACTACAGTTGTACAAGCTACAATTCCAATGGCGACTGCAAGCACCAGTGCTGTTGGGGGAGCAGCCCAGGCGACAGGGCAGAATGTCACTAACCCTAGTATAGGCAATTTAGTGGGTAGCGCCCACGGGAATCAGCCAACGAATATTATGAGAGTGTTTACAGGTGAGGATTCAGTACCAAAGTTTGATGGGGATCCAAATAAGAATTATACAATAGAGGAATTTATACGGAGACTTGAGCAGTCTTTCGTGGAGTATAATATTACCGAGGATAGAGGTAAAATAGGATATGCAGACTCGAGGATTGAAGGGGAGTTTGCAAGGCAGTTATTAAACTGTAGTTGTCTGTTGGGGAGGTCGTCAAGGGAACAACAGACGTGGGAGGAGTTTAAAAAAGCATTAGTTATAGTGTACCGAAAGTCGGCTCCAGAGGGATGCTCGGCGTGGGCACATAGAATATTCAAGGACTTAGGTTTAAAGGCGTGGACTACATCACTAGAAGTAGCAGTATCAAAGGCGGGTGCTATACGTAAGGATATACAAGATTGTATACAGGACAACAATTGGTCTAAGGATGTTAATGGGGAACAATGGATGAAGGTAGACGACGCCTGTGAGATGTTTGAATATCTCTTGATGTATCTAGGTCTATCAGAGGAGGACCAGAGGAGAGTCCGGAAAAAAAAGTTGGAGCGAGGTAAGGGAATCTGGCATTTAATTAATGAGTTAAAACTGGAAATCAGAGATCCCATGGTTGTTAGACCATTTCGCAACCAAAATGCTACGAAGGTACAGACTTCGGTATTGCAAACGGAGGTAACTGACAGGAGGTCAGAGGGCGAGCCGCAGACAGGCGTAAATGCGGTCGCGGGGCAAAGGAATACAAGGGGTGGAAATTCATCTGTGAGGTACCAGGTAGAATGTTTCCATTGTCGTAAGTGGGGCCATGTAAAGGCCGACTGTCCTCAATTACAGAATAGATCTCAAGGGGATCAATATAGAGGTTCAATGAACAGGGGTCAGGCGTACCCTAGAGGCGCAGCAAGGCGGGCGCGTGGAGGACAAGCTAGAGGACGTGGTAGAGCGTACCACTATGCACATCAGGATAATTATCAACAAGGAGGAGGTTATGTACCTCCCGGACAGAGTAAGTGGTGTGAAATCCATAAATGGTCGAATCATATAACGGCAGACTGTGGAGTAATAATACGAGCTATGCATGAGGAAAAATCACGTATGGGGGTCCGGCGATCAGGGTCGGATGAGGCATTATGACGCAAGGACGAGAGGAAGAGAATGTCTAGAGATATAGAATTCTCCATAGTGTCGGCAGTCAGTAGAAGTAATCATTTAGCCGTAGGAAATCTAACAATAGGGGGAATTCCGGGGGCACTTTTGATTGATACTGGTGCAGTAGTCAATCTAATATCAAAGGAGACCTATCAAAATATTAGAAAACATCATTCTGAGAGGAGTTATGCATTGCAAGAGCCACAATACCAACTGTGTGGGGTGTCAGGAACTACAGTGGATGTTCTTGGAGTTGTGAGATTGCCAGTTCATTTCCGGGGTAGCTCAAGTTTTGCTGCATCATTTTATGTTGTAAGTAAATTTCATCCTATGGCAAGCGGGTTGCTTGGATTGTCAACCATGGCTGAAAGGAAGATTGAGGTGTACCCAGGGGAAGGTTTAATTGTTCATGAAAATGTACCTTATATGTGTATGGCAACCCCGCAACCCAAACACTCAGACAAAGAGGTTAAAACGGTGGGTTATGTAAGGGGCTTTGAAGAGAAGTCAAACCAAAGGGTCATGAAACAAGATAGACTATGCGACACTGCTAGGGTGGAAGTCACGCGTTGGACTGTTGTTACTGCTATTGTACCTGATGCGCACAGGCTGCAACCGCAGGAAATGATTCAGTTCAAGGTGTGTTTGAAAGGAGTGAAAGAAGGCGTAGATGTGGTGTGCATGTCTGAAACATGTAAGTTGAAAGGGGTGTCGCTAGAGTCTACTTTGACTACAGTAAAGTCAGGGGGTGAGACTGTGGTGCTGGCTGTAAATAATACAGGAGTAGAGATTGAAGTTAAGCCAGGCAGTCAATTGTGTGATTTTCTCGTATACCATGGTACGGTATTAGAGCCGAAGCATAACCTACCAGTTGTGAGTGTTGTTGGTTGTATTGGTGCATCTCCTTCGACAGAATTGAGAAGTCAAGTTAAAACTGGGGGAAACTCAGAAGGGAAGGAAGAGTTGTTACAGTTACTTCAAGGGTATAGGAAGGCTATAGCTCTTGCAGGGGAACCATTAGGTAGTACAGACCTAACTTCACATGTGATTAAGTTAAAGCGAGAAGCGCAACCCAGTTACATAAAATCATATAGGCTCCCCCATTCACAAAGACAGATAGTGGACCATACGGTGAAGGATATGTTAAAACAGAAGGTTATTGAACCTTCGACCTCTCCTTGGAGTAGTCCCATATTTTTGGTTCCAAAGAAGGATGGAACATATAGACCTGTTATTGACTATAGGAGAGTAAATCAGCAGACAGTCCCTGATAAATACCCCATGCCTCATTTGAATGACCTGTTGCAGGCTATAGGTGAGGGAAATAAGGTGTTTTCTACCTTGGATTTGCTGTCAGGATATTGGCAGGTGCCAGTTCACGAGCGGTCTCGTGACATCACGGCTTTTTCCACTCATCAGGGTCATTATCAGTTTCGCAGGATGCCATTTGGGCTCTGCAATGCCCCTACGACTTTCCAAAGACTAGTGAACAATGTATTGGCGGGGTTAATTGGGAAAGATGCATTAGTATACCTAGATGACATAATTATTTTCTCAAAGGATGTGCCTACGCACTTGGAGAAATTAAGAAAGGTATTGGAACGTTTAGCATCAGCGGGTTTGAAGCTAAAACTTAGTAAGTGTGAATTCTTGAAACAAAAGATTAAGTATTTGGGGCATGAAGTAGACGAGTCAGGTATACATGTGAATCAGGATAAGATAAAGGCTATCTTAAAGTTTCCAACACCGACCAAGGCAGATCATGTACGATCTTTTCTGGGACTAGCGGGTTACTACAGGAGTTTTGTGTATCAGTTTTCTAGCAAGGCAGCACCTTTGATTAAACTGTTGAAGCAGACAAATAAGTTTGAATGGGGTCAACCACAAGAAGAGGCATTTAGTATATTAAAGGAGGCTCTGACGCAACCACCTGTTTTGGCTTTCCCAGATTTCAAGAAACCGTTTATTTTACATACAGATGCATCGGGGGTTGGACTTGGGGCTGTATTGGCACAAGAAGATGAGGGGGGAAAGTTAAAACCCATTGGCTACGCAAGTAAGGCGTTAAATGATACAGAGAAGAAATATAGTGTTACACATTAGGAGGCATATGCCATAGTGTGGGCCTTGAAACATTTTCGTCCTATTATTTTTGGTTACTCTATTACAGTTTGTACTGATCATCGCCCATGTCTCGAGTTGTTCAAGGGGAAGAATATGACCGGGAAGTTAGCACGATGGCATTTGACTATTCTGGAGTTCAACCCTACTTTCAATTTTGTACCTGGTAAGATTAATGTAGTTGCAGATGCATTAAGTCGACAGACTGTGAACTCTGTAACCACATTGAGTACAATATCCCCACAGAAGTTAAAGACAAAGCAAAGGGAAGATCCTATGTGGAAGAGGGTAATTTATGGTCTAGAGTCAGGGGAAGAGGTAGAAGTTCCAGGTCTACCGCTGAGAACAACAGAGTTTATCCTGAGGGATAATGTTCTTCATAAGGTAACTGTAGTTGAAGGGAAAGAAACATACAGAATAGTAGTGCCAGGGTCTCTGATAGAAACAGTATTAAGGCTTCTTCATGATGCACCGCAAGCAGGTCATAAAGGGAGGGACGCTTGTCTAGAAGAAGCTAGGTCGAGGTATTTCTGGTTGAAAATGCGTAAGGACATAGAAAACCATATAAAGAAATGTGTATCGTGTGCGAGGAACAAGGGAACTAAGGGACCACCCGCTCCTCTGCAAACATTTCCAAGTCCTGCTAAACCTTGGGATGTGGTAGCCATAGATGTGTTACAGCTACCTACAAGTTATCAGGGATCAAAGTATCTGTTGACTTGTGTGGATCACTTCAGTAGGTTTGTTGTGTTAGCTCCTCTACAAGATAAATCAGCTCAGTCCATTGCACATGCTTTAGTAAACTCATTGTTTTGTACATACACTATACCCCGTGTGCTGTTGTCAGACAATGGGACAGAATTTAGAAATAGTGTCCTAGAAGAAATCTGCAAGCTCTACAATATTAAGCAGGTGTTCACGGTTGCATACCATCCTCAAAGTAATGGTATGGTGGAGAGAGTAAATAGGAAGATTTTGGAGGTACTTAGACATCTGGCAGGCTCAATTCAAGCAGGCTGGGAAGATTGGTTATGCCAGGTAACCGCATGTATAAATAGTTCCATACATTCCTCACTGAGAAAGACACCACATTATATTATATATGGTGAGGATAAGGTCCTACCATATGATATATTGGTTGGAAGACCAGGCCCAGTGTATAATGTAGACGACTATGTGAGTGTCCAGGGACACGCTTTTGCAACCATTCACCATGAAGTAAGAAAGCATATGGAAGCCTCACGGGCAGAACATATTGCAAGGCAACATAAGTTTGCAAAGAAAGTAGAAATTGAGGAAGGAGATGTTGTGATGGTGAAGACTCCAGAGAGACAGAGCAAACTATCTCCGAAATTCAAGGGTCCCTACATTGTAAAAAGGGTATTGGGAAATAAATTAATAGTTCAGGATAATATGACAGACGCGGATCTACAGGTACACGTGGATAGAATAAAGAAGGTTCCAAAGGATACGGTCCAAGTGGGAAAGGAAACAGAGTCTGAACCTGAGCAAAGAATGCATTTGAGATCAGGGAAATATCTGGCAAAAATAATCTAATGTTGATTTTGTTCGCAGACCATCATGAGGACATGGGGAGTGTTCTGCGTGATGTTGGTGGCGGCGTTTGTGAGTTCCAAAGGTTCGACTGACCAAATAAAACCGGGTGCCTTAGTGGGTACTGATGGGAGACTTGAGGTGGTCACGGACGTAATAACAGTAAGACTCAATCTTGGAACTCTGTTGGACCTAAAGACAAGGGTTGATGATTTCCAGCTGAAGTTTCATAACGCCATAGAAATGTCGTCTGCTAAATTAGGTAAATTGATGAACTCGAGTTACCCTCTGGAACGTCAAATAAAGGTACAGATATTTTCAAATAAAGAATATGATGAAATACTCGGAACAGAATTTACCCAACTTCTCAAGTGAGGTTAGAAAATTAGCTCATAATCAGATTACCAATAGCAGGGCTAAAAGAGGATTATTTGACATTGGAGGGGTAATTGCTAAAACTCTATTTGGAACAGCTACTAGTGACGATGTCGAAGATCTAGGACGCAGGCTAGAGATTTTAAACAAGGTGATTGTAGAACAAAATACGGTCATAGATAGTACGTTTTCCTTGGCAGCTAATGTGGCAGAAGAAGTAAATGGAGTTATTGAAAAGACTAATGAGGTAATTAAGGAATTAGACAGGTTAGCTAAACATTTGGATTTTACAATGTTTGTGTTAAACCTAGATCAATATTTAAGTATTGTGGAAAATTACATAAATGGACTGAATGCTCAAACCAGAAAACTACTCCATAACCTAAGGAATGCAGCGCTAGGTAAGGCCGACGCTGACCTTCTGTCAGTAGTTGATCTGCAAAGGGTGGTTGATGTGGCTAGAATTAAGCATGGTTTGAATCCTTTCTTTGAAGGTGAATCCGTATCTTACTACTATCCACTTTTGGAATCATGTTTAACGACTAAAACTATTCTTATTCACATTCCCACAAAACATCAGGTTCATTTTAACATATGGTCAGTGAAGCCATTTCCCATGAGGTTAGGGGCGGAGATCATGATGTTAAATGTGGATTATGATTATATTATTGCATCTCAGGATCGCTCACTGGTGGTTGCAGTTACCAAGGAACAGCTAGAAGATTGTCATACAGCATATTACCATTTGAAGGTGTGCCCAGCTCTAAATTTTATTTTTACAGGACCCGAGGAATCCCAGTGTGAACTGTCATTAATCCAGGCTGATGCTTCAAGCTCCATTAAATATTGTGAGTACCTGAGACCAAAAAGGAAGTCAGATGTTTATGTAACGTATTTTCAGGGCATTGCATATTATACTTTCACTAAGCCAGCAAGAGCAACTATTATTTGTGAAGATGGCCCTTCAGGAGCAAAACATGTGTCTGAGGTGGGTACGTTTGTAGTTCCACCTGCGTGTTCATTTTTATTCAATACTAAAATAGTTCTGGCAACGAAGCATCATCTTGGATTGGTCCTAAACAAATCTGTGGAATTTGTGAAAGTCCATCCTCCTCTCCCAACAAACTTTTCTACTGTTAATATGGATTCTGAGAAAATAAGATTGATGGAATTGTTAAACATGTCTGATGTTCATCCTGTAATTGAATCTGCTCTACCTTTCCATCTGCAACGGGTAGCTGTGTACCCTTGGTCCGGAGTGACTAGTTTATTATTCATATTATATTTCATGTTCTCTTGTTACCTGTTCAGGAGTTTGAGGGTTTTGAATGGTGAGATTAAAAAGAAGAAAAACAGAAGATCAAGGAATATAGAGGTCCACCATACACAACCTAGGGAAGATGAATTGTAAGGATAATTTTAAGGACACCTCAACAACTAGGTAGTACACTACACGGTTAGTTGTAGGGATTTAGAATTAAGGAATTGTATGAATGTGTAGTACATTTTATTATCCATGTATAATTACTTAATTTAAGGAAGTATTATTAATTACCCATTGTATCATTCACGAGCTCAACGATTTATTTTTCTTTTATGTTAATTCATCCAGTGTATATATTTCATTTTGTATATATTGTATATATATGTTACCATGTCAAGAGTCAATCTAATAATCAGGAAGGCTAAGCATTGTTTAAAGTAAATTTAATATTATTGTGAACTGCAGGGACGCAGTTGTTTTAGCGTGGCCGAGCAATGTATCCGTGGCTGATCACGTTCGCGATACATGATACACCTATGGTGTTGGAACATTCCGTTAAGCCAAAGCAGTTCAAGCTAGTTTCATTAGACACAACATCCTTTGAAAAGTGCTGAGTTGCAGCGTGGGGGAATCTTCCATGCTGAGCTACTGATTGCTAGATTCACTCTGTAATTATCTATATGTTAATCTCTATACTATAATCAACTCCATATTGTCATCTCGTATGTAGAGAAAGGGACAATATATATTTACTCACTTTATTCTTATATAAACTCATATCTAACTTATCCATATTTCATATGTAAGCTTAGCATTGTAAATAGCATCATCGACAACCTGTCATCTGAGAAAGGGTGTGGCAGTGTATACCACGAGCGAGGACTACCAGAGAGAGAAGGCGCACTACAAGCCCTGCCCTGAAGACAACAGGTTCACTCCTACCTTATATTAGAGAGACACGAGATGTCTGTATAACCTGTAACTATATCTAATATACTCAGTAAATAGAGACAAGTCCACGAGTTTACTCTAACCCTTGAGTAACTAACTTAGTTCCCCAGGAAGACTAGAGTGGTAGTTCAGAGCAACGGTAAGTTGGCTTGAAACCAGAGGTCTACATCGGCGTAGTAAGTAATACTAGCCCGAGAGTAAGTGAGAGTTTCGAGCAGGTGTTTCCGAGAGAAGCTGTTGCTGAGCTTGGACGACCCCACGAGTACAATATTATGATGTATTAGATAGGTTTAGCGATTGTCTAATATAGGTTTAGCGATTTGTCTGTCTAGGTTTAGCGAATGGCTGGTATAGGTATTAGTCTCGTTAGCTATTGGTTGAGTAGGTACATAGATTAATTTATTAGCTAGGATGTTAAATTAAGAAATATTATTTGTATGAAAGTACAAAATAGGAAAATTATTATATATGTTTAGTTTTAAGTTTTGATGTAATAATAATAATAATAATAATAATAATAATAATAATAATATATGCATAGAAATAATATGTAAAAAGTTAAAATTAAAATAATAATAAATAAATAAAATTAAAAAAATAAATAAATAAATTAAAAATAAAATAAAATAAAATAAAAGGCCTTAATGACCAACACCATGGTCGATAGGCCAGGGAAAAAAAAAAAAAAAAAAAAAAAAAAAAATGACTGAACAGGACTTTGAGACTGGGTCGTGGAGAGAGAAGACGTATGATTTGTGCTCTCTCCTCTAGCTGCCAGGGCCTGCCGCACCGGCAGTAGTTTCTTTTTTTTCGCCCTTCTGGTGACGACTAGGATTAGCTAGTATTCATTCCCTCCATAGCTGGTAGTAGATATAGTAGGTGTCTATATCTTTATATTGAGATCAACTTTGCCTCCTGCCTATGGTGGACTCCCCCACTGATAGCTCTGGGTGTGGTTTAACACAGTCGGACCACCTTAGTGTGGGTCGAGAGGTTGATCTCAAACATTAGTTAATTAGGGCTGGTATTATCCCTTTCTGGTGTTTTCTTTTCCTCTTCCCACTTCCCCCCATCCTTGGGGGAAGTGGTTACTATGTTGCCTTCCCTCCCAACCCCTCCTCCGTATAGCGGAGGAGGCGGCCATGACCGACCACCACCACGAAACGACGGACGATACGAGACTCGAACACCCCTCGACATAGACGTAAAAAATGCTTCGTTTGTCATGCTTCATGCCACTGGTTCGGCCCCACTAGCCGGCCTCAATCCCTTCATTGTTCAAAAGGTTATTGATGGCTGGGCTGGTGCGGTTGAATCAGTTAAAAAACTTGCATCTGGAGACCTCCTAGTAAAAACATTTAATTCAAAACAAGTAGCAAGTTTGCTGAAACTTCGTCAGATTCACGATTACAAAGTTGAAGCCAAGATTCCTCAAGCCATGAATTCCTGCAGGGGAGTAATCACCTGTAGGGATTTAATGATGATGGAAGAAACGGAAATAATCGAGGAAATGAGGAACCAAGATATCATTGATGCTAGATTTATAACTCGTTTAGAGGATGGTATAAGGAAGAAGACTGCAACACTCATTTTGACTTTTGGCAAAGTTTCACTTCCTGAAACTGTCAAAATTGGTTATGAAATCGTTAAAGTAAGACCCTTTATCCCCAACCCTCTTAGATGCTTGAACTGTCAGATTTATGGACACGGTAATCGAACTTGTAAGGCTTCTTCTCCAGTGTGTGGCAGGTGCGCGACGCCTGGCAATGCTGAGGAAACGTGCACATCATTGGAGCTCTCCTGCTTTCATTGTAAGGGTACTCACTCCACTTCCTCGAGGGATTGTCCCAAGTGGAAGCTGGAGAAGGAGGTCTGCTCAGTGAAGGCAGTGCGAGGTATCTACTATCATGATGCGAGGAAGGCGGTGATGGGATCGCAAGCGACCCCATCACCCAATGTCTCGTATGCATCGGCGGTGATATCTCGGCCCGTGATGTGTACTATCAGTACTCAGACTGAGTCAGAGCCAAGCGAACAGGCTGATCACTCTACTTCTACACCTACTATTATTACCCCCTCTAAGACTATTACCAAATCTACTAACTCCTATTCTCAGGCTGCAGCTGCTTTGCAGTCAGAGAAACAAAAGAAGAAGTCAGACAAGTATGACAAAGTTAACTACACCACCCTAAAACCAAACAAGTCACTTCCTTGCACACACCCTACTCCCACTTCATCGGGGGGGAGAAGGGATAGCTCTTCCTCGGTGGAGTCTGGGAGACTCACCATTGATGAGGAAGCAATGGATGTCTCCGGACGCAAGAACCGGGAAAGGTCCCCCGGTAGCTACTCGCCACGCGGCGGGCGGCACAAAAAGACTAAGCGCTCAGGCCGACCCCGTAACTCTTAAATCGCCATGTTCACTGTACTACAGTGGAATTGTAGAAGTCTTGGGAATAAATTGAACAACATATCAATATTATTACACACACACAGGCCAGACGTCGTCTGTTTACAGGAGACAGGGTTGGAGAATCACTCTGACCCAACACAATTTAAACATTACAACGCATACACGAGAAACGATGGACACGGAGTAGCAATATACACACACAAATCATATCCACAGACACAAATAACATTAAACACTACTCTGGAAGCCGTTGCTTGCAGAGTAAAATTACACAACACCTACATATCCATCTGCTCTCTTTACTGTCCGCCACGCGGCCCCATTGACAGTGATTCATTTCATAATCTATTTAGTCAATTGCATGGTAAAAAATTGGTACTGGGCGACTTTAATGCCCACCACTGTCAGTGGGGAAGCTTAAGAACTGATGCTCGCGGAGGGCAGATGGCAGACATTATATTACAATCCAACCTCTGCCTCCTGAACGATGGCCAAGCCACCAGGGTTGACGATCGTTCTGGCAACTTTTCGTCAATCGATTTGTCTCTGGCCTCCCCGGATATACACCAGGATTTTTCTTGGCATCCTGAGTCCGACTCCCTTGGTAGTGACCACTTTCCCATCTGTCTCTCTTATTCAAGTCATACTGTTTCGGCCCCTTTGGTTCCAAAGTTTAGTTTTAAGAGAGCAGATTGGGGGTCTTTCGGGAGGATCGTCGACCTAGATATATCTGGGGAGACCATAGATGAAAAGATGCGAAATGTAACACAAAACATTTTACACGCAGCTGAGGTTGCTATTCCCAAAACCTCTATAATTCGAAATAAGCGTGAAGCACATTGGTGGTCAACGGATTGCCGAGAGGCATTAAGGAAACGTAATAGGAGATACAGGATTTTTGACAAACAGCCCACTCAGAACAACTTTATAGCTTACAAACGGGCGAGGGCTGAGGCAAGGAGAGTAATTAATAGAGCTAAAAGGCACTCTTGGCGGTCGTTTGTGTCCACGGTGAATCGTTTTACACCACTTACAAAAGTCTAGTCCACTATAAAGATACTAAATAACAAACGCCCGTATACTCCCATCACCACTCTTCAAGTGGACAACAACATCTACGACGATCCCGTGGACGTAGCAAACGTACTTGCCAGGAGTTTCTCAAAAGTAAGTAGTTCAGCCAATTACGACCAACGTTTTCTCCATCACAAACGTATTGCTGAACTACAAGAAATAGACTTTGCCACAGTAGACGTAGACTACCCATACAACCGGGAGTTTACGATAGACGAACTTCTCCTTGCCCTAAGATCCTGTAAAGACACCAGTCCTGGACCTGACACCATCACGTACGGTATGATCCGGCATCTTGGCCAGGATAACCTGGTCAAGTTGCTAGCAGTGTTTAATGAGATTTGGGTGTCTAACACCTTCCCAAACTCATGGCACTTTGCGTGGGTCATACCGATACCTAAACAGTCTGGTCGTCTTGTGAATCCCAGTTCATTTCGACCTATTGCGTTGACTTCTTGCCTCTGTAAAGTCATGGAAAGAATGATAAATAATAGGCTACTTTTTGTTTTAGAAGCGAAGGGTTTATTGAGTGATCGACAATGTGGCTTCCGGAAACACCGGAGCACAGTTGATCACTTGATGAACCTGGAACATTGCATTTCAAAGGCATTTGCCAATAAAGAATTCATGGTAGGGGTGTTCTTGGACATCCATAAAGCCTATGACATGACATGGCGACACGGTATACTGATGAAGCTTCACGGTTATGGTTTAAGAGGTAATTTGCCCATTTTCATTAACAACTTTTTGCGTGACAGAACCTTTTCTGTCACCCTTCCCTGTAATGTAACATCGGACATTTTTGTCCAAGAGAACGGGGTGCCACAGGGAAGCGTGCTTAGTCCTACACTTTTTAACATCATGATCAATGATATTCTGTCATCAGCTCTAGTTCCCAGGAATCTTAAATACTCGTTGTATGCTGATGATTGTGCAATGTGGCACTCGTCACCTAATGCACGGTTTTAGTAGGACGGATTCAAGCAGCGCTTGATTCTGTCCACCAATGGGCCTTACAGTGGGGCTTTAAGTTTTCCGTTCCTAAGTGTACCGGAGTAATTTTTAGTAAACGTAGAGTACCTCAAATTAACGTAATGTTAGATGGCCAACCGGTACCATTTCATAATTCTGTTAAATTTTTAGGAATTCATTTTGACCAGAGATTAAATTTTACACATCATGTTAATAATTTGCTTGTTCGTTGTGAAAAACCTTTAAATGTCCTTAAGTACCTATCAGGTACCACATGGGGAGCCGACAGGAAATCTTTATTAATGGTGTATAAGACCCTTATTCGTACAAAGCTAGACTATGGCTCACAGGTGTATGGATCGGCATCAGATACAACATTAGGAAGATTGGATGTGTACCAGAATAAATGTTTACGTGTGTGTTTGGGAGCTCTGAAGTGTACACGTGTAGCTAGGATGGAGGTGGAGGCGAACATAACTCGTCTCCGACTTCGACGAGATCAACTCGCTATCAACACTGCCATGTCCACCATCAGGAAGTCGGAGATCGGCAACGTAGCCAGTGCCTCCCTTCAACAACATCAGTATCTCCACAATGGAAGACGAAGGCCACTGGCTGTACGCCTCCACCAACTAGAACAACAACTACAAATAGACCTCGGGGACTGCGACAAGTTCATCACCACCAAGATACCACCGTGGGAGACACCCAACTTCGGCGTCAACAAATCGTGGCTACCATCATCAAAAGAAATGGTGCCGGAGTTGGAGATACACCACCTGTTTGGTGGTATAGTCCGCAGTCACCTGGGGTCTCTTCACGTGTACACTGACGGCTCCAAGTCAGATGAAAGTGTGGGTGCGAGTGTATGGTCGAGTGAATGTGAACTTAGGTACAGATTGCCGATACATACATCTGTGTTTACAGCTAAACTTTTCGCTGTAGACAAAGCCATAGACTATGCACTGAATTCTCGTTATGATTCAATAGTAATTTTCTCAGACTCCATGTCAGCCCTTCAGGCAATTAATTCATGTCAAACTATTTCTAATGAAATCCAGGGTCGCATCATTAATAAGTTGCACTTATGCAACAAGTCCTTCACTCTGATCTGGGTGCCCGGGCATTGTCGTATTTATGGCAATGAACGGGCAGACTTACTTGCAAAATCGGCTGTAGAGCTCGAGGTTACTTGGGACGTCCCTCGTGATATGCAGTCGTGTCTATCCCTCGGAAAGAAATCAATTAATCTTCTGTGGCAAGGTCAGTGGACCAGACTTAATATCAACACCATCAAGCCTCAACTGGGTAATTGGGCCACTGCCAACCGGCCCAACAGACTCGAAGAAAGAATACTGGCAAGATTGAGAACCAACTGCACCAGAATAACTCATCTAGAACCATATATAGACAAACGTTTTCCACCGCATTGTAACACCTGCAATGCGGTGTTATCTATCCGTCATATCATCCTGCATTGTCGGCGATTTGTGGGAGAACGTGCTTCCCTCATAAGTTACTGCGATGCAGTAAAAGTCCCCTTCACACTCTCAGCTCTCTTAGGTGATGGGGATGGTGGTGTGACTGATAAATTGATGACTTTCTTGAGGGAGACCGAACTGATCAGAGTGATGTGACTTTTTATTACTATTGTTACCATTTTGTATGCATATTTTTCAATTATGAATTTTATAAATTATGTGTTGTATATATTGTAAATTATGATGTATTAGCTAGGTTTAGCGATTGTCTAAAATAGGTTTAGCGATTTGTCTGTCTAGGTTTAGCGATTGGCTGGAATAGGTATTAGTCTAGTTAGCTATTGGTTGAGTAGGTAAATAGATTAGTTTATTAGCTAGGATGTTAAATTAAGAAACATTTTATTTGTATAAAAGTACAAAATAGAAAAATTATTATATATGTTTAGTTTTAAGTTTTAATGTAATAATAATAATAATAATAATAATAATAATAATAATAATAATAATAATAATATGCATAAAAATAATATGAAAAAAAAAAAAAAAAAAAAAAAAAAAAAAAAAAAAAAAGGCCTTAAAGACCAACACCATGGTCGATAGGCCAGGAAAAAAAACTTTCTAATACAGAAATGGAAAGGTTTACTAATATAAAATAACTGATCAGTCACACTGCTTATATAGGCATCTGCAACACCTTGATGGATGGATGAGATGAGGGAGGGCTTCCAGGTTAACAGAACTTCTCCTCCGGCCTGAGCTTCACCGCCTTCTCACTCACTTCCCACAGTCTCTTTGCCAGGTCCTTGTCGCGGGCTAGCTTCGAGGTCTTTACTTCCTGCCGGCAGAGGTGAGTATATGACAATTCATTGATCTCCAAAGTAAATTATGTAATCTATTGGAAAGCGCGACTCGTATTGAACAGTATTGGCTGACGTTCATCATATTCTATTTGTTTTATTCTTTAAGATTTCACAGTATTAATTTCATCCCAATTAGATTGCTTCATTATTCTGTCTGTGAGTGTAGATGTTATAATTTATGTTACATACATACATACATATATACATACCTTGCAGTCTGTGAAGTACCGACCCGACACCCCCTCCACTTCATCGGACACTGCCAGGTAGATGTTTGTCTGTGCCCCGAGTTCACTGTCCTGGTGGTGGGGAAGAGGTCACTCGCAGTTGACTCATATCTAACTCATCCTATGAGCTACTCTTGACTCATCTTAAGCTTTTAGTGATAGACTGATAGTTATGATTAGATTCCCAAGTGAAAGTTAAAATTAGATTTTTTTTTTTTTTTTTACAGAAAACCTTTGGATATTGCCAGCAAATCGAATAAATATGATTATAATTATATTGATAGTGAGCGTTTACTCTGGCTGTACATGGATGACGAGTACTTTATCACAACTATTTTCGGTACCGTATAACGGTAGGGTCAAATGAGGTAATAGGGTCAAATGAGGTAATATTTCTTATTTCCGGCAATAGTACCCGTATCCTATAGATTACATGACTATATAGGGATAGTTTTGTATACACCTGCCTTGCCTTATTTCTACTTCATATTGATCCTCCTGCTCTGGAATATCTTTGACAAATATTTCAGATAGCTCAAGATTCGTTTATTGTCATAGTAATAAAGCAGTTGGATGATATCTCGTACTGTTTATAGTTCCTCTAAGGGAGACAATCACTGTCTTGCACTATTATTTTAATAGGTATTGTTGTACAGATACTGTGTGCTACGTAAAGTTGGAACATATATAAGTATATATCATTGTTAAAAGATCATACAAGGCTTCACATGAGATTTTCACCTAGGGACATCGGTACCGTCAGTGGTTGTAATGGTTACTCATGAATATTTCTACTTTAGGAACAGCAGAAAGTTTGTCTCTAGAATAACCGACCTGTACTCCTTGTGTGTCGTAAGAGGCAACAAGAATGAGATGTACAACCATGTAATTTTTTTCCTCTTTCGGCAGATGCTAGACCCACAGTTTGTAACATTGTGACGTCAGAAAGAGAGTACAGTTCTAGACATGTGAGCAAATAGGTAAAATGAAAAGTTTGTCATTATGATGAATTAATTATGGGATTGAGAGAACAAGTACATACTCACTTCTATGGTCAGTCGCTTATTAGGTAATCATTATGCAAGAAAGACTTGTGAAGATAGTCAAATAGTTCTCTCTATTAATAAAAAATTATTCTCTCCAACTCGTCCAAGAAAAAGGAATGAGTATGTACTGTACTGTACAGTTGAGGAACAAAGTATCTGAACACCGTTGGCGGCTTCTGGTAACAATGCCATCGATAAACACGATAGCAATAGACAAAATTTATCCATTTCGATATAACGATAACTGATATTGGGAGACTTCGACCAACCACAGACAGTGAAATAAAAGTTATCATTTAATTCATAAATACTTTCTCTCACTGAGGTGTTTACTTATGGCGCTGTTGCCAGAAGCTACCAACAGTGTTCAGATACATTATTCCCCAACTGTACATTATTAGTGAACTGTTTAAGATTACCAGTACGATGTGAGTATGTGTGTATGTATGTATGTGTGTGTGTGTTGAAGATTCACCTTGGCCCACAGAATGAAGACGAGCTTCATTATCATTCCATATATGGTATGATATGGTACCATTATGTCCGTCTTAACATAACCAGGGTGGAGGCTGTTGGCAGTCACATCTGAAACAGAGAGCAGTACAACTTTACATTCTGAGTTTTGTCCGGAACTGTACAGTCGGCAATAAAAATATTGGAACCACACATATATTGAAATTAACTATAATTATCCATAGGGAAGTCCCAATACTTATTTATGCCGACCGTACGTACAGTATAAAATTTGAACAATATATTCAGTTTTTATCTAGTTAATTAAGGGGAGGAAATATACAAAACGGTTACCTGACCCCTCCAGTCTGCGTGCCAGCTCCAGAGAGAAGAGAACATTACAGAGTTTGCTGCGGTTGTAAGGGACACGCCGCCTGTATACTTCCTTTTCAAAGTTGAGAGAATTCAAGTCGAGGCTACTGACCAATGTGTGAAATAGGGAGGACACGTTCACAATACGGCTGGGGGCGCTCTGCTTCAGTCGCTCTGCATGACGGTACAAACACACATCACTCACAATGAACCAGGAACGAGGCTCGCAGATATTAATGATAAAAGACGACACAAATTTAAATAAACACATATAAACAGAGAATTCACAATTTTTCCCTTTGGGCACGAAAAAGCGTGAATGTGGATGACAATTAATGTATGTTCCGGTGTGTGTGTGTGCCCGTGGTCACTAGATTTTCAAGGATCCTGTCAACCCTTATGTTTTGTTACCTATCAATAGTTTGACGCCATTGCGTCGGCTTATTAACCCAATCAACTTATTAACCCAAAGCACGCGAGGAAATTGTTTCACATTCTGTACAACAAACTCCTATTATAATTCGCTGTTTATTTTAACTGTTTGGAAATATATGTAAAGATAATATTGTGAAATTAATTTAGCCGAGTCAAAAGCAAAAAGTGACCCAGCCACCTTGGTATTCTCCCATTATACACCCCTTATACATTACGGTTACCTTATTCCATCCCCTTCATATACCCCTTGATCAAATAAGTAGTATACCGTACTGTAGTTTGGGTACATTGAAGGCTTGTGATTTCTCTAAAGCAATGTTTCTTAAACTTCTTTGCCTCACGCCCCCCTCTGCATTATGTATAGATCCAGCGCCCTCCTATCCCTTATTTTTAAAATGTTTACCAAACAGTATAGGCCTACTATGAATTTAAAATTACTTATGGTATGAGTGCGGTGGCAAGCGAAGCGAGCCGTATCAGCTGGGGAGTTCGGGTTCAAAAATTTTGGAAATTTGTGCCCCCCCTGGATGTTTCTGGGGCCCACCAGTTTAAGAACCACTGCTCTAGAGTATGCAAGGAAGAGACAGATCAACTCAAAATAAGGCAGTAGCCTGTTGTTGCTTGAAATATTCTGGAGGACTCATTAATTTCATCGAGAGATATAAAGACAAGAGTGAACCCACCGAGTAGCAGGTTGGTAAGAAGGAAGTGACCGAAGTGATTGGTTGCCATGGTCAGCTCAAGGCCTTCGTTAGTCATCACTTTTTCATGAGGCTCAAGGATCCCAGCGTTGTTTATCTGTAACAAGTGTATTTTTGTTGTTATTATTATTAACATTATAATAATAATAATCATCATTATCATTACTATTATATTATTATTATAATTGTGTATGATATATAAATAACCCTTCGACTCCTGCCCTGTCTTCTCTGACCACCTCACCAGGACGTGGATGTGTTTCTCAGTATCAAGTATCTCCTTAGCAAATGTCCTGACGGAGTTGAGGTCGGAGGTGTCCAGGCGCCGCACTGCTACCTCCCCGCCCTGACTCGCCTCTGCCTTCATCTGGGCTGAGGAAAAATTGTGTCGCTCTCAGTTAGTTATTAATTTTGTACAAAGGTTACGTCACATTAAGGGTATGTATGTAGTACAGTGTTGTTGGTGGTATATCTGGAGCAATTGATTCCGCCAAACTATTCCAAGCAACAGAATATCATTATATTTTATCCATTGGTTCTGTTTTCTGACGTAATTTGGAGGAATCAAGTCACTCTAATGTACAAAAAGTGTATTACCTTCTTGAAAAGAAAGAAAAAAAGAAAGAAAGCATCTCAAAATCTGCATATCACTGACTCAAATACCAGCCGACCAACCAACCAATCTTGTACGAGGGAAACACTCCTGCACGTTTCACTTAGCATTTGAACAAATGCTTATGACATATCCTTTTTTATATTTTATTTGGATGGATTATCGTCTACATCAAGTGTTTTAAAATGTCCAATAATATATCACGTGGTCCCATAATCTCTTCTGGTAAAGTTCTCCACATTTAATACCTTTTAGACGACAGGGTTTGCGTGGGTCCATCTTACCGGTCACCTCCATCACCCCAGCCCATGACCCATCCTGTATATGTCACCACTATCACACACATCAACATTTGTACCATATCTTGTATATATATCCATTGTGTCAAAGTGACGTCATGAGTCCAGATCCAATCACATGTTTATAAGTATGCTCACAAACATCTGATTATAACTTTGCTTATAATTATCTGCGGAAGGCAGATTATTGGTTACAAAATTGGCGACTGATTGACCAAAAAATATAAATATAAATTATGATATAGAAATACCAATAGCGCCGATCAGGGGGAAGAGAGAATGGATTACAAACTTAAAACGAAGAATAAGGAAAGATAGAATCGTTGACGATCAGAAAGTGATTGACTCATGACCAACATATTACAGTAGATTGGTGTGCGTTCTGACCTGCCACTTTGTATGCCTTTTCCAGGTTCCGGCAGGCGAGGATGACCCGTGCCCCCCTCCTCACCAGGTCCTCTGCAGTGTGAAGCCCGATGCCTGATTAAGGGGAAGGGAAGAAGTATAGTGTCATCGTCGACAAAATGTTTATTTGAAGTTCAGGGGTTTTCTGTGTAACCTAGGTATCACGTCCGAGGTTGACAAACCATGACTGTTTTTTTATTTGTTTGTAACTTAGCAGAAAATACCCAGTCTCCGTTTCAGATAATACCAATCTTTCAATATTTGTTTTGAGTACGGTTTATTTCGTGTGTTTATATAATTTAATGTATTACATGGTTGTGTACATAAATATTTATCGTATACAATAAATTATCTTGGTTTGCTTTATATTAAATGAAATGGGTAACATATGAGATGAGGGTACCGGTGCTTTGTTGACAGTTATTCAGGGGATAGTATCGTGTTGCTATATCTGGAGCAACAATTTCTTCAAAAACAATTCCATGCAAGAGGTCACCATTATATTTGTTATTCTAGTCTTGTTTCCTGCTATACTTTGGAGGATTCAAGGCACTCCAGTGTACTTAATGTATAGTAGCCTCTTAAATAACAAGGTAAGAACTAACCTGCGGATCCCCCAGTGACGATAACAGTTTTGCCCTTCATTGACCTGGTGGAATGACATCGGCCAGAAGTAGTCAGGTTCCACACCTTCACACTCACCACCAACACCACTAGCGTCACCAACACCTCAAACAACATCCTCACACCAGCTGGCAGATAACACGTGACAGACGTATAGCTAGCTACAAGGACAGATAAAAATATAGGTAGGATGGCAGGTAGACAGATTATCACGAGTTGATTCTCGTGGCATTATTATATAATATCGTAGCAGAGAGAATAGGGCTTATTGGCCCAGATGGAAGTTAACACTGGTGTAGTTAGTTAGCTTTACCGTATGTGGGTGGAGAAGGTACAAGATTTGATAGCACCGACCCTCGTCCCCTCCACGGCTGTCGACTCGTCCATAATTCTCGCTCGTATCATTACCGAAGGAATTAATCATGCCAAGACAAATCAATTCATAGAATTGCATATATCGTGAAGTGGGAAATTCATAGGGAATTATTTATATGTCGTTAATTAAAATTGCATGTATAACTGATGTATAATTATATAGGATGTAAAGTTAGTTATTATAGGTGCGCATATGAACGAATTGGTATGGCGCCAGGGTATCGATCGCAGACACGCGGATGCGTTGCCGGCCAGGCTAGCCAGTTTGAATTCAGTTCGGTCTACACCGCCAGTGATAACACACGTATTGCTCGTCCTTGCTCTCTCTTATCTCGCCTTTGTCTCTCGTGACGAAGAGATAACCGGAAATTGAATAGCTAGGTAAACTATCAGTATTCCAAAGCTTCATGGTTATATTATTAATCGACTGCATCAGACAATTGGTTGATTAAATAAGGTAAGAGGAGAGGAGCCGGTTTTTCCTACGAGGCCAGTCAAGGCTGGGGTCTACCGAGAAGGTACGAGATTACGAGTGATACTGTGTGTATTGACATTGAAAATTCACAGGTGTAGGACATAATCTTTAACTGAAGTCTAGGAAGCGATCTTCAGGTTTTAGGTTCCAAACTCTTTATAGTGTTAGTCTGAATTTGAATTTTAATTAAAGTAATTTAGTAGGAAGGTCTTGAAATATCACCTAATAAATAATTAATCACAATGTTAGTCTTGCTTAGTTAATGAATTTACGTAAGCTAGGTTTATCGTGAGAAAATTCGTAAGAAAAGTTATACAAGACTGTTACGAGACCGTTGAAAGAAAACGAGTGCCGTGATTATTGAGATACATTAGCTAGCTTCTATTTTCAATTTGTGTGGAAGTGTATGCATGTGGTTATTAATTTATTAATTGTTTAATTAAATATTTGTTGGTGTCTGACTGAAATTATTAAATATAGTAAAGTAATTGTAATTTGGTTGTTTTCGTACACCTTTACAATTCTGCTAATACTATTATAAATGCATATATAACAAAAGAACCGTACAAATAAATTTATTTTGATGGAAGTTGGGATAGAAGGGGAGATTAACCTCTGCTGACGATCGTTGAAGCCACCACAACGAAAGTCCAAGAATAAGTCGGGGAGAAGGTAAAATTTATTAGTAATAATTTTTATATCACTTAATTAACAAAAATCTTAATTTCCTGTCTCACAGATAAAGGAAGAGATAAATAAATATATGTCTACTAAATGTTGTGTAGCTCAGCTGATGACGAATGGACCAATTTGGCTAAGCATTGTAATTATCTATATGGATAGACCCAAGGAAAATAGACTGCAATAGAATATGCACTGCACTATCCTTGGATAAACCTGAGAATGAGTCACAATTTGCTGAGTATATACATGCCTCTCTCAACACTGAGCTTCATTTCTACCACCTCGAATTTTGTTAATTTAGGACTTTATACTAAGTAGCCACATTTATTCTACGAAGCGGTTATAATAACGATACCAATCCCTTCACCGCTGCATACGTGTATATATTGGTGTCACATACTAAAAAAAAAAAATCTGATTTTTCGACATATTCCTGGTATATAATGGTTTTGAAGGAGATAGTAACGCCAAGACTGCATATTGATGATTCCAACAAAACACGCTTCAGAACATTCATTGGTAAGTACTTTATCAAACCATGTAAACACTCTTAGGTTCAAAACATAGGATTCTGGCATATTTTCAATTCGCCCATATCAGTTTACCTCCTTCAAACAAACGGAGCAGTCATACCGCTCACCGCAAATACCTAATCCACAACACTTCTTATGAATGACTCAAAATTTCTTATCTCGTGCATCTTACCCCCCCCCCCCCCCTCCCACACAGAGGGAACCGCCTTCTCGTGGTTGGAGCCTTGTGTGTCTCTGAGACTTGGCGACCTAGAATAGAGGGGACTCTGGCCTTGCTCTGCCCAGATTTCGGGGAGAGGGGGCTTCTGATTTTAGAGAGGTCGCCAGCGAGGGACCAAACTAAATGGTTCCCATGCAATAGGCTGCCAGTAAGAGCTATCAGAGCTGCCCGCCAGAGGTACCGCCCTCTACGTGCCGTCCTGTGTTGGATGGTTGGGTGTTTGGGCTGCGAGATGTTGGGGAAGAGGATCTCAGCACCGTCGTGGGCAAATTTTCGACCTTTGGAGCTGCTTCTTTAAACGAGTGGCTCCATGTGGGACAAGGTACCCGGCCCATGGCGACCAGCTTTCAGTCCCCTTGACTGCCTGGTAGGTGGTAGCTCTTGGTTCCTGGGGCCATTCCCAAAATTACTAATATCATGTGGATATCATTAAATGTCTCTCTTTCTCTAGCAGTGGTCGACCAGGCCCTCGAGACGCCCCTCTCTGGTTGTGGTGGTGATGGTTCCCAAAAGAAGGCTGGAACTCACTCTCCCTATGCAATTGCTACGGATAAAAGGTCAGGTATTGTGTCATTGAAACCTGCTAGCGGTCTGGATACTTTAATGTTGACTGACGTATTCGCATCTCTCTCTTATGCTGCCATTCACTTCCTTTTCAAGCGTTTTGGAGTAGTTCTCCATATCTGTCTCGGTTATGACAGTAACTGCCGATCCAATCAATGCTATGTTACTTTTAATACTAATGCTGCTGCAAAAGCAGCTTTTTAGGCAAAAGATTTTCTGTCTGTGGGGGATGCTTATGGTACGGTTCAGATGATACGGGCAATAAATGCAGGTGACAGTGATAATGAATACTGCCCTAACATTTTGTATGACTCTGTAGAGCATGTCCGTAGGGAACGCAGCGATTTTACACCCTTTTGGTTTGTGGCTTACTATAGGGAGGGGCAAGGTAATCTCATGCACGATTCTAGGTATCTGGAAAAAAATATTTGATTACTATCTATGGGTCGCATCAATAAATATGGTAAGGGTGTTTTAATCAGAGCCAAAGTTCTTACACAGGCCATGATGTTCCTTAACTCTTAATTCGCAGGTGTAGTAAAACAAGTCTGGAGCACTGCGGGTGTAGCATTCATTCGACCGCAAGGTTTTTTTAATTTTAACAATCTAATTTCAGCCTGGCAACAGTAGACGGTGGCAGCCAAGATACTGCCACAGTCATCCCAGCCACCACCAGTCAGTCTACTCGAACAGTGAGGGTGGAAAGACATATTTTCATCACTCCTCTTTTCCTGTAATTACCATGTATGTAAAAAACGTCAATAACATTATATTTCATACTGTTGTGTTGAAAAATGTGATTCTGGCATGTTTCATAATAATGAATTTACAAATAATAATTGCTCTTTATAATTTATAATTATATCCCTAATTAGAGAATATTAAAATTTTCATGAATTGTAATACCGATTGAGTTTGGTAATGAGGCCGATTTCAAATCTGGAAACTCTGAGTCACATTCCCTGTCCGGGATCCACAGATCAAGAGTACCAACCTTAAAGTGCAATTTTTTTAAATTTCAATGTAAGGGTGGTGTTGATACTTTTTTTGCCCACTGTACATACATGGTAATTACAGGAAAAGAGGAGTGATGAAAATATATCTTTCCACTACTCACTGTTCGAATAGACTGACTGGTGGTGGCTGGGATGGCTATGGCAGTATCCTAGCTGCCACCGTCACTGTTGCCAGGCTGAATAATCAGAAGATTCATACTGTATAGACCATGGCAAAGGGTGGAAGGAAAGTATTGGGTTAGGAAGAAGTGAAGAGGGAGGGGTGTGTTCGTGATAAAGGCAGTATATTGCATCACATCGTAAATTGAATTCAGCACAGATATGGTCATCGGATACGTTGTGTCGAGGAGACTCGCTTTTTGGGTCTCCTTTTTGACAAACGTTTGACTTGGGTTCCCCACTTACGTACACTTAAGGTCTCTTGCCTCAAGGCTCTTAACCTGTTGAGGGTCCTGGTCCATACATCCTGGGGGGCTGGTCGGGCCACCCTCCTCCGCCTATACCATGTTCTTATTAGGTCAAAACTCGACTATGGGTGTGAGGTGTACTCTTCTGCCACCGATGCCCGTCTCAGAGTTTTAGACCCTGTTCATCATGCTGGAGTACGTCTGGCGACCGGAGCCTTCAGGTCGTCCCCAATCCCCAGTCTCCTGGTGGACGCTAATAAGCCACCTCTTGATCTCCGTCGCCAGTCCTTGATGGTTCGATGTTTGCATCGATTACATCGACTTCCTGACTCCCTTCCCTGCTTGGCGGTGTCATCTGATATCATGTCTCAGTACTACCTTTTACATTCTCGTACACCATGGCCCTTTGGCTTCCGAGTCAGGAAGGCTATGGCTATTAATGACTTCCAGATTTGTCCTGTGAGGGTCCCCAGGGTGGCTCCATGGCTTTTTCCAGAAGTTTTCCCCTGCACCTGCTTTACAGACAAGAATGAATCTCTTCCTCCTCCAGTGGCTCGTTCCCTCTTTTTAGAACATGCCTTCACTCACAGGGAGTCCCTCCCTGTGTACACTGATGGGTCAAAGTCTGATGCTGGAGTTGGCTTTGGAGTTGTCTTTTCTGACTTTTGCCGTGGCGACAGGCTCCTTTCTGTCATGTCCATTTTTACTGCTGAGCTCTCGGCCATTTTATATGTACTCCAAGTGATTTTTACTCTCCCTCAGCCTTCGTTTACTATTTTCAGCGATTCCTGTAGTGCCTTGCAGGCCTTGTGTAATTTTAACTCTTCCCATCCCCTGGTGTTGGCCATTCTTGAGTGGCTTGTCCTCCTGGGTCGTGTGGCCGCAAAGTCACTTTTTGTTGGGTCCCGGCCCATGTGGGTGTTGATGGGAATGAGCGGGCTGACGCCCTGGCTGATGCTGCGGTCTCCAATTCCCGGCCTCCTGCCAGGCGTCATCCTGTTCCTGCAGTGGACCTTCGACCCTACATAGATGCTACCGTTCGTTCCTGCTGGCAGGACAGATGGGACGCCATCGGGGCTAACAAGCTCCGCGACATCCGCCAGCTCCTTGGTTTGTGGAGCTACAGTGGCCTGTCCTGCCGGTGGGAGACGGCTCTTGTACGTCTCCGCATTGGCCACACATTATTGACTCATGGCTTTTTAATGGAGAGGGCTCACCTTCCCTACTGTGATGATTGTCTGGTCCCTTTGACAGTGCGGCATCTTATTGTTGAGTGTCCCAGCCTTGGTGACCTTCGCCGTAGGCGTTTCTCTGAGTACCAGGAGGGTGACGGTTCTTACAGTCTCTCGCAGGTGCTCGGGGAGGAGGCTTGTAGTGTGGGAGGGAACACCCTCTCCTATGTGGAGGAGGCTGGCCTTCTCCACAAAATATGATTTTATGATATTTATGGTTTTTAGATGATTTTATGTCGACTGGTTCTTTTATTAATAATGTGCTCTTTAGTTTGTGTGTCTTTTAATCGTGATGCCTGTCCCTTTCGGGTATTCATGTGTTATTAATTGTGTAGATGACAATTTTATGTTGGGCGGTATATGACCTTGGTTGTTGCGCCGCCAGATGCTTAGTTGCATAAAAAAAATCAAATAAAAAATCCTTTGGTGTGTGTGTGTGTGTGTGTAAAGAGAACTGTGGTTCACATAACTAGAACCCTTACTTCACCAGAAATATGCCTATATTCTGAGATTCTGTGTCACTCCGTTCTACAGAATTTCCATTTCGCATAATTATGAATACTTGTGGTTCTGGTAATTTTGTGTAATATTAATTACTGTTTAAACACATTTATCATTGAATATAGCAATTTCAACAAATAAGTTAAATTTTATAGACACCTATCCTATCTGATGTTATTACAGTTCTGATATCGAACAATACTTGCGTATGACGACAATGCTAAAATCCAATAAATAGGTTTGTTAATGTGAACTCCATCTACATTAGTCCCTTCGCCCAAAGTTAACCGTAAATCCTTACACAAGATAAAGACTTCTCTACAGCCACGGTTATTGGCGTCTCTCTTTCTCCCTCCATCAACCCCTCCATACCCTCCCTTCTTCTCTCACTCCCCCATAACTCGTCAGGAAGAATCGACCCCATGATTAGTGTACTCGTGTCTTCAACCCATCAGCTCGCGACTGTAAGTAGATTGGTCGTGAGTGTGTAATGGTTAAGTGTTCAATATTATTTACGGTTTGAAAATCTACCCAAATGTTTACTCAGATTGCGCTGTCAGAAATTTAATTTTTTTGAGGACTCCTTTGATAAATACTGTACAATTGTTCATAAAAGTTCATTCCGTCTATCGGCCACATTAGGATTAAATTGCTTTTGGTTCAAACGACAAAACTCTGTTCGCAGTCTACCCTCTGTTTTTTATTCGTTGGAGCAACACACAGGTGATTCGGGTACATTGTGGCTGGCTGGTGCACCTTTGTACTATATACAGTACTCTTGTATTATATACTTGTATTTTAAAGGTAAATATTGGTAAACCTGTGAAGTAAAATTGTGTTTAATACTATCATGTGCATTGGATGAAACGAATAAACCGAATAATCAATACTAAGTGTTATCAGGAGTAGTGTGTTGATCAGTGCTGCCGGAGAAGTATATGAAAAAAAAAAACTGGTTTGCTCAAAGGAGATGGTGAAAAGCAAATGAATGCAAACCAACAGAATAATAGTCAAGGTTATCAGGAATGGTTCGTTAATCAGTGATGCCAGTGTAGTGAAATATGATTTGCATTTTAGTAATGGTGAAAAGTATATTAAGGCCAACAGACATTAGTGGTATATGGAGTTGATATGTGGTGCCGATAAAGTGAAAGATTGTCCCAAAGTAATAGTGAAAAGTAAATAAAACGAGTGAATTACTCGGTCATTAATAGCTTTAAAGAGTTGTTTGTTGATCATTGATGTCGGTGAAGTGAGAAAAGAGTAGTTTTGCTCCCAAGTAGTGAAACTAATACAAACCTATTATTCGGCTATAAGATTACACACCGCTCAAGACTATACCTACGATGCCTGAGTTATGTCAGCTGTCTACGGAGCAGGATGGGTGAGTGTTCTTTTGTAATGTTCAGAACTGTTTTTAACCTTAATTAAAGGATTCTTGAAACTTGGCTGGGGTTAAGGTCAGTTTCGTGTTGTATAGCAGGTACACGTGGGTCTAGTGTCCAAATATATAAATAAGAGCAACACTTTTTCCCGTTATATTAATATTGAAAATAGAGGGGATAAACTGTTTACCGTAAATTGGAGAGTTATTGTATCCTACAAACTGTGTCACAAAAGAGCTGCCCTTTTAGTACATTAGAGGTGGTTTGTTTCCTGGGATAGTTGTGATATGTGCTCCGTGGCCCTGTGACCCCTGGTGACCGTGTGTACAGTAGACACAGATGACAGAAGCTTCACAAATTGATGCCATAGCCCTCACGTCCACATTAAATGATTTTTCTTTAAATAGTATTTATTTTCACATTGTTATTAGAGATAAAATGTTAAAGGACAATAGCTCTTTCGAAGAATGTCTTCTCTAAAATCTTTCATAGTAACAATCTGATCTTGCAAACAATAATACACACCTATTATAAACTATAAGCTGCATAGGATAACATGTATTTGTTGTAAAGTCATATAATATTGGGCGAAGGAAACTACCAGTCCTATTGGAATTATTTCGGAATTACACATGGGAGACATTTAATTTTCACTGTGATATACATTCTTATTCGTTGTTCTGTGTTCGTTTCCATGTCTGGCAAATCCAGTTTATGCCTCTTGGTATAGGCACAAGTGTCTTTATAATTTACAATTAGTGATTCATGATACTCTTATAAATTAGGACACTGTGGGTACTAAACTCTAGCGAACTCTCGAACTGATACGAGTGTTCGTTAGAGAGTTATTCTAAAAAAAAAAAAACGTGCTTGCAATGTCTCTGAAATCCTTAGTAAGGGCCGCCAGAGGGCCACATACGACCCGCGGGCCGCCGGTTGTGCATCCTTGAGCTAATTGGATAGACCCAAGGATAATAGACTGCAATATGCTATGCACTGTTCTCCACATAGGAGAGGGTGTTCCCTCCCACACTTCAAGCCTCCTCCCCGAGCACCTTGGAAAGACTTTAAGAAACGTCACCCACCCGGTACTCGGAGAGGTGCCTACGACGAAGGTACCCAAGGCTGGGACACTCGACAATAAGGTGCCGCACTGTCAGAGGGCACTGTCCTTGGATAGACCTGCCTATCTCAACACTAAGCTTCATTTCTACCACCTCGAATTTTGTTATTTTAGGACTTTTATACTTGGTAGATGTTGTGTCCCACTCCCATATTTAATCACTTCATACCAAGGAACGTTGCTGCACTACATACCTGCAATATATTATATTGTTGTCTAGTTATCCCAGCCTCTCGTCGCCACAGCCTGGGTAGAATCAACTCCTTGTAGGTAGGGAATAATCATAAGATGATTACTGAACACTATATAAGTTTTATTGTTACACAGAGAACTTTCATGTTGAGAGAGCTTTCCAAGCTATATGTTACAGAAATACATAAGAAAAATAAGAATAGAAATTAGAATCGAGATATAATAGCTTATAAGGCAATCGATTCGTCCTTAAAGACTACTGAGTAACTTAATATAGTATTACATACTCTTATATGGAAGTATAGAAAAAATGGGATAAGGTACTACACAACAGAAAATTATTTTAGGTAGGGGGAACGAAGGGTAACTCAAACTTCTTCTTATAAACATACACAACACTTCCTTTCCCCTATAAAAGGAATGTTTACATTACAATGAATGAAATACAATGTTACACACTACTTACAAATTAAGTCTATCACGGGGTATACCTCTGTTACTCTAAGGAGGTAATACTAATACTGTCTCTTGAACCTTAGTGTCATTGACACTTCTGTTTGGCACAGATGGTGAAACATGATCTTGGGGTACAAGTGGCATTACAACACTTTGTGATGGTGTGATCTCATCTGCATTTTGGTCATTACGATCGACAGACGGTCTAAACTGATCTACGTGAAGTGTAGTAACTCTATTATCCATTTGGACCTCATAGTGCATGTTTCCCAATGTTTTAGTGACTGTACCTGGCACCCACTTGTCTGGTGTGTCATATGAGCGAACCATGACAGAAGAGAAGGGAGTATGTTTAGGAACTTCTTTTTGCTTCTCCATCTGTTGTAACTCACGGGTGTGTGCCTCTTCCTGGTAATCAAGCAAGAGCATGTCTAGTTTGGTTATTCATTAACATGTGTGAAGGTGTCTGACCAGTGGTGCCATGTTCAGTCGTTCTGTAGGACAACAAAAATTTACTTGTGTTACGGATTACATCCGTTGGTGTTGCCCGTCTACATTTCATGTTATGCTTAAAAAGATTTGGATTAGACGTTCAGCTTCACCATTACTACTTGGGTAATAAGGCGCTGAGCTTGTACGTAGAATGCCATTTACATTTAGAAAATCAGCAAACTCATGCGAGGTAAATTGAGGTCCATTATCAGTCACAACTCTTACTGGCAGACCATGCGTTGCAAATACTGGTATCAATGCTTCCATAGTAGCATGCGTTGTAGTAGATTTCATGGGTATAATTTCTGCCCATTTACTGTAAGCATCCACTATAACCAAGAATGAATGAGTTAGAAAAGGACCTAGGAAGTCTAGATGAAGTCTTTGCTACGGATGTCTGGGTTGTTCTCAAGGGTGCATGCGTTTAGGTGTAGGCATGCTTTGATGAGCTGCACATGAACTACATTCTTAAGTATATGCCTCAATTCGACCATCTATACCAGGCCACCATACATAAATCCTGGCTACTGCTTTAGATCTTACCATGCCTTGGTGGTCAGCATGTACTTCCTTTAGGATACTCTGTCGTAACCTTTCAGGAACAACTACTATAGCTCCTCGTAGAATACATCCATTTTCCACGGTTAAATCTGACCATATTCTAAGATTGGTCTTATAATCTTCTTGAGCTGAAATTAGGCCACGACCACTCACAAATGCATTCATTACCCGTGAAAGTATTGGGTCTTGAGTAGTGGCTTGTCTGAACGTTTTATCTGTTATAGGTAAGTCATGAATCTCTACTAGTAGTAGGCCTACATTTGTTTCATTATTCTCAGGTGCTTCATCTACAGGAAAGCGCGACAATGCGTCCGCATTTCCTAGTTTGCTGGTTTCCTTGTACTCTAGGTCAAATGTATAAGCTGTTAGAATTATTGCCCATCTCTGTGATCGAGCTGCTACTAGGGTTGGCAATCCCTTCTTTGGACCAAAAATAGTTAGCAATGGTTTATGGTCAGTGACTAGTGTGAACTTTTGTTTGTTTGCCATACAAATATATTTGTAATTTTGTAACACCATACACTAGAGCAAGTGCTTCCTTCTGGATTTAGGAGTAGTTTCTCTCTACCGAGTTAAGTGTGCGAGAAGCGAATGCATAGGTCTTTCTGTTTTGTCTGGCATGACATGAGCAAGTACGGCTCCTAGGCCATAAGATGAGGCATCACAAGTTAGTTTGACTGGTAAGTCTGGCTGGAAATGAGTAAGAAACTTGGGAGATATTATATCCTCCTTTATCTTGTGTACTGCTTCGTCACACTCGGGAGTCCAGCACCATTCTACATTGTTTCTTAGGAGATTGTGTAAGGGATGAGCTATTGTGGCTGAGTTAGGAATGAAGCGTTCATACATACAATGTTACTAATCTCATGAATAACTTCAATTCTGCCACATTTTCAGGCAGTTTTGCTTCCCTTATGGCCTTATTGCCTTTACTTTCTCTGAGGTCTTGTGAATACCACTACCATCCACTTTAAATCCTAAGTATCCCACAGATGGTACTGCAAACTCACATTTATTCTACAAATTTTTAGTCCATTTTCTTCAATGATCCTCAATACTGCTTTTAGTCTATCTACTAACGCTTTCAGGGCCTGTGTCGCACTGTTTTTCGGGAATAACTCTGTAACTAAAGGTTGGATCAGTATGATGTTTTCCCACGGGTTATTTCACACCTTCCGCTAATTTTTGGCACAATACTGGATTACCAAAAGTGAATAATTAAGGCACTTGTCCCCGAGAAATGCGTCATTTTTATGAAATATAAAACTGAGATACGAACGATCATAGTGTGACGTATATATCACGTCAGTCCACAAGCTCCACCCATCCCCTTCTTTCTCTCCCCCACCCTACTCTCTCTCTCTCTCTCTCTCTCTGGTCTCGAAACTCTGTTCGAAAATACAACACGGTCACATAAAAATATGTATAGGTATATAATGCTAGCAGGCATTATGTTTTAATGTTATTGTTATTACTTTTTATCATATAGTGATACATAACAGCGAGGATATATATATGGTAGAGTTGTGTACGATAACGCCAGTGCTTGATGAGATAGCAATGCTTTGTTGGAATTCAGGAGTGGTGTGTTTCATTCGTGTGAAATGGGTACACATGGACGAAGTGCTTTACACACAGTCAGATGCAGTGTGAGAGCCAAAGGTGTCGGTCATGACGAAGATGTTACATTGTCCACGTGGCTGTAGGAACGCTTTTGTCATGCGGCTGTACTCTATGTACAGTACAGTTGCACACAGATGACTCGAGGCCACCCTATCCACCAATATGCTGGTGTTGTATCTGGTAACAGTGGCAGCTATGAATTGAACCGAAATTCAGTCGTCTACTCGGGCGAAACAAACCCAATTATAATTCATCAATATGCGGGTTTAACTGTTCTTTAATAAATTTCATGTACGTAAACGTATTATATTGATAATGAGTAACATGTTATAAACATTATGGACATATTACAACAACAATATTACACACATATATCCAAATAATGATACATTCATTCATGTGAGAAACACGATTTTCGAATACTGCATCAGTACCAAAACCAGTTTGTCTCACATGAAATAAAGCTTCAATATTTAACTATATGTGTTGCAATAATAATTAAACCTACGCACGCCCTGATCTGTCAGTGACACCATCAGATAATAATTTACCAATAAACATAATAAATGCTTCCAATATATATATATGACAAAGCTTGTGACCGTGGTGAATTTTCGAACAAAGTTTCGAATACAGAGAGAGAGAGAAAGAGAGAGAGTAGGGTGGGGGAGAGAAAGAAGGGGATGGGTGGAGCCTGTGGACCGACGTGGTATATACGTCACACAATGATCGTTCGTATCTCAGTGTTAAATTTAATAAAAATGACGCATTTCTCGGGGACAAGTGCCTTAATTATTCACTTTTGGTAATCCATTATAGTGCCAAAAATTAGCGGAAGGTGTGAAATAACCCGTGGCAAAACATCATACTGATCCAACCTTTAATTACAAAGTTATTCCCGAAAAACAGTGCGACACGGGCCCTGAAAGCGTTAGTAGATGTTCATCATCATTTTTACCAGCAACTAGAATGTCGTCCACAAAACAAAAAGTACCTTGCAGTCATGCAAACATTTTATCCATAGTTAGTTGCCATACTAGCAATTCCATAACGAAGTCCTTTGGGACAGAAAAGTCCTTGATGTGTGCTTAGTGTACAGATTTCTTGAGATTTTTTGGTCATAGTAAGCTGCTAAAATGCTTGTTTTAAATCTATTTTGAAAAACAAAAATCTTTACTGTTTCCCAAATTAGCAAACATGTCCTCTGGTTTAGGTAGTGGGTGTTGAGCAACTTTATAGTCCCCACACAATTTGATGCTTCCATCAGATGCTTCCATCTGTTACCTTCTCAAAGCACTGGTTCAAAATTAGCAAAACTTTGCTCTTCCCTGGCCGGGACTATCTCCTTGATGTGTATTTGAGGAAGTAGGTTCCGATGCATTGTACACATATTCCTTTGTTTTACAATACTGTTTAAAGTGATTGAGTTTCCCACAACCAAGACATTTCTTATCCTTAGCTGGGCACTTTTGAATCTCATAATGTGTGTGGCTAGTACTACCACACCTTCCACAACTCTTTGGTTTAACAAACTCCTTTGGTTTATTTGACTTTTGATCAGGTTTACTCTGATTGTTATTGTTGTAGTTTTTTTTACTGGTTTGTTATACTGAACTTTGTTTACTTGGTTATTATTGCCATCGTTACCTTCTATGACATTAGCTCGTCTATTTGCTGCTTCCATAGCTCTTTCTAATTGGAGCAGTTTATCAAGTGTTAGATTTCTCTCTTGCAAAGCCTTTCTCCTAAGCTCTGATGAGTAACACTTCTCCATGACCTGATCTAATATGGCATCGTTAGTGTCATGAAACTCACTGGTTTCAGCAAGCTTACGAAGTCAAGTCACATAACTATCTGTAGTTTCACCACTTTCCTCTTTAACCAGTCTGAACAACATTCTTTCATACCTAATGTTAACTTGAGGTGAGAAGTAAGTATCTAGAGCTGCCACAACTAGGTCCAAGGTGTCTAGAGTATCAGGAAGGGTACTAATTATTTCCTGTACTTCAGGTCCAGCTACATGTAATAATAGAGCTCTTCTCTGACCTTGGTTATTTACACCGGTGGTCCCAGGTAGAATTGGAATGTCTTGATCCATTTCTTCCACCGGGTGGCTACTGAAGAAGGCTCCTCCACCACCGAGAATAACGGAGGCTGTGTTAAGTCGAGGGGTATCCTAGGGCTACTTCCTTGCCTTCGGCAGGAGGGAGGTTATTGCTGCTAGGGCCGAACCACCACGTCGCCAAATTTGTTGTGTCCCACTCCATTATTTCATCTCTCCATACCAAGGAACGCTTCTGCAGTACATTCCTCCAACATATTATATTGTTGTCTAGTTATCCCAGCCTCTAGTCGCCACAGCCTGGGTAGACCAATTCCTTGTAGGTAGGGAATAATCATAAGATGTTTACTGAACATTATTTAAGTTTTATTGTTACACATAGGACTTCCAGGTAAGGTAAGGTGTAAGGCGGGAAGAATTAGCCATAGCATCGGAACTTCCTTGAGAGGTTTATGTATGTAACATTTTTTTTGTTAAATGCTTTTATTTGTGCTTGGTTACACTTAATTGTTTTTCAATTTTAGTTCTTTTAACTTTTTATTACGCCTTCTCCACATTTGATACACTGTTTTTTAAGTTTGTTTTAGGTTCTTTTCTTCAAACAACACTTTTCCGATGAGGAGTTTTTCATCTTCTATGTATGGCTGTTGTAATAGGTTTATTTTTTTACATTCCTCCCTGTACAGTCGTGGTAAAAAATAATCATCCATATAGGAGTAACTCACGCAAAATTTTGACTGCTTCCCTCTGTTCCTTAGATGATAAAATTTCCAATAAATAGATTAAGTACCATCTTTTAATTTACTACAAGCAGCTACACACTACTTAAACCAATAACATCATATATGAACGTGAAAACATTAGACAGTAAATTATTTGAGATACCTATATGTGGATTATTATTATTGACCACGACTGTACATAGGGCAAAGTAGAAGAAAATGTATAAGGTTTTCATTTTCTGCGTTACAAAATAGGCACTTTGTGTCTCCATTCTGATATTTCTTTCTATCACCTAGGTTAACAGTATCAGCGCTTAGATGGTGACTTATGGATACCATCAATAGCTTTTCCACAAATTAATACTGTTTTCTTATAAAAGCCTAATATTAATCATTTGGTACTACCAAACCTCAGAGAATATAACCAATAATCACTCTGAGCTAAAAAAACTGGGTTGAAATCGGCTCAGTATCAAATTACAGCTATTTTGGCATTTTTTTGTTTCGAAACATTACGAAAAACACATTAACAATTGACATAGCGGAGACAGCGATCATAGCGATGTGGCAGGTGGTGTGACTTGTGGCTATATGAGTTGCCAGTTAAACTGGCAACTGACGTTCTAATGACAAACTGGCCCAGTTTGTCATTAGAACGTCAGTTACCTTCCATACATCAATGAGACAGGGTGTGTTTGGTTAGCTGCATTATTCTTCACTAAAATTCGATATATACTGTACACCCGAGCTCGTAAATTCGCGACCACGTATCATGTTTATGCCATTTGAGCTGGTAACATTTATTTAGTGAGGAATCAGAGTAGGTGGAACATAGTAGAGGGAAATGATACAATCTATATTACCTAGAATGCCACCATTCCCCACACAGTGTTTCCAGCTCAGATGACATAAGCTGACCAGGCAACACTGATTGCAACTGTTTTCCCGCGCTCATACATGTGAATGTCACCTGTGACAGTATTGCCAGGTCATCTTGACGAAATTTCGCTCACTTCAACATCAGAAATTCCCTTTTTACCTGAATTATTCCTAGTTTACTTTTGAACATTGATGGTCTTTTTGGTATTTCATCTGGTAGAAATTTCCCTGTTTACTCGTGAACGAACTGTATATTATTTCCCTGTGTGGACTCCAAAATTCCCTAAAACAGAGAAATTTCCCTGTACCTGGCAACACTGGGTGCACCTTGGAGCGTCAAGTGACATCTTAACATTAAAATTACGTTCCCTGCAATAATTTCTGTCTTATCTACAATCTTATACGACCATGACATGCAGGAGGATTTTCTCTACATCATCCACCCATTTTTAGTTATGATAGCGTAATAATTGTAAATAAATATCGCCATATAAAATAAGTGGTATAAACATTTTTAGCTGCTTGTTTCACTTCGACTCGTATTTTATCGTTTATTTTTAATGCTAAGAATAGTTTTTTCACGATAAAAATAATCCTCTATCATTATTCTGTCAGGTTACCAAAGTGCCAAGTAGATATTACGCAAAATAAGTGAGGCATCAACAAAAAAATAACAAATTGTACCGCGGAGAAATGCAACGTTTTGTCACGGCAAAGGGAAGCACGAGAGCGGAGGTAGCCTGGAGAAACTGACCAATCAGCGATGAGCAAGCTAGGATGGGATAGAATATAGCTCATCCCATGGCAAATTTATTCCAGCATATTTAGCCATTTATTCTGATAACGTCCGTCACAGTGTCCTCCAGCGTTGATTATATATTTATAATTAATATTGTTAATATAGCTACATATTTATAAAAGTGTTAAAAAGAACACAATATAAAAAAAATAGGGCTGTACAACATTAGGCTTCAATAGGCGAGCCCACACTTTGAGTGATGTTGCCAGATGGTGGTCTATTTTTTATCTGCGACATTTTAAGTGCTGGACATGGGTAACTCAGTTAAATTTCATACCTTATTTTACACTAGAAAATGAGCGTTCTAGTTCACGACCTTTTACTTAGATGTATAAAAAAATACATACTTTTGTGTTTTCGCATAATATACGCTGAATATACTATATTTTTCATATAAATTAGTAAATAGTAAAAGTCGAAATGTGTGCATTATGCGGCTTTCATGAACTGTATGAGTATAACAGCCTACAAATATTAACAATTGTATTTAGCATGACCCATACCATGAAGCGGAAAATATTCACATTTATTAGCATTAGAAATATGCATACCTTGTGCTGCCAGACGCATGAAGAGGTGAAAGCAAGCTAACTGAATGTGTGGATACTGCGGGGATCGCACACTGGTTGCTGCAGCAGCAGAGAACGTATCGTACGGAGACACCAATATATTATCAACATCTGATTGTGATTTAGTACTGTTACTATCATTGACGACGTAAAATGTAAAATATAATTTTAAAAGGCCTGTATAAGTTTGTATATCATTCTAATTTTGTTATATTTGCATATAAGCGGACTAAAAAGCCTCTTCTGAAATAATAGGAGATATATTTTTATTCATGGCTGTATTCGTATGAAAATAAGTCCAAGATAAGTTAAAAATATGTAAAAAATATTAAATAAGTTATAATAAGTCGTTCCACAATAGGAAGCCCAATATAGCTTTGCCCGACATAGGACATTTTTTCCAGCCTAGAAATCGCCATCAAAATGCCGTTTGGCAACTTGCTTTAAAGTGTGGGCTCGCCTATACACGACGAATATATATATTAGGCTACACATATAACAAGTAAATAGGGTATAAGTAGCAGCGACATTCACCATTTCTTCTCATTACCATATTTTTATTAAAAAGAATTACTGTTATTTACCAGATATTTAATAAAAATAAAAATATAAAGTAAGTACAAGGAATCATTTGTAGTATAATGAGCAGACTAGGCTACACCTTGCCAAGCGGCAAGTGTAACACTGTCGCTGACCCAGGCATTGTTTACATTCTGTCGGACCAAAACCTTTCGTGTTTAAAAATTATCGTTCAGTGTACTGTCCACAGCCCTAGGGTCGCAAAGCAACGATTGCCGTCTGAGACAGCACTGATAGGGTTAAGGTTGTTACTCCGGGCTCTGTATATTATATTCGGTATTATCATAGAGATCCTCCTCCCCAATTATCTTCAACTACCACTGCCTGTTTAATTCCAGACTCGATTTTAGCATCATCTCCTCTCTCCACTGACTTGCATCCCACTCCCTAACCCGTAGTTTGATTTCTTCGTTTGTTATATTCACTGTTTGCTTTATTAATTTTCAGTATTCTGACAAAGTTCTTAACTTCTACCGTCCATGGGTCATTGTTACTTCTAAGTTTTTTTTTTGTTATTCTCTTTAGCGAATCATACTATCTGGTCCAAACGGGCATTTTAAAATTTTCACTTTCCCTTCTATCACTCTGGCCTCCATTAAGGACGCCCCAAATTCCCCTCTTAAATGTTACATTTTGTGCACACTTGGGTGCCCCCAGAATATGACGAGACACTCTATTTTCCACCGTTTGTCATTTATTTATTTCTGTCTTGGCAAAACTTATTACATTCGAACCATATAACACCGTTGCCAATACTACACCCTTCAATGTTGAGAGCTCTCTCGAAACTATACGTTACAGAAATACATAAGTAAAATAAGTATAGAAATGAGAATCGAGTATAATAGCTTGTAAGGCATTCGATTCGTCCTTAAAGATTACTGAGTAACTTAATATAGTATTACATACTCTTATATGCGAATATAGAGAAAATGGGATAAGGTACTACACAACAGAAAATAATATTAGGTAGGAGGAACGAAGAGTAACTTAAACTTCTTTTTATAAACATACACAACAGTAGCCACATAAATTCTACGAAGCTGTGGTAATAATGATGCCAATCCCTTCACCGCTGCATACGTGTATATATTGATGTCACATACTGCACTAAAAAAATTAAAAAAAACTGATTTCTCTACATGTTCCTGGTATATAATGGTTTTGAAGGAGATAGTAACGCCAAGACTCCATACTGATTATTCCAACAAACACGCTTCAGAACATTCATTGGTAAGTACTTTACCAAACCATGTAAACACTTTTAGGGTCAAAACAGATGATTCTGGCATCTTTTCAATCCGCCCATATCAGTTTACCTCCTTCAAACAAATGGAGCAGTCGTACAGCTCACCGCAATTACCTAATCCACAACACTTCTTATAAATGACTCAAAATTTCTTCTTCCCCCACAGAGGGAACCGCCTTCTCGTGGTGGGGAGCTTGTGTGTCCCTGAGACTTGGCGACCTAGAATAGAAAGGACTCTAGCCTTGCTTTGCCCAGATTTCGGGGAGAGAGGGCTTCCGATTTTAGAAAGGTCGCCAGCGAGGGACCAAACTAAATGGTTCCCATGCAATAGGCTGCCAGTAAGAGCTATCAGAGCTGCCCGTCAGAGGGACCGCCCTCTACGTGCCGTCCTGTGTTGGATGGTTTGGTGTCTGGGACGGGAGATGTTGGGGAAGGGGGTCTCAGCACCGTCGTGGGCAAACTTTCGAACCATTGGAGCTGCTTTTTTAAACGAGTAGCCCCATGTGGGACAAGGTACCCGGCCCACGGCAACTAGCTCTCAGTCCCCTTGACTGCCTGGTAAGTGGTAGCTCTTGGCCCCTGGGGCCATTCACAAAATAACCAATATCATATGGATATCATTAAATGTCTCTCTTTCTCTAGCAGTGGTCGACCAGGCCCTCGAGACGCCCCTCTCTGGTCATGGTGGTGATGGTTCCCAGAAGAAGGCTGGCTCGCTCTCCCTATGCAATTGCTACGGATAAAAGGTCAGGTGTTGTGTCATCGAAGCCTGTTAGCGGTTTGGATACTTTAATGTTGACTGACGTATTCGCATCTCTCTCTTATGCTGCCATTCACTTCATTTTCAAGCGTTTTGGAGTAGTTCTCCGTATCTGTCTCAATTATGACAGTGACTGCCGATCCAATCAATGCTATATTTCTATTGTGACGAACTTTGCCGACCAGCATAATTCACTGGGTCTTGTTCCTTCATAAATTGTCCAGAAGAAGCTGACACCTGCCTCGAGGATACGAACATTGATTCTGAGACCAGGTTTTTTTGTCTGAGAGAGAGTATAACAGGGGGCTGGGGATCCGGTGAGAATCACATAATACGTCCAGACCTTGCAGTGTCATGACCTCGTCCTCTCGTAGCACAGCAACAACAGATAACAGTACTTTCCGTGGAGTTACCTTGGTGTACCGTGGCCTTTCACCAGCAGTGCTCTGTTGTTTCTCTGCTGTAATAAAGTAATAAATAAAGTAAATTTGCAGCAATTTGCTGTGCTGCACCTTCAGTGTTTTGGTTTTGCTGGAGGACAACCAGTAGTACATAGTAGAAAGTAGCTTGTAGTTCCCCACACCAGACCTGCAGCACTCGTTGCCTCAGGGGAAACCCTGTGGTAGTAGTGGCCCAGTTGTTTGGTGCGTCATTTGGGCACCTCTTTCTCTCAATCTACTTTTTCTTCCATATTTTCTGTGGGACCTCCTGGGCCTGTGGTTGTCTCTTGGCTGAGCAATGGTATTCGCTTGGAAGGTGGGTTCTGACTACACAATCCCTCGCATTAGGCAGGTTCGGTGGTGGGAAAGTTCCTTCCGCACAAATTCCGATCCCCTAGCTGGTATTGGAGAACGCCACCAGGCTACCACTAGGGGGGGACGAGTAAAGGCAACTTGTATTCCCCTAAATTATTGTCCATTTTTGGGGGTTGATACAATAGTTAAGGGAGTTAGGTGAGTGTGCTAGGAGAGGGGTTGGACGTAGTCCAATGCCCCGGATGGATGATTCCCCGACTAGCCTCCCTCCTCCTCAAGGAGGGAGGTTGACGACCAAGGACCAAACTAGGACAATGGCAGACGATAATGGAACCCCTACGGCAGACAGACGTGAGTCAGTCTCTCAAGGCTGTTAGCCCATTTATCATCAAAAAGGTCCTTGACGGTCAGGTGGGTGGCAGTCTTGATTATGTTAAGAAGTTACGTGACGGTAGTCTCCTGGTGAAAGTGCTGAATGCATCCCAGGTTAAGGATTTCCTTAGACTGACGCAGATTCGTGACCTTAAGGTGAAAACCACTATTCCAGTGGGGCCAAATACTTGTAAGGGCATCATTTTCCATAGGGATTTGGCCGCTCTGAATGATGCAGATATTCTAGAGGAAATGAAGGACCATTGCGTTGTTGATGTACAAAGTATGACCAGGATGAGAGAGAACAAGAGAGAGAAATTTGACTTATTTTTTATGACTTTTGCTTCAGCTCAGATTCCGGACACGGTTAAGATTGGCTATGAAATAGTTCATGTTAGATCATATGTTCGGAAACCTATGCGTTGTTTCTGTTGCAAGAAATTCGGACACACAGCATTGAGGTGCTTTAATAAAGATTCAGGTTCATTCACTTGTGGTAAATGTGCAGGTAGTCACGAAACAGATTTGTGTACAGAGACAGTTCTCTAGTGTGCCAATTGTGGCGGCCCCCACCAGGCAAGTGCAGGTGACTGCAGGAGCCTTAAAGTGGAGACTGAGGCAATGGCATACATGAGGGCTCATGATGTCAGTTATGGTGAGGCAAAGAGGAAGGTGGAGGGGGTTAACCAAAAAATATCCAATAAAATTACCAACATATCATATAATAACATCAACTATGACGAACCTAGAGACATTGCTAACACCATCGCCAGGCAGTTCTCTTTTGCTAGCAGCTCTGAAATTTACCATCCAGTTTTCCTGCCTATCAAGGAAGCATCAGAGCTGCAGCATATTGACTTTGCCACAGGATATGAATTAGATTACAACAGTGATCTAACAATGCAAGAGCTTGTCCAAGCCCTAGGAGCCTGTAGTGGGACATCCCTAGGACCCGATGAGATTCTGTATGAGATGATAAAGCATCTTGATCATGGTTCTATGATCAAGTTGTTGCAGGTGTTTAACGAGATTTGGAGGGGTCATACCTTTCCAAACTCGTGGCACTTTGCACATGTCATTCCCATACCGAAAGGAGGGGGGAACCTCAAATCGACTACGTCGTATCATCCTTATTGCGCTCATAAGTTGCTTATGCAAGGTCATGAAACGAATAATTTCATCGTAGGCTATTGCATTTTTTTAAATTCCAGGAATTTGCTGGTTGACGAGCAGTGTGGCTTCCGTAAAGGTCGCCAGACGCTCGATCAGCTAGTAAACCTGGAAGTTCAAATTCAAGAGGCATTTGCCAAAAAAAAAATGTTGAGTGCAGTATTTTTAGATATTGAAAAAGCCTACGACATGACGTGGCGACATGGCCTCCTCAGGAAACTATATGTGATGGGATTACGTGGTAACCAGCCCTTTTTTGTTAAGAATTTAATTTCTGACAGAACTTTCTCTGTCAAGCTTTTTTCGGAAACAGTCACTTTCTCGAACATATTTGTCCAGTCAAATGGGGTCCCCCAGGGGAGTGTTCTGTCTCCGACCTTGTTTCTATGTATGATCAATGACATTCTACCAACTCCTCCTCGAAATCTTAAATACTCACTGTACGCAGATGACTGTGCGATATGGCACTCCAGCTGTAATGCAGAGTTTTCGGCAACTCGGATCCAATTGGCACTGTATTTGATTCACAATTGGGGCCTCCAGTGGGGTTTTAAGTTTTCAATAAGAAAGAGTGTAGGGGTGATTTTCACTCATAGGAAGAAGCCAGACGTCCGGCTGACTATGGGTGACAACCCCCTACCTATATTAAATTCAACTAAATTCATTGGACTGACATGGCGAGTCCATGTCAGTCAGTTAAAAACTGAATGTTTAAAAACACTCAATTTGCTGAAGTGCATTTCTGGTACCCAATGGGGAGCAGATAGGAAGTCATTGCTAATGCTATATAAATCCCTGATTAGATCTAGAGTAGATTATGGGTCAATAGTGTATGGTTCAGCATCTGAGTCTGTGTTGAAAGGTTTTGATGTTGTGCAGAATGCGTGTTTGCATGTGTGTCTTGGAGCCCTACGTTGCACTCGAATCAAGCCTTAGAGGTGGAGTCACAAGTGCCTCCCCTCCATCTAAGACGAGATCAACAACTTTTAGTGTACTGTCCTAAGAAATCCAGGGTGCCGAGTCATCTTCCCGGGAATACCTTGCTACGGCAACATCACCCGGGGGGCATGGCTCTAGGCCCCTGGCAGAGAGACCGAAACATCCATGCGGGAACCCCTGCACCACAGGGGGCACTGGCGTGAGGCCAATGAGGACCAGGCCCCAAGTTCAGGTACCCGGGGAGCCGAGTCATCCTCCCGGTAATGCCTTGTTGAGGTATTTGCAACCGGGGGGCCATGGCGATAGGCCCCCGGAAGGGCCGAGTTATCCACCTGGGCGTCGCTTGGCCCCGGAGGGCACTGGCGTGAGGTCCCTCAGAGCAAGACTCCACGACCTCGTAAAGTGTGTCGGTATAGAATTATCAACAATCCATACCCTGGTTTTAGTAAACATTGCACCCTGGGTAACACCCCCCTTCAATATTGTGGACTCCTGGTTGCCAGGGGTTAAATCCCGGGTGCCGGAGGTGGAGGTACACCAGAGATTTCGTGAGATAATTGTTAAACATCTATCATATTTCCATCTGTATACCGACGGTTCCAAGACGGATGAATGTGTGGGTGCAGGTGTTTGGTCGACTGAATGCCAGTTAAGATTCAGACTGCCGAATCATACGTCGATTTTTCTTACAGAACTTTTTGCTCTTAATAAAGCTTTGGATTTTGCCCTATCGACGACCCACGATAGGATAGTTATTTTTACAGATTCTTTAAGTTCACTTAAAGCTATTAAATCCTTGAATACAACTAATAATGAAATACAGGGTAGTATCATTAGTAAGCTGTTTTGTGCCAATAAATCAATCAAGCTAATATGGGTACCTTCACATTATGGTATCTATGGCAATGAACAGGCTGATACACTAGCCGGGTCAACTGTTGATCTGGATCTTAGCATAGTCCGTACGGATCTCAGGTGTTTTATTTCCCTCATTAAGTCTCGAATTCATCTCCTGTGGCAAATGCAGTGGACCAGACTAAACATCAGAAATATAGTAAAAAAAGTAATAGAACCCTGGGCTACGTCATCATGACGTACCCGCAGGGATGAGGTGGTGTTGGCTCGTCTTCGGGTCAACACTACCAGAATTACCCACCTAGAGCCTTACATCAACAGAAATTTTCCCCCTGAGTGCCCATCATGCACAACAATAATGTCCATAAATCACTTAATAATTTTTTGCAATTAATTTGAGAATCAAAGAATTAAAATTAAACAATATTTCCAACATAAAAATATAGCTTTTATCATCGAAAATATTCTATCAGATGATAAGAATATTATAAACAAACTGCTGAGTTTTTTGAGGGAGACAAAACTTTATGACCTTATTTAGATTGATATAATAAAATGGAACCATTGGCTTAATGACCTTTGGCTATATGCCGTTGGTTGATAGCCAATTATTCCAACAAGTGAAGTGAGTGGGTCAGAATCGACTTTGAGACTGGGTCGTGGAGAGAGAGGACGTATGTTTTGTGCTCTCCTCTAGCTGCCAGGGCCTGCCGCACCGGCAGTAGTTTTTTTTCACCCTTCTGATGACGACTAGGCTTAGCTAGTATTAATTCCCTCCATAGCTGGTAGAAGATATAGTAGGTGTCTATATCTTAATACTGAGATCAACTTTGCCTCCTACCTATGGTGGACTCCCCCACTGATAGCTCTGAGTGTGAATAAACACAGTCGGACCACCTTAGTGTGGGTTGAGAGGTTGATCTCAAACATTAGTTAATTAGGGCTGGTATAAATACCTTGCTGGTGTTTTCTTTTCCTCTTCCCACTTCCCCCTACCCTTGGGAGAAGTGGTAACTATGTTGCCTTCCCTCCCAACCCCTCCTCCGTATAGCGGAGAGCTTGGACATGACCGACCACCACCACATACTGACGGACGAAACGAGACTCGAACACCCCTTGACATTGACGTAAGAAATGCTTCATTTGTTCTGTTTCATGCCACTGGTTCGGCCCCACTAGGCGGCCTCAATCCTTTTATCATTAGGAAGGTTATTGATGGCTGGGCTGGTGAGGTTAAATCTGTGAAAAAACTTGCCTCTGGAGACATCTTGATAAAAACATTCAATTCATAACAGGTCACAAGTTTGCTAAAATGTCGTCAGTTTCACGATTATGAAGTTGAAGCCAAGATTCCTCAAGCCATGAATTCCTGCAGGGGAGTAATCACCTGTAGGGATTTAATGGTGATGGAAGATACGGAAATAATTGAGGAAATGAGGACACAAGATATAATTGACGCTAGATTCATTACACGTTTAGAGGATGGTATGAGGAAGAAGACTGCAACAGTTATCTTGACTTTTGGCAAAGTTTCACTTCCTGAAACAGTCAAAATTGGCTATTAAAATGTTAAAGTAAGACCCTTTATCCCCAACCCTCTTAGATGCTTGAACTGTCAGATTTATGGACATGGAAATCGTACTTGTAAGGCTTCTTCTCCAGTGTGTGGCAGGTGCTCGACGCCTGGCCATCCAGAGGAAAAGTGCACATCAGTGGAGCTCTCCCGATTTCATTGTAAGGGTGCTCACTCCACTTCCTCGAGGGATTGTCCCAAGTGGAAGCTGGAGAAGGAGGTCTGCTCGGTGAAGGCAGTGCGGGGCATCTCCTATTATGATGCGAGAAAGGTGGTGATGGGATCGCAACTCAATGACTCGTATGCATCGGCGGTGATGACCCGACCCGTGATGTGTACTATTAGTACTCAGACTGAGTGTGAGCCAAGCGAACAGGCTGATCAATCTATTTCTAAACCTACTATCATTACCCCCCTCCTAAGACTATTACCCCATCTACCAACTCCTATTCTCGGGCTGCAGCTTCTCTGCAGTCAGAGAAACAAAAGAAGAAGTCAGACAAGTCAGATAGAGTAAATTACACCACCCTAAAACCTAAGTCACTTCCTTGCACACACCCTACTCCCACTTCATAGGGGGAGAGAAGGGATAGCTCTTCCTCGGTGGAGTCTGGGAGACTCACCATTGATGAGGAAGCAATGGATGTCTCCGGACGCAAGAACCAGGAAAGGTCCCCCGGTAACCACTCGCCAGGCGGCGGGCGGTACAAAAGGACTAAGCGCTCAGGCCGACCCCGTAACTCTTAAACCGCCATGTTCACTGTACTACAGTGGAAATGTAAAAGTCTTGGGAATAAATTGAACAACATAACAATATTATTACACACACACAGGCCAGATGTCGTCTGTTTACAGGAGACAGGGTTGGAGAATCACTATGACCCACCACAATTTAAACACTACAACGCATACAGGAGAAACGATGGATATGGAGTAGCAATATACACACACAAATCACATCCACAGACACAAATAACATTAAACACTACTCTGGAAGCCGTTGCTTGCAGAGTGAAAATACACAACACCTACATATCCATCTGCTCTCTTTACTGTCCGCCACGCGGCCCCATTGATAGTGATTCATTACACAATTTATTTGTTCAACTCCCTGGTAAGAAATTGGTACTGGGCGATTTTAATGCCCATCACTGTCAGTGGGGAAGCTTAAGAACTGATGCTCGCGGAAGGCAGATGGCAGACATTATACTACAATCCAATCTCTGCCTCCTGAACGATGGTCAAGCCACCAGGGTTAACGATCGTTCTGGCAATTTTTCGTTAATCGATTTCTCTCTGGCCTCCAAGGATGCATATTCACGAACTGTACCCCACCATCGCACCAGCCGCGAGAATGGCCTGGCTGCCAGTGGAACAAGGGGTAACTCGCTCAAACCCTTGCTACCGCACAGTCCTCCTCTTCACTCTCTCGCACTGTTTTGCTACTCGCGCAAAAACTGCACCCTCTTATTGCTATTATTATTATAATTATTATTATTATTAGTAGTAGTAGTAGTAGTATGTTGGTGGCCTTTTGTGGCAGAGTAAATAATTGAACACTAAATATAAGATGACTCCATATAACTAACCCCAAATCCAATCTCGCCTTGCATTAACCAGATCAATATTTATGAAAGCGTAGACGAAATAGGATTGGTAAGTTTCAGAAATATTATAACGCGAATACCGAGAACACCCTGTGTTTCTAATAGATAAATGGAGTTACCGTACATTTAGTGTACTATAATATATACTGTATGCATATATTTCTTACACTCACATTTGTGAGTGTATAAAATTGTTTGTGTGCATTAATTTTCTGATTAATAACAAGTTTACACCAGTGATGCGTGTTAAGAAATGTGATAACAAGTCATAATTATGCTATTATGTAGTGTCATAATTAGTTTACGGTCTAATTTTCATTCGTTTTGTCCACTTGCTATAATTATGCCATGCTTTCATATCGTCATCCTTCGCTAGCCTACACACTCTCACACTGTTTCGCTACTCGCGCAATTTTGCACTCCCTTACCATCTTTTAAATTCTATGCCATTGATATTTTTACGAATATTATTGCTGTTATTATTCATATTGTTATGTTCGTGGCCTTTTGTGGCAACGTAAATAAATGAACACTAAATATAAGATGATGAATCCATGTTAAAGAGTATTCGTACTCTCATAGCGTTTCCAATATCTTCTACACCATCTTTTGATCTGGTTAATGCAAAGCGATTTTAGTCAATTAACACCTCACCTCACCTCACTTAACCTTTCCGTTTACGGTCTATTTTTCATTCATTTTGTGCATTGGCTATATCCCATGAGTGCATGTCATCATAAATTATGGCCGATTCTATCAAGAAGTATGCCGCAAACAACCCAGAAGTGACCATACTACAAATCATTAACGAAACTCGATTTTCTGCTACACTTGTAACCCCTTTTATGAGGAGAGTTCACACTAATTTCAGAGAAACGGGAGAAATAGTGTTCGTGGATGAAACAGGATGTATTGATCAGCTCAATACATCACTATATATTACTTGGCAACACTCCATGACGTTATAGCCAAGTGATAGGTGACGTCGGCACTGGCTGTGCGATCAGGGCAGCTGATTGGCTGCCTGGGAGCTGTGGTGACGAGCCAGTATACAAAGTGGAATAATGCAGCCGGGAGAGACACAATTTATCCCTCGTATGGAGCGTGAATTTACATCTCCATCCTCACCATCTTTGATGAGACCCGAGCAAGTCCGACGACCGCATTTATCTTCAGTTCCTCCTAGATCAGTGGTTCTCAACTGGTGGTCCATGGTGACTTTTTGGGTGGTCCACAGGACGTCCACTATATTTGGTAATAAACTGGAAATAAGTGCATACGATTTTATCATGATAATTACGGTAACTGGCCATTCATTTTCATATATTATTCCTATTTAAGAAATATATTGGCAATCTTCAGGTTGAAGCTGCTAAGTAGCATTTCGAGTCACTAAGTTTCTAAATTTAATGAAAATTTTAAAAGGAATGTCCAAGATTCACGCAGCTATTCCTGGCCTTAGCCTAGCCTAATACATACTTTACCAGTCGATGTGACGAGCCTTCCTGTTCGATTTCTGTCAGCTGCCGTGCGGCTATATGTAACACTGTTGTAGTGCAGTAGCCACCGAACTGATCAGTTGATTAGTTGTGTTATTCGTCCTGCGCTGTTTTATAGGTGTGGTGTACTTTGATTTTGTTTTCAACTGTAAATTGTAGTAATCTAAAATTAAGCAGGGAGGAAGAGTAGAACGGAGTGAAATATTTCTGGTCAGTTGTTATGCTGTGTGCTGTGTTATGCTGGTTCTGTCTGTTAACGACAGTATGTTTTCATCGCTGTTAGTTTCTCTGTCTGTTTGTTTGTTTGGCTGTCTGTCTGTTAACTTGGTAACACAAAAACAAGAGGACAGATTTTGTTGAAACTTTTAGGAAAGGTTGAAACTGGGCCGATATTGATGAAATTTATAGGGGTCACATAGACTCATAGAGGGCTAGGACCAACCGTACAGATTTTAGAAAATATCGGAGAGAGCGTATTTCCGCCAAGTGGAATGGTCCACGATATTCTTTTAATTGGGCTGGTGGTCCATGGCCTGAAATGAGTTGAGAACCACTGCCCTAGATTAAATACACAGTTTTTTCAGCCAACAACACAGGTTTATCATCCACCACCAGTAAACTTTTGCCCACATACAACCCCTGCATTACACCCTCCATTATCAACCGTAACCCCTAATCCAAATGTACCAAACCCCGCAAGGAGCATTACTCCACCCTTAGTTAAACCCCGTGATATCACAAAACTTGAATTAGATACATTGCAGAGCTTGGATTCCTCTGCTCGTTTACAAATGTTCTTTGAGGCAGTTGAGAGGTGCACAGAAGATTCTTGTACTCGTGTGGAGGTAGCGAAGTCCCGAGTAGACAATGATCTAGCAGTCTTAATGCATACTGCCCAGAAATATTTACATGGGGTGATCTGAAGTCTTATTTCACGAGAGAATTTAGAGTGGAATTAAATTTTGACCAGGCTTGGAGACAAAGTGATAAATTTCAGTATGATTGGATGGAGAATCCGCAAACCTTTGCCCATCAATATAAGTGTCATTATGCAGCAATACAGAGTAGATTTCAAGATCAACAGTTACCAGAATGATTAAACGAAAGTTGTTGCAAGGTTTTCCTCGGAATAATTGGGTTAGGCTAGAATCTTTCATGGATGATCATATTCCCCTAAGGGATTTTCTTGAAAGAGAGACTGTTAATTATGCAAAAACGGGAACCAATTAAGATGTTGCCACAGGCAGACATGCAAATGGCAAATGAACATAACAAAAATAAGGAGAAAAATACGGTAGAAAGTGAATTAGTACAATTGGCAAAGATGGTAGAGGAACTAAAACGGGAAATGGAAAAGTTGTCATCTGGGGATAAACCCCAAACTTCCAAGTATTGCGCTTTCTGTAAAAAGAGCACTCTTGACTTTAAAGATTGTTGGAGCAAACCAGAAAAAGGTAAATGTTTTAATTGTTTGCGTCCTGGTTGTTGTAGTAATAGTCCCACATGTCCTGGGAAAGCTACGTATAGACCAGGTTTTACGAGGTATGCCCCTCCACCACATAATGGTACTGGCTATTCAAATTATTATCAAACCCGAAATCTAATAGGAACAACAAGGGAAGAATTATCGCCTGTCATCAATGTTATAGTGAATGGTAAGGTGTGTGCAGCTATTGTTGACACCGGAAGTGTCATAACCTTGATTAAGAGGAGTGCTGTTAAACGGCAAGGGTTACAAATAGATTCGACCAAGGGTAAAACTAATCCAGTTGGGATTACGGGAAAGCACTTTAAGGTACACTCATGATACGTAATCTCTGACCAGGGAGTTAGCCGGAATCATAGTCTGACGAAGGCAACTCAATCAGATGCACTCAAATACCAGAAAGGTTTAGTGTTCCACTCAAAAAAGTTCGGAGCATCAATGAAACAACGAATTATCTACACTTAACCGAGCTGCCATTAGTAATAGCTGAAAATTTAAACTACTACCACGGTAGCCTGTAACCATACAACATAATATATCACTGCTACTAAAAATTATATATCTAGAACATAAAGATAATGATTGTGTTTTTGATCAGGAACAATATATTCCTAATACTTGTATTATTGCACAATATATAGTCATTAACTATGCAGATATAAGTTGGTAAAAACACATTGTATTCCTTGGCCACAGTATAGGCTCCGTGAACCCGTGTAATGAAAATTATTTTGGGTATGTTATTGCTCATAATGTCTCGTTCCAAAGAAAATCTCTTGTTGATCAATTATCGAATTAGCTGTTTCAAAGATGCTCGGAACTTTGTTCAGTGAACCACTAAAGCTTTCTTCTGGTATTTGATCGTGTCTGATTCAGTTGCCGTCGTCTCGCCACGATTTTGGCTAACTCCCTGGTCAGAGATTATGTATCATGAGTGTACTACTATACGTTTCAGCGCCGGACAGACGGTGTTTTTCGTAAATATCTCTTAAACGAATCGTTGTATCAATATAATATTTCAGCACACTGTCTTTAACACCCGGGCGTAATTTATGGCTGACATACCATATTACTATATGTGTTATGTTAGGAGTTTACTGAGTGATATTAAGCCTAATCCAGTCATCATATCTAAGGCGTTATAGAGAATCGGACGAGTGTGGGGTACTCGTGTAACCCCTCCACCAACACCCCGAAATCCCCCCACCATACCTTCCTTCCCTACCCCAATATCTCATTATCCCCCTCCCCGTTTCACTCTTCACCATCCCTCTTCCATTTTTTTTTTCTTTTATGACAGTATGTACAGTATATACGTATCGTTCATTAGTAATATTGTTTAATACAGTTACCGTTGTGTGTGGATATGAAAACCAGAGTGGGTCAAATTACCATTAAAGCAATAGCTTGGTTTTGGGCAACCAAATATAATCGTTCATTGTTGCTTCATGTGTTCTTTACCTTTTTAAATAACCAATTTATGCCTTAATTGAATATTCACAGTCTCCCGTATCCCCTCCCCCTCTCTCTGAGGTATGAGGTACCCCCCAGTCCGAGGCTATGACTCAAGTAGTGACAGGGTAGAAATCATTGACTGCCGAAGGCGCACCTATTAGCAACAATGTTGTCCATTTGCCCCCGTGGATGCAGGACAGTGTTTGTTCTTCGTCTTGCCACATTGTACAAACGTGAAAGGCAGTGATGATGAAGACGATGACGTTTTCCTTGACAGTGATTGTGAATAAATTTTGTTTTATCATGTTTGCATCATTAAATCCTACACTATTATATATATATATATATATATATATATATATATATATATATATATATATATATATATATATATATATATATATATATATATATATATATATATATATATATATATATATATATATATATATATATATATATATATATATATATATATATATATATATATATATATATATATTATATTATATTATATTATATTATATTATATTATATTATCACCAAATTACATATATATATATATATATATATATATATATATATATATATATATATATATATATATATATATATATATATATATATATATATATATATGTAATTTGGTGATAATATAAATATAAAAGGGACAAGTCAACAAAATAACATTATAATAACTAGACCAAGTTGACATTTTTAATGAATAGGTACACAGTATCTAATAACTTTTCCTAGAAGGTCCAGACCACAGGTAATGCCAGTACATCGTGTTCACTTGCATGGTTGACCATAAGGACTGCAAACATGGACCTTCTACATACTACATGTATGTAAACATGCTGTTGTACAGTAATTGTCAAAGTGAAATAAGTCTTGCCTCTATAGAATTGTACTGCACCATACTCTTAGTTAATAATCATATCTATACATATACATCTACATAACATTTTAATATATACTACAGTGATGGAAGAAATAGGGAGGGCCACGAGTGATGAGGGAGGCGATGAGCTAGGGGGAGAAGAGGAGGAGGGAGGGGTGAGAAGGGGGGGATATAGTTGTGGTTAGGAATGGTTTGGGAGGGTGTTGGGGGGGCCACACTTTCCTTCGAATGCGTCAATATGACTGGCTGGCTTTGTGCTATTTTTCACGAGTAAACTCCTCGCATAACACATATAGAAATATGGTATGTCAGCCATAAATTACGCCCGGGTGTTAAAGATAGTGTGTTGAAATATTATATTGATACAACGATTCGTTTAAGAGATATTTACGAAAAACACCGTCTGTCCGGCGCTGAAACGGATAGTAGGTATTGTGCAGATTGAAGTCCATGTGGGAGATCAGGGAGTAAGTAGTCAGTGGGTAACTGTAGTACCAGATTTATATTCGGACAGGGAAATTTTGCTGGGTTGTGAGATAATAAGTAAATCAAGCTTAACTTGGAATTGTAAGGATAAGGAAATGATATGGGGAGGTGCACCGTATCAGGTAAATCATATACGGTTGTGACAACAAACTATCCAACAAATAAGGGAGCATACTAAAGCTCAAATTCTTGATGGAAATCGAAGAAAGGTACAGCCATGGCTGAAAGTCCATGAGCAGGTAGCGGTGCAAAGCCACAGCCGATCCTGGACGGAGAGTACGAACAAGTTAAATTTCCACACTCCTCTGACCCAGGGTTCATGTCTCTGAGGGTTCATATATATGAACCCTGCTCTGACCCTGGTAGCTCGCAGCTGAACGAATTGTTGGAAATGTTGTTTGGGCACATTTTTTTGCTCTTAGATCTACAAAGATATATAGCTGTATGGCATATCCAAGTGTGTGAGGAGTATTATTAACGATGAATAAGGCAGAATAACGAATATTAATTCATTATGCATTCTCCATATAAACCAGTGATTAGCATATATACTTTATAAAAATCTGTATATAAATAAACAAGGTGGAATGAGTAACCTGTCACATGTATTATAACGTTTATTTAGTTACATAAAGCAATATGTAGTAACGTTTATTCATTAGGTTTAATACATTGTCGATAAATAACTGAAACATTAAGGAAGAGAGTAGCAACAAATTTAGTCCCAAACACTGCGGTATTTATTGTGTGAATTGGGTGGGGGGGACAAGGTAATCCGCTCTTTTTAACTCTTGTGGTGCCATTTTGTCCAGTTTGCTACACATCAATAGACCGTTCCTAATATTTGGCCCATTCCCCATTTGCGTCTATCACCAGCTGCAAACGTGAGGGGAGAGAGTCCACCAGTTTCGAACAGGTGTCGGGTCTCCTTCGAATACTTTCCCAGACCTCATTACATTTCCTGATAATTTCTGCTTAACTCTTTTCTTCCACCTCCCACTCACGTTTCATAATGCCCCATAAATTGTCTATGGGGTTGATGTCACACCCCTTAGGGGGCCAGTCAAGGAGGCAGATTTCAGGGTGGTTTGAAAACCATTCTCTGACTACTCGACTAGTGTGAATAGGGGATCTATCCTGCACCAAATTAATAGGAAGGGGCTCCACAATTGCGTATGTCCGCACACTAGGTAGGAGAGACGTCTCAAGAATATTAATATAGTCATAGGAGTTCATATTTCCCTCAATCGGAACCAGTTCCCCAACTCCACCATACCACATCCACCCATGTATGGCTTGGCTGACCCTGCCTGACCTATCAATTGTCCAGATATAGTTATCATTGTATCGTTCCCAAATGCGTCGCCTACAGTGCAGCCCTGGAGTAGATACAGACGAGAAGCTGCTTTCGCCGGTGAAAATGACAGAACGCCAGAAGTCCACGTTCTCCTCTGCATAGGTCTGGGCAAACCTTAACCGTTCTGCCATGTGTTGTGGAGGCAGAGAAGGTTTTCTAGCTGGCACACGGGAGGCTAGTCCAGAGTCCACTAGCCGTGTGCGGGTTGTCCGTGCGCTGCATGGGAGATTCAGCTCACTGTGGCATCAACGTAAATACATTATTGTTGATATTCACACCAGCCCCTCTGCCAACAACAGCCTCATATAAGTTGTATTCAGAATAAACATGAGAAATCTTTGCATTTGGAATTATAAATATGTTCCATTGAGAGGTTTTTACAGTGTATAACAAATATAGACAGTCACTGCGGTATGATTTAACAACAGGTTATATAAATGCCATACCGTGTTAATGTCATTGATGTCTTGAATTGTGATTGGACTGCTGCGTCAAAGAGCAGAGCATCATGTTCCACCGTCGTAATACGTGGACGGCCTGTTCGTGGGCTGGTGCTGACATGACCTTCCTCCTCATACCGTCAAATCCACTTCGTCACAGTGTTCCTACTCAATCCCAACTCTCGGCTTATCTCACTAATTGATTGATTGGCCAGATAACGACCGACTATCACTCCTCTTTGTAATATCACCTCAAGTTTATTGGCCTGAGCTTTTTTTTTTTTTTTTTTTTTTTTTTTTTTTAATTCATTGCACCGTAGCGTCAATCAACAGGCAGGCAACAGTACACAAGGGTAAGCGGGACTCACGAGAACCCAATGACCACATACACACAAAAGCACACACACATGCGCACACACACTCACATCACGAAAACATAACAGAATGAAACACAAGCATACAGACAAATATTTATATCATGACCTACTTAAATCCACCAAAACGAGGGTGGCGCACCAGAAGTTCCTCCAGAACCTGATGGTTCAGCAGGTGTCGACAAACCACATCAAGTGGCAGGCCCTGGGACAGCAAGTGTCGGACAGTGGGGTAGGCTAGGCAATAGTGCTCTATAGTGTTAGCACGAGGCGCTCGACACAAGCGACACTCGGTGAAGGAAGGCTCACCCTGCATCCCAGCAACCTGCCACGGTGGCCGGTAGCCAAGCCTCAAACGAGCAGAGACTACATTGTGCCTCCGAACCATGAGGCCTCGACGACGGTAGGAATATTTGTGATGGCAGACAGACTCATAATGGGTGATGGAGATGCTGAAGGGCCTCTCTGCATCCCTGCGTCGCCGTACAGGGAGGAGAGCGGCGGAGCGGACTTTAGAGAGGTAACATGTCAGGGAGAGAGGACGTCCAGCACCACGAGGAGGCAGATGGCAGGCTTCCTTTGCGAGTCTGTCAACTGTACCATTGTGACGTAAACCTACATGGGATGGCACCCATAAAAATTTGACAGTCAAGTTACGGTGATGCAATAAGGCCAAAAACGATAAAATCTGCTGAATAACAGTAGAGTGTGTGGGCTGAACACTAGAGAGGGAATGAAGGGCAGGTTTGGAGTCACAAAAAATGGCAGCATTCACTCCATGTTGACAAACAACACTAACAGCATCCAGAATGGCATACAGTTCATACAATGTTGAGCTAGAGTGGTTACAGAGACGACGGCCAACCCAGCCCCCTGGAGGTGACTCCAGGTCAGGCGAGAAAACAGCACAACCTGCTGCACCATCCACCTGCAATGAGCCATCAGTGTAGAGGCAGTATGGATCTGTGATGGAGGAAGTCACTGTTTCTATGTGTTCCAGAGCCAACTGCTGCTGTAGAGAAGGCAGCTCCTACTTGGAAGTAGGTGTAAAGCTCACATCAGGTGTTGGTAGCATCCATGGAGGGGGCCCTGGGGGGACGTCTGCAACCATTATATCTATATTAAGACCACGGAGCACAGAGGAAACAGACCTTATAAGAGTACGTCCAGCAGGCAGTATGGGAGGGACCGGGTAGTTTGGTCTAAGAGAAGTCCTGACTAACTGAGAGTAATGGGGTGAAAGATGTGGAAAATGGAGGCACTTGACAGTGAAGCCAGTAACATTAGAATAAATTCTCTCCACTAATGGGGGAAGACGCAACTCACGCTGCATGTTCACTATCCTGGTCGACATTGGACAGCCGAGAATAATTCTCATTGCTCTATTTTGAAATTTTTCTAAAGTTTCCAGAGTAGCCCTAGGAAGTTGAATCAGAGCAGGGGAAAGGTAATCAACAACTGAACAGATAAAAGCAATATAGATGGTCCTGACTACTGGGATGGAGATGCCCGAGGAGTTGTTAGATAGCCATTGAAGTGGTGTAAGTCGGCGCTGGAGACGACCCAATAAGTCCTGGACAATGGGATGGTCTTGAGGTCTGGCAGGGACAATCGGCCAAATATTGACTGGCGCACCCAGGTAGCAGTACTGGGAACACATGGGAATGACAGTCCCTCCAATGGTGAACACTGGCTGAGCTTGAGGAAGGCGGCAGGTGAATATTCTGCTCTTATCTGGGGAGACAATAATGCCACAGTGAGAGGAGGCCACAGAGAAGGAGTCAAGAAACCGCTGGAGATCCCTTGGTGAGGTAGAATGAACACAGATATCATCAGCATAGCACGTAATTGTAGTTCCAGGAATATCAGGGAGAGAAGTGAGCAACCGATGCATCAGAATATTAAATAACAATGGGCTGAGAACACCACCTTGAGGCGTACCAAGATGAAAACTGCGCAAAGGACTGAGTGCACCACTGAAAAACACACAGCAGGTCCTGTTACTCAGGTAGCCCCGAATCCACCGTAGTAGATTACCCTTTATCCCAAAGTCAACCAGTTGATCCCAAATGACGTCTCTATTAGCAACATCGAAGGCACTTCGAAGGTCAATGAAGGCCACCACACTGTCCCTGGAAAGGCGAGAGTACAGGTCGATTAGGCAGTGATGTGTGCTCCGCTGGGGAAGGAAACCAAACAGCCATGGAGAGAGGCGATCCTGCAGTCTGTACATGAGACGATTGAGTAAGATTCTCTCCATAACCTTACAGAAACAGGAAGTAAGGGAAATAGGCCTGAACTTCGCAGTGCCGGGCTTAGGGATGGGTATTATTGTGCTGTTGGTCCAGGCTCGTGGTACACAACCGTCACGAAGACAAAGATTGTACAGTCGAAGTAGAGGGTTCCCAGGAACTTGTTGAAGTAGGCACAGCACAACATAAGTAATACCATCATCACCAGGGGAAGAAGCTCTACCCCGAATGAGAGCACGGCGCAACTCCTCCTCAGGTATCTCCTCTGCATCATCGTCATCATCTTGTAACAGAGCAGACATTAGACGTAGCCGATGGACAGCAGCACGGGAAGCGAGTGCATCTTGTATGTGGATGGGTAGACTGGCTGGGGTAGATTGTTCTGACCAGGCATCGACAAGTTGTTTGGCATAGTCGGCAGGAGTGTGATGACGAGCAGTGGCCGGTGTCTTTTTAACAACCCGACGGATGAGGTGCCACATAGAAGCCACACTTGTTTTCTGGTTGATGCTGTCCGTGAACTGCTGCCAAGACTCAGTGTGAGCACAATCCTGCAGGGCAACTAAAGCGTCCCTAGACATCTGGTAACGATGGAGTAGGTCAGGGGTTGGGTTGGCTTGAAACAATAGGCCATCACGTTCAGCCTCCTCCTTTGCCTCCTGTATACGTGCATCCAGCGTCCAGGAGTGGGCAGTATGGCGATGCTGGAGGTGTGGCCGGGAGACGTATAGCCTATAAAAGTCATGAGTAGCAGATACAAGATCAGAGTACAACTGTTCAGCTGATGATATGTCAAATGTAGGAAATACATGGGCCATAAATAAGATGTAAGTCGGGCAATATTTAGGGGGCACAGCAATACGCAAACGAGTGGCTGAAGCACCTGACCCAGAAGTTAGAGAATAATGAAACCGAAGAGCAATGTGATCAGAGAATAAGTCTGGCACGGAGAAGGACTGGACCTGAGATGCTATCAGGCCAGACGAGAGGATGTAATCCAGAGTACCTCCCCGTTAATGAGTGGCACCACCAGTGTCCCAGTGTGTCAGATGATGCTTGCGGATGTATGAAAGGAGACGAACACCATTACGATTAATAGAGCCAGTACCATCACCCAAATCAGAATGCCGAGCATTAAAATCTCCCATATACACCATACCACGCACTGTTGGAGAAGGAAGAGCCTCAAGAGTGAGTCTAGCTGGGGCAGAATAGACATTACATAGTTGGAGTACTCCATTCCCAGGTAGAACCTCAAATAGCTGAAAGGTCATGTCAGGATCAGTGGAGGTACGGAGAAAGCGATGTGGCAAGGAGCTATGTATGTAAGTCAGGAGACCATTCCTTACCAGATGAACATATGGCACATAACCTGAGAGGGGAGGAGCTTGCCCAAGAGCGAGCGGCCATCCTGGAAATGCTTCCTGGAGAAAAATAACACTGGGATGATGACGAAAAACATAGGCCTTGAGTTGAGTGAGCTTAGCATAACTGGTGATACCACATACATTCCAGGAGATGACATCCAGCCGGCAATCACTAGCGAACTCTGTATTTGGAGGTAGAAGTCCGGTGAGTGGGGGCAGATGAGCGACCTGGAGAAGAAGATGGACCAGGAGAAGGGACTGACTCGAAAAGCTTTTCAAGGCGAGATGCAACAGTATCCATCTTTTCGGTAAGGGTAGTGACAGTTGAGATGATGGCCTGCCGAGCCTCGACCAAGGTGGAGAGTTTGGAGTCATTGGCAGCCTGAGCGGCATCCAGCCCATCAATCCTGGCTTCAAGGGCAGAAAAGCGGTTTTCAAGAGCCGTACATCGTGCCATGAGGGTAGCAACAGACTTGCGGAGGGCCAGGTCTGGAGGTGAGGCAGGGTTGGTAGGAGGAGCAGACTGGGGAGGTGGTGGTCTTGGAGGTGGTGGTGGAGGCGGAGCAATAGTAGAGACACGAGCCTGGACCTTACGTCGAGTACATCCATGCCACACGTTAACCCCTGGCTGAAGGCATCGTGGACACTTCCATCGAGACGTATCTTCAGGAGGTGAAGGCTCAGAGGTGGAGGCAGCAGGACGTGATGGTTAACCCCTGACTGGACACGTCTTGGAATCATGGTCGGCCGCACACCATGCACACTTCGGCCTGGCAGAACAGTACCGGGAGATATGCCCAACTCCCCAGCACCTGTAGCACCAAGGCTGGTCATTATGAAGTTTCCTCACCTCACACGGTGGAAGACAAGGGAGGAAATCAAAGGAAATCTCATTTGGAGGTGGATCGGGTTGACTCCAGACAACAACAATACGGCTAATGGGGGAACCATCTTGGAAAAAACGACGGGCAAATTACACACCAGGGTATCCTTTGGCAAGTTTCGGGTCAACATCAATAGGAAAACGGGTGAGGATGTAGCTGGGGAACTTACGAGGCCTCTCAGGTGAGTCTTCAAGAATGAGAGGCAGAGATAAAAATTCACCAGCCTTCACTCTATCAATGATGTCCTGACGCTTCCTAGAGATGTAGACAAACTGGGAGGTGACAGCAGCCATCTTGACTTCAGCCAGTTCACGCTGCAAGTGGAAGGCCCTGTTGACATCAGACAACCAACGCAGCTTTGTGTCTGTAGATGGGTTTTCAGAGAAGGCATTCCATAGGCATCTCTCGGGGCAAAAGCAGGAAGGTTGGACGAGGGCAAGGAGTTGGTATACAAAGAAGAAACACCAGGGTGAGGCAGAGAAGGTACGTCGTGCACAGCTGAAGCACCCTTGGCAGTCTTGGCAGCTGGAGGTAAACAGTCCACACCATCGGAATCCTGCGAGGAGTCGGACGAGGCATCAATAGGTCGCTTGATAGAGGTTGAGGAGGTGGACGGCTGCAACCTGTGCTGCGGAGTGACCGAGGAGAGGGGGGGAGGGTTGCGAGAAGGCAGCTCAGGCCAGTGATCCTCAATTGGAGACTCGTCTTCCTCCGACATTGCCAAGTCGGCCTCCAAGCAGGAATCCGCACTCTCCATCAGGCCAGGCAAGGCCTAGATGGAAAGGAAACAACAACACAAACAACTAAACACTCAATCAGCCAGGGACACACACACACACACCCACACACACACAGACAATCACAACAAAACTATACACAGAACTACAACAGACAAACAACACCAGCAACACCACAGAAACAGCAACACACAAACAAGAACTCACAAACAACACAAAAAACACAAACAAGAGCTCCAAAACAACACAAAACAACAACACAAACGAGAATGGAGGCAGAGCGCCACGAGTACGTCCACACTCCACCTGTTCTGGAGCGAGGAGGTGGCCTGATCCTGTGGGCGACGTCCATGTTGTCGTCTTTCTGCCATATCTGAGTACATGGATGATGAGTAATCACATGAATTATATGCCAACGTTTGCTATTTCATATACTATACTCCATTTACTTAGATTTGTCCAGCTGCTCGCCCTAGTCCAGGGTGAGGCCTAGCCCCGGGTATAAAAGAAACGCTCTGATTTGCTGCTGTGACTTAGGCTTCACCTGCAGGCGCCGCACTCTGCACTTGCAACAGGACATACCTCTTAATAATTTACGTGTAGTTGAACTATTACATGGGTTTTGGATATTTAGATTACACCCCGGTGAGGCGGGTGGGAAACTTATAGTCCAACGGGATGATCGAGAGGATGCACCTGACCCTGAAGACGGTGTTGGCCCAGCTGTGTGAGGACTATCCACAATGTTGGCCTACCATGCTATCAGAGTGCCAAACTGTCATGAACTCAGCAGTCCACAGCAGTACCAGGGTGATGCCTTATGTTGCATTCTTTGGGAGATATCAACTCCGCAACATCACAGCACCACTACTAACCATCACATCTGATGCCGAGAACACTGGGAGGCTAAAACAACTTATTGAAGCAGCAAGTACGGTATCTCTTAGAAGGTATCGTACAGTAGCAAACAGGAAGTCAAAAAGGCATCAATGGAGCTATGAAACCAGCTCATTTTTATTATTATTATTTTTTTTTTTTGTGGATTTATGGGTGTTAAGTGACACTTAGATTTATTGGGAAGAGGAGGTGATGGTGGGGAGTAGAAATACAACCACCCATTTCCATAGGGCTCCTCCAGGATACAGTCAGGACCTTTGTCAGGGCCCCTGTATCATTTACTGCATTCCGGGTTATCATACCTTGCAAAGTCTGAGGTTTGAATGGAAGAATGAATGGAAAAGAATGGATGAATAGAATGTATGAAAACTCAGATCATGCTTGGGATAATCGCAGGTGGGTATAGTGATGGTAGAACCTTATTGAAGTTCTCCCGGGGTTAAGGACTTGACAGAGGATCCTGACTGGGGCGATGTGTCAAAAATATCTATTGTATTTTGATATGTGAGGTAGGGTAGAGAATTATTTCCTGCAGGAAGGAAATACAGTCTAAAGACTAAAGGAGAAAAAGTTGGCAGTGTATCAACACTGACAAACAAATTTGGATGAATAGTGTCTAATGTTGTTCAGTAAGGAGTAGTGATAGTGACAATAGGAATGTATGTAAAGAGTAAATGAGGGAATTGATAAAAAAAAATTAAGGGGAAAAGATAAAATAATTTTCAGTGTAAGTTCCAGCTAAGGAAGGTGGGACGTGAGTAACACCCCTATTTTTATAAATATTGTTATTTAGAGTATTTACGGGTAATAGGGTAGACTTTAGTATAAGATGGTACGGAGTAGCCAGGCCGAGATTATCAGTGATGATGATAATCTTGGTGGTGAGCTTCTTCTGAAAATGTTACAAATGATGAACAGTACAAATTATAATTATAGTTAAATGTTATGTGAGAATAATAGGAATAGTGATTATAGTTAGGTAAATAAAATATCGATTGGAATAATCAAAACCCTCGGTGAGATTATTAGAGCTGGAAAATATGTGATGATTAAGATTTATTTGAAAAATATTAATTGGAGTACAGGGAATAACCTGCAATTATAATTACATTCTCTTGGTGGCGGAACAATACATGCCTTGTATATATATACTACAGTAATACAGTAAAAGTCCGTTAATCGGACCACGAATACTTCGAAAATCCCAGTAGTCCGGATTTTTTGAAGTGGTAATAAAAATGTCAATTTTGGTGCCCGAGTGGCCTATGTGGGGATTTTCCGGGTTTGTCGTCACATATGTCTACGTGACTCACGTACAGCAGGGCCAACCACACTCACCCAGCTATTAGAGGCGTCTTCTATTTATGCCACTCGATCAACCCGGGTTGGCAACCTGGGTTGCACCGAAAGACCCGGGTTGTATGGTGTAAATAGAACACGCCGACCACCAACCCGGGTTGAAGTTCCTTTGTTTGTAAACATTGAAGACGGCATCACAAAACTCAGCAGAGCAGTTTTTCCCAGCATAATGCTCGGCACTCTCAGAATTTGATGACAAATCCAGTGTTTCCCTACCTGCATATATTATGTTGATACTATCAACATAATATCACATTTCCGCTTGAGAAACCCATAACTACACTCTCAACTTGATAATGTAGTTATGGGTTTCTCAAGTGGAAATGTGACTGATGCCAGCCATTGGCCATGTGTTAGCTTCATTAAAAAGCTACTCTCAGATTGTTCATGGATTTGTGCAGCAGACTATACTTTGCAATTGCAAGGAGTATAATTTGTGGCTGCAAATAGGACAGTAACCATTCTCGACAAATTGGAGAAACATGTGTTTTTTTCATACAAGAGTCCATAAGAAAAACTAAATATTGAATGAATTACCGTTCTTGCATAAGGTTTTCCTACCTTCATTACCCACTTATTTAGACCATTCTAAGTCTATTTTCTTCTTTGGCACTTCCTCCGCAAATGCCCCATTCAAATGGGGCATTTTGAAATTAGCCTGACCTTACCTGACTTTACCTAACCTAGACCGCATCAGACTACAGAGACCTAACCTGGGCAGACTACCGGGACCTAACCTGGGCAGACTACCGGGACCTAACCTGGGCAGACTACCGGGACCTAACCTGGGCAAACTATCGGGAAATAACAGTGGTAAAGTACAGGAAATTACCGGGGCAAAATACTAGGACCTAGCCGAATCTGGCAACACTGTTACAAAACGGTAATTCTTTCAATAAAACTTGTACCAGAAAAACTTGAGCATGCTTACAAGTATGATTAAAAACCCAATCAATAGTGAATGTACATCTGTAAATAATGATTTGGGTTTAACTGTTGATTTCATTTATGGCAAACATGGTTCTGTAAAAGTAGGTTAAAATTAAATACATGATTGTGATTATTATTGTGTATATTTAATCTCTGGGACTGTGGGAAGCCAAATGGTAAATGGAATTCAGGGTAAATAGGGAAAGCATAACAGGAAACCGGTTATTTAAAGGAAAATTAAAATAGGAACAAACAATAAATTACTACAAGAATGGGGATCTGTTGAAAAGGATATCCCCTGCCCTAACATTCTGATCTCTAGAGAAATATAATATCATTAGGTTTACCAGGTTCCCAACTCCAGTCCAACACACACACACTCTACACAACATAAAACTGAATTAATTTAACAACTTAAAATTCTAGATACAGTATTCTCTTGTGACAATAAACCAGCAACTAGGGCCAGTATAAACCAGTACAGTACAAAAAAATACAACACAAACTAGGGCCATTCAGAATAAACTAGTATATATACATATTGCATCAAGGATGATATTTCTTTATTCACTGTCAGACTCATGTTGCCTCGTTTTCTGCTTTCATCTTAATCGTGAGTTTGATTTTTCATAATTTATAACTTTGCAGTTCTTTAATAATTTCTTTCATATGGTCTGCCCTGCTGGCTTCACTGTCTTTGACCACTTGAATATTTTCTTTAAGTAAGTCTACATCTTAAGTGAGTAGCTTTCTCACTTCAGTATTATGGGATGGTGGAAGTTAACCTCCACCTACTACCCGCAGTTGATGTGATGGCACAGTCCCTTGTAGTGAAGTACCAGCGGAAGCACTTGCTTCTGTTGTTGGGGGAATTGGAGCTGTTGTAGGTGGCTGTATATTCACTGATGATGGTACAGCAGGTGATGGTATGGGAGGTAATGGCACACCAGGGTCATCGGGGTCCAAATCGGGTTTTTGATATGCTGGTTCCAACACATATGTTCCTCTTGCAGCATAACTTTTGTAGCTGGAACCAACTTCATAAAAACAACCCTGTGGGTAATATATAGGGTTTTAAAAATTTAACACAGAAACACCTCAATAGTACAACAGGGTACTTTAAATAGAGCAAAAGATATGGAATATATAATTTTACCGAAACAATTTTGGACATTTAAATAATCCCAGGGTCTACTTATTTGAAGTTTGATGGGTAATATTGGCAAGCAATCCATAAAATATTTAATATTTTTCTGTTCCTGAATCAGCCAGACTTAACCCAAGCTAACTGAACTGGACTTGACCAAATTACTGGGACCTAACCTGGGAAAATTACCAAGATCTAACAAAGGCAGACTACTGGGACTTAACTTGGACAAACAACAGTGTGTGGAGCCTTTTATGTTAAGTTATTAGAGGGTCAAGCATGGTCAAAATGCACTGATACCCTTTTATTTCATCATAAAAATAATGGAATACAAATCAGAGATATAAAAAAGTGGCACATCTTTCAATAATATTTCCTGGTTACTCTACCCACACTTTGGTGTCCAGTATTTCAATCAACAATTTCTATAGCATGTCAGGCTGACATTTGCGAGGAAAAACTGCAGTTGCAGGAAGAAGAAGAACTCTTCTTCTGTACTTCAGTCCAGCAGCCCCTCTTGAGTTGGTTGTGGCTGGTTGTGCATAATAATAGACATTTCCCTCCAATGCTACGGATTAGGGTACTCATGCCACTTCAAAATCAAATTTCCTTTATGTATTTTGAAGATAACGTCTCATATTATGCTAAAATATCATATATATTTCTGTAAGAGGCCTTACCAGTGTTTGTTTTGGTAGCATCAGCTGATGAGCAACCTATAAAAGTTGCCAGAGCAGCCAGATACCGCCACGTAACCCTGCTATCCAGATGGGTTGCCCTCCGACCAACCCGGGTTGGGGTGACCAGGGTTGCCTGGTGTAAATAGAAGATGCCAAATCGACGACCCGAGCAACCGGGTTGCCTGACCAGTGTTGCTCTGGCATAAATAGAAGACGCCTTAGGAGTACCTATACGCAAATAAAGTTATTTTAAAAGAAAATTACCAAAATTAATGAACACAAATTAAGGAATGTTTGTCCACGAATGAAAATTCAACGAGTTTTGGTTATAACTGAACTTTCCACCCCACTATCACCCTTAGGCTCGCTTGATACACTCGTGATAAGTCTATAACCCCTTTATAGTAAACAACTTCTCAAAACGGGCATTTTAAATACTTTTAACACATATCCCGGTACAGACATTTGATATGGTGAAAAGTGCAAGTGATTGTATGAGAAAAGGACAAAGAATAATGAATATATACTAAGGAAATGTGTTTGTATGAGTAGAAACTCATGAATTATTGGTGATAACTGAACTTGTCAACTCCTCACTCACTACACTAACGCTATTAGGCCTACCCTTTTAGAATGAACAACCTTTAAACACATTCATTTTCCATACTTTTGGCTCAAGTTTAAAATTATTTTTAGTCATTAGCTGTGTATGAGAACCAGAGATACGAGTGAAACACACGTAGTTTTGAGAGCGGGTGTGCAGGCACTGGCAGACAGTCGTACGCATCAAATTTAAGCCCTCGGATATCTCAGATCTTCTGATATCTCGACAAGAGTCTCCCCGCAATTGATCCGAAATAGCGAGGGTTTACTGTCATCCTATAAATTGTGTGTTTTTGTTTTCCATATTTGTATTTGAAGGTCCAACCAATAGTCCGAAAAAACCAATAGTCCGGATGACCTTCAGTCCCCTGCAAAAGGGATTACAGGATTTTTACTGTATAATACTTTAACCGAGGAAGAAGGCAATGTATTTGAGTAAGGGAATATGTGTAAATGGTAATATGTAACTGAATATACACCAGTAATGGTGGAACTGATAAGAATGCTATGACCGGGGGTGGAGCGGAGGTGAGGAGGGAGTAGCCTACTTTATTTCCTTCTCATTCTGCTTTCGGCCTTTGGTTTGACAGGTAAGAGCTGAACACTCGTTATATTATATTGTATTGTGAAAATTGTGAACGGTGAATTAATTAGTCCAGTGATTGAATTTAAATAACTGAAGAATATTGTGTGTTCACGTAAGGACATAGTAATTAATGTATGTTTTTTTTTTTTTTTTTGCTCTCATTTTGCTTCCGGCCTTTGGTTTGACAGCTGGGAGAAGCAGCCATTTAGTAACAAACCCTTGAGCAACTTGACACACATGTGGTGAATGGTACTAATAATAATTGCTAGTAATTCACAATTCGAATAATATTATTAGGATATTGATGTTAGGATGTATTAGGATATTGGTGTTTAGGAAGTGATTTGTTTTAAATATTGTGGTCATTGTTTTTGGTATGTGGATTTATGTGTGTTTAGCTCTGTCAACTGGCGAGACACGGAATTCTTCCTGTCCTAGTTGACAGAATGGGGAGTATGAACTATTAATAAGGGAGAGGGGAAATATTTGTGACGGTGATGTGAGAATGATCGATAATTTAGTTTATAATATGACAATTACAACTTACCTTGCCCGGTTCATTTATGATCTTCGTTGGTTGGCTGCAGCGAAGAAAGTACTCAGGGTTATCTCCCCGATTTAGGCCCCATCCACCATGCACATAATAATTTTTTTTATGTTAAGGGGTTCTTCCCGATATATATGTATTTATATAGATATCAAATCTACTGGTGCATTCAAACAACCAATTGCAAATTTCTATATTTATTCAACTCCAGTAATTTTAGCCAACATGAATAATTAAATTTCACACACACACACACAAACTCACGCTACGCTAACTAGCTACTCGCTCTCGCTACGTCGCTTCGTATACGTGACGATAGTCTAGGTTACGTTACACTGTAGTAATTCTATCAATGCTACGCAAGTTTGGAATATTTTTCTAATATCTCACACTTGGGAATAACTTAAGAGTCTCTCAACACACTTGTAGTTTTCTCAAGATCAGCTCCCACTCACCTTATATTTCACTAACTGTAAAGCCTTGGAATCGTGCAATATACAACGAATTCGACGGCTACGTTGATCACTTCCCACACAACACGTGGAGAATTAATTCAGCAAGCGAAAGCTGACGATACGAGTGTGTTCCCTTCTTCAAGTGTGTCTTGTCCCAAACTGACTTATATTTCCAAAATTAACTGGAGGCTGGAAGTTCAAAATTTTTCTGACTCCTCCCCCTATCTTTGTTCGTTTTTTTCCTAACTGGCTACGATTTACATGGTACCCTCTCATTCCTTTGTTATACATGCAATTGCAATTTACCTATGGCGTACTAATAATTCCCGATAATCTCCCTCCACTTCACGATCATTTGCAATACCATAAGTTACCCTGGTAGCATAATTTATTAATACAAGATGTAATTAACGTACGAACACCTATAAGACAAGATGTGCAAATTCAGTTGAAACCGACCTGACGCTTTTACCTTTTTCTACCTGGTGTATTAATCCAGTACCTGCAGATTAACTAGGCTGCACCTACATCTTAACCCACTCCTGTCTCCTTTGTCTCATCTGTATGGAATATTCCACTACTCTAGAACATTCTATTACTTATGCTTACATTACGTCACGAGTCTATGTCTGACTCGTGACATTCGCACACACAAAAAAGACATTGCTCTATGCGATGTTTAATAGATTCGTGAAGTGGTAACGACGCCTTTGCATGTATAACTTTACAATAACAATTCATCCACACTTCACTTATTCTTGTATGTGTCAATTATTATCACCAGTTACGTGTTCATTTTTGCCAATGAGTGGAAAATTCCCAACAGTTACTTTAGCTTTTCAATCTTAGGAAGAAACTCCGAGACAAGAATGAATGTACCTGGTAATTTCTGCTCAGTACAATTTGTACACATTTAAGCAATATATAAGTGTGGTGTATGTAACACATTGTGTAATTGTTACCTGGTATGTAAGAAAAATGCAATAATATTCTGGAAGGCAATATATATATTAGTGAATTATCCGAGTCTTGAATCAGAGTAAACCGCTGGAATCCGTGTCTTGGATAAGGTTACACAAAAAATAATGCAATAATATTCTGGAAGGCAATCTATTGTTAGTAAATTATCCGAGCCTTGAATCAGAGTAAACCGCTGGAATCCGTGTCTTGGATAAGTTGCACAAAATACAATACATATAACGTCGGATTTTTCCCCAACTCTAGGAACCCCCTTGATCTGAGTCGTATAAGATTCGTGCTCGTTGCGCTCGGAGAGGTAACAATTAACGAGCAATTCGACCCGGAGGATACTTCTGCCGGTCGATCTTCGCATGAATATTTACTCGGTTAACTCTCCTTCAAGCAATCGTGACATAAGGTCCGCCCCGACATTAGCACTTTCCTTTATGTATCGTACTGTGAAGTTGAACTGTTGCAGATAGAGGGCCCAGCGCATAAGTCGTGCGTTGGCGTTCTTTGATGTACGCAAACTCTCCAGAGGCATATGATCGGTTTCTAACACAAAATTATCGCCATACATATAGTAGTAGTATTTCTTAATACCTTCTACTACTGCCAAAAGTTCCTTTTCCACTGTACTGTAATTTTCTTCAGCAGACTTCAGTTTACGACTGTGATATGCAACAGGGAATATTTCCCCATCCTTCTCCTGGAATAGAACTGCACCAAGACCATACTGAGAAGCATCAGTCCTAAGTATAAATGGCCGTTGGTTGTCAGGCAACTGCAAGATTGGTTCCTTGCAAAGAAGATTCTTAAGTGAAACGAATGCTTCTTCTTGTTCTGACCCCCATGAGATTTTATTAGGAGCGTTCTTCCTTAAGAGCTCACTAAGTGGATGTGCAATGACAGAAAAGTTTGGGATAAACTTACGGTAATAACCTGTAAGACCCAAGAATGAGCGCACCTGTTTCTTTGTAACGGGTCGTGACGCATCCTTGATTTTCTTTATCTTGTCATTTTGGCACCCACAACGTCCCCCACCTACAGTGTGACCCAAAAATTGTACCTCCTTCTGAAACAATTCACACTTAGATGGTTTGACTGTCATGTTATATTCCTGCAGTCGTTGCAAGACAGCTTGCAATATCACAATGTGCTCCTCAAACGTGGTTGAGTGCACGAGAACATCGTCAACAAAAGCTTCAACCCCTTCAATGCCATGTAATACTTGACGCATGACACGATTAAACACGGCGGGAGAATTAGTGAGACCAAAAGGTAGTACCTTGAAATGATACAGCCCATTTGGCGTGGATATAGCCGTGAGGAGACGACTTCGTTTCTCTAGTGGTATCTGAAAGAAACCCTTAGCCAAATCCATCTTAGAGAACACCTGAGAATTGCTAATCCTAGCAAAAATCTCTTGCTGATCACACATGGGTTCTGCATCGACCCTAGTGACAGCGTTGACACGCCGGTAATCTCCACAAATGCGTACACCACCTTCCTTCTTCCGAACCACAACAATAGGGCTAGAATAAGACGAGTCCGACCTTTCGATGATACCAGCTGCTTCCATGTCATTAATTTCCTTACGTACTGTATCAATCAGCCGTACAGGAATAGGATATGGTTTCACCCTCACTGGTGTGTCGCTCGTAAGCTGAATCTCGTGACAGGCTACGTTGGCAACAGCAGGCCTGTCAGAGAACACACGTGAATATTTTGCCAGTACCGCATTGACTCTTGCAAGCTGGTCTGGTCTTAAATTCTCCGAAACGGAGACCTCAGCCACTGTCTCACCTTGACGAGCTTCAGCCGTCTGCCGGGTATATCCCTCTTCACCCTCGGGGATTACCACAGCAGCGCTAACCATGTCTACTGCTGGGAAAAAATGACCACGGACTAGACTTAACACTTCACTCTGTTCTGAGGTGATGTTACAACAGCCTGCCCCAACTGTGGTAACAATGGAAGTACACCCCTGTTGGGTGGTGTAATATTCCTTAAGCATATTAATATGGAACCGCTTGGCTTCACCATTGGTGTTAACTATGTAGTTAAGGTCATTCACCTTTTTGACTACTTCAAAGGGACCCTTCCACTGAGCCAACAACTTATTATGAGCTGTTGGTAACAGAACGAGACACTTCCCCCCTACCTGTAGCGTTCGGAGCTTAGTTTTCCTATCATAGTAGGACTTCTGAATCTCCTTCGCTTTAGCTAACTCCTGCTTTGCAATCTCGCAGGTTTGCTGTAATCGTTCTGCCAAATCAATTACATAAGAATAAGTGGTTTTCACCACGGGATCCGATTCCTCATCGTCCCAAAGTTCACGTAGAACCTGAAGTGGTCCTCGAGCAGGTTTACCATACACTAACTCGAATGGACTAAATTGCAACGATGCCTGAGGTGCTTCGCGATACGCGAACAGTAGTGGCGAGATATACCTGGACCACTCCCTAGGTTGTTCTACTGCTATCCTCCTCAACATTTTCTTGAGAGTACCATTAAACCTCTCACACAACCCATTACACATTGGATGATAAGGTGTTGTCCTCAACTCTTTAACTGAGAGTAATCTCCACAATTCCTCCATCATCGCGGAGGTAAATTGACTGCCTCGGTCGGACAATACCTGCTTTGGTATGCCGACACGACAAAAGATATCCAACAAGGCTTCAGCCACTGTAGTGGCTTCTATATCACGCAGAGGCACTGCTTCAGGCCATCTGGTCGCGAAATCCACACAGGTAAGAATGTACTTGGCACCGTCCGTAGCCCTCGGAATAATCGGTCCAACGATATCAACCGCTACTCTCTCAAATGACTCTGAGATAAGCGGTAGAGGTTTTAGAGGTGCGGGCTTCACCCGACCCCTGTCACACGTTTTCTGACAAACGTCACATGACCTCAACATTCTCCCTATCTCTCTCCCCATACCTGGCCAATAGAAATGAGACTGAATCCTATCAATTGTTTTCCTCATCCCCATATGATCCCCTAATATAGAATGATGACCCAGGGTAAACACAGCCTGTCGGTATTTCTCTGGTACGAGAAACTGAACGCTCTCTTCCCCATCGGGGTTTACTGTACAACGGTAAAACCTGTTTCTCCTCCTGACATAACTGGTTACAATACCATGTCGATCTCTACTCTCACCCTCAAGTGCCTGCTTGCGAACAAGTGCCAATGAAGGGTCACTTGCTTGCTCTGCAATTACGTCCTCGCAATTTACGAGGTCGGCGGCAGTTGTCACTTGAAGTGGAACAACTGTTTTCTTCGCCTGCGCCATACCCCTGGTTACAGCAGCTGCACCAGTCTGTGTGGAAACTTCCACTGAACACGCATTCTTAACCCCTGGTATATTTCCTATTACCAAATCTGACACAGGATTTTGCATGACTGCTGCAATTACCTGGCCTGTATAGAATGGACTCTCCACTGCAACTTTAGCAAGAGGATAGAGCCTCCTGGTACCATCAATCATAGTGATAGTTACCTGCTCCCCTGTAAAATCATTAGAAGCAACTAAACCATCAGCGACACAACACCCCGATGACCCATTATCTCGAAAGACTTCAACAGATATTCCGTTAACAATTCCCGGACAAATATGGAAACCAGACTTACCTTTCGAGACTCCTGTCGCGTTTAGTCAAAATTGATGAGGTTCGTGAACCGACTGAGGCACTCGTGGTTCTACCCTAGGTTGAACCGCCACAGGTGAATACTGGGGTTCACCCTGTGTTGCAGCTGCCGATCGCTGATAATAACCCTTATTTCCACTATGGTTATTACTATTTTTCCAGTTACTCTTTCCTTGCCTGCGGTACTGATTTGACTGCTGCGAATAGTGATTATTACCTTGTTTCTGTGTATGATTAAATTGAGGGTTAGGTTGCTGACGAACAATTTGACTCTGCTGCTGTGACTGATTTTTACTCGACTGGTTATATGAAACAGCAGAGTTCTGAGAAGGCTTATTCGACTGATTAATTTTCTTATTATACTGAATCCGCGTGTGATACCCATACGCGGTGAAATGGGCGTCGGACATATCCACCATCGTTTGCAACGTTTTTACCTTGTTGGTTTTCAGCTGAGCCGACAATTCTGGAGGACAAGACTTCTCCAACTGTGTGCGCAGCAACAAGTCTTTTACCCCCTCCAAAGTCTTAGGTGTTTCGGCCTTCTCCAACCACTGATCCAGGTAACTGGTCAGACGTGCACTAAACTGTGCAACAGTCTCCTTATCCTGTAGGAGTGCACGCCAAAACTGATTCCTAGCGTCATCGACCGTCAACCCATACGCCTGTAGCAAAGCCTTTTTCATGTTCTCGTAGTCTCTGGCGGTACTGTCGAGTCGGTGGAGAATGCTGAGTGCTTTTCCATCGAATAAGTTAATAAACTCGAGCTTCTTTATATCATTATCTAATCTATACGTGTCTGCAACCATTTCAAATCGCTCAATAAACGGCTCGATATCGTCTCCCTCTACGTATTTTGACAGTTGTAATCTTGGGGTCACGGTGGTTGAGCTTGCGACATTACTTCCACTCGCACTTTGACTTTCACTCGCACGAAATTTCAGTTCCAATACTTCCTTTTCATGTTCCCATTTCAATTTTTCTTGCTCTCTCTGTTCCCTTTCATTTTCTCTTATGGCCGCCCTTTCAACCTTTTCTTCCTCTTGACGGGTCTTTACGTACGCTTGAAGTTCGGCCTTATCTTCAATTCCCAATTGTTGAGCCTCTCCCAATAATTCTTGTACGGTAGACATTTTTAATTTATTTTCTATCGTTTTGGTTGCCTTAATTTCTGGACAGTTATACTATCTACTCGTGAAAGTGTGCGCGTGTGTGACTGGAATTAATACAACGAATCGGGCCCCACGTTGGGCACCTAGTATGTGACGGTGATGTGAGAATGATCGATAATTTAGTTTATAATATGACAATTACAACTTACCTTGCCCGGTTCATTTATGATCTTCGTTGGTTGGCTGCAGCGAAGAAAGTACTCAGGGTTATCTCCCCGATTTAGGCCCCATCCACCATGCACATAATTTTTTTTTTTATGTTAAGGGGTTCTTCCCGATATATATGTATTTATATAGATAACAAATCTACTGGTGCATTCAAACAACCAATTGCAAATTTCTATATTTATTCAACTCCAGTAATTTTAGCCAACATGAATAATTAAATTTCACACACACACACACAAACTCAAGCTACGCTAACTAGCTACTCGCTCTCGCTACGTCGCTTCGTATACGTGACGATAGTCTAGGTTACGTTACACTGTAGTAATTCTATCAATGCTACGCAAGTTTGGAATATTTTTCTAATATCTCACACTTGGGAATAACTTAAGAGTCTCTCAACACACTCGTAGTTTTCTCAAGATCAGCTCCCACTCACCTTATATTTCACTAACTGTAAAGCCTTGGAATCGTGTAATATACAACGAATTCGGCGTCTACGTTGATCACTCCCCACACAACACGTGGAGAATTAATTCAGCAAGCGGAAGCTGACGATACGAGTGTGTTCCCTTCTTCAAGTGTGTCTTGTCCCAAACTGACTTATATTTCCAAAATTAACTGGAGGCTGGAAGTTCAAAATTTTTCTGACTCCTCCCCCTATCTTTGTTCGTTTTTTTCCTAACTGGCTACGATTTACATGGTACCCTCTCATTCCTTCGTTATACATGCAATTGCAATTTACCTATGGCGTACTAATAATTCCCGATAATCTCCCTCCACTTCACGATCATTTGCAATACCATAAGTTACCCTGGTAGCATAATTTATTAATACAAGATGTAATTAACGTACGAACACCTATAAGACAAGATGTGCAAATTCAGTTGAAACCGACCTGACGCTTTTACCTTTTTCTACCTGGTGTATTAATCCAGTACCTGCAGATTAACTAGGCTGCACCTACATCTTAACACACTCCTGTCTCCTTTGTCTCATCTGTATGGAATATTCCACTACTCTAGAACATTCTATTACTTATGCTTACATTACGTCACGAGTCTATGTCTGACTCGTGACAATATTATTGTATTATTATCATATAAATATAAATGTACATATTATAAATAAACGAGTTTATAATTAGTTGAGTATTTCCGTCACAGATATAACAAATAGACTGTGATCCTATATAGATATTAGTTCTCAATTCACGTTACTAATCGTAACCACGTTAAAATTGTAGTCTGGGTTGCTTACTCCCGAGCCTCCTTAAAGTAACGCTACGTTACCCTTCCGGTGTGTGTTCACTTGGTTCCTCTGATCGACTTTGGTCTGGTGGTGGCAGCGCATACCCAGTACTGGAGAGGAGCTGGACTTGTCCTTTGTATGATTTATTTTTGGTATTCGCAAGGCAAATCCTGTTCCTCATCAGTCTCTTGTTTGATTTTCCAGACCGGGTTGATCAGCGATAGGATATATTAGCATACACTAGTGGTATTTTGTTTGTTAAAGTCAGTGGGGTTTTGTTTTCCTCCCGGAGTAAAGAAAAATAGTAATATTAATAAGGGGAACAAAAATCCCCCCCGTTACAATATTACTGTTGTATACATATTCTTGGCATGTATTGTTCCGCGACTTAGTGTTTGGTTCTTTTCCATCATAACTAATTTAGATAATTTTCTAAGTAAGTCACAGTTAAAATGCAGGTACAGTTGCGGAAGGGAGTTTCTTTATCACCCTGGGCTCCTCTATACCCTACCCCACAAGGAGGTGACGGAGGTGTAGAGAGTTGAACATATAACGACGGAGATGATTGGTCGATAAGTTGCTAGGAAAGTTTAATGATAATATAACCTTATTATATCTAAACAAGAGAGTATTGTGGTAGACTAAATATATTATGTTTATTTGCCATATATACAGTATATGAAAAACACTAGCATACATTGTTAATGAGGAACTGAATTATAACGCATACTGGAATAACTCGTATTTTATTCTAAGTTGTGGTTGTCATACATCAGCCAACTGATGGTGATGGGAGGGGATCTGCCTGGCATTGCTTCACGGGCTCACGGCTCGTGCTGTGATTCGTTTTATAGCTTCAAATATTCATTTCTACCTTAGTAATAGGGATAGGTTATATGCTTTTTATATAATTATAGACAAATTTATAACGATTTACATTTACAGATAGTGAAGTAGTGTTGTCGTCTGTTGTTAATTTTGTCATGTTTTCTTATTTATTTTCAGTACGAACTGTTAAAATTTATTTTGATAGAGGCTAGTGAGATGAAGAACGTTGAGTTAAAATAAGCATTTCCTTGACAAAATGGTAAGAACAACACACTATGACGAGGAGCCTTTATTGACGACGTTTAGCTATTGCTTCTTCAGGTCAAAGGCACATCCATATAACATACAGTAGTGTGTAACTTATAGTTCTATTTTTATTTGTATGTGACTGTATTCTGTTTTGTTCCACTTCCTCCGTTACCATTCCATGTATTTTTTTTATTTGCCCCGCTGTTCTTTCCTTTCCCATTATCAGCTCGTCCTCTCCGCCTCTCCCCCCCCCCATTATACCTCCATTTCCTTCCTCCTGCGTAAATTCACCCACCCCTACTCTCTTTCCCCCTCCCAACTTCTCTTTCCCCCTCCTACCGCCTCCGGCCTCCCGCCTATCTCGTGACCCTTCCGCCTCTCCCCCCTACCCCTCTCCCCCTCTATGAGCGGTATACATATATATTCGTTTACTCTACCAGTCCTCACTCATACCTGAAGAGGGCTATGTGATGTAACCGAAAAGTCGTATATCTTTTTCAATAAATTACAAATAAATGTGGGTTTTTCACTAGACTTCTGCATTCATGCGCGCTCCATGGGGAAGGGTAGAGGCGTAGGTGGTAGGGGGGGGGGGGTGGAGGTTGCGGGGGAGTTTACAGGCGGGGGTGAGCGAGGGAACTGGGTGTGTGTTGGGGGTGCTTGAGGACAGGTAGGGAGGAAACGAGAGCAAAAAGGGGTGGAGATAGCCAGGTTGCCGTTAAGGCTGACAAACTATATATAATAACAGAAATGATGACAGAATGAAGCTAATGACAATTGCAATGTTTACATTGGAAACATGGCAACAATGAAGATAAAACAAATATACTGGTATTCAGTATCCCTAAGAATTCTCATTCAGGTCACATGGTAAACCTTCAAACATAAACCGCATTATATAACTATAATCCCATTCACATAAATATTTTTATACAAATGGCCCTACATATTAAGCAGGTCTCCATTCTCAGAGAGTTTGAGTGAGCGAGTGTAAGTGGGGGAGGGAGAGAGTGAGAGGAAGAGGACGAAACATACAATCAGATGGACAGAGAGAGAGGGAGAGAAAGGCAAACAGATGGAGAGAGAGAGAGAGAGAGAGAGAGAGAGAGAGAGAGAGAGAGAGAGAGATGATTATTATGATGGTAGAAAATTTCGTTTGTGATGAATGGAGAGGACTTGTTATGAGGTTTTCTACAATATTATAAAAACAGATATTTACACACACAAACACACATATATATATTATATATATATATATATATATATATATATATATATATATATATATATATATATATATATATATATATATATATATATATATATATATATATATATATATATATATATATATATATATATATATATATATATTGGTGTAGCCAGGGAGTCTATTCTCTTTCAAACAAACAAGGTTGAAGGAAATGGCTTGTTCTGCATTAATGAGTTTATTATTTATATTTTCACTTATCGACCATCTAAGTGAAGACTTAAGAAAAAATGTAAGAGATATTGAAAATATAAATAATAAACTCATTAATGCAGAACAAACCATTTCCTTCAATCTCGTTTGTTTGAAAGAAAAAAAAATATATATATATACTGTATATATATATTTACACATATAAGCTGAGAAAAGCTACACCAAGTTTCTGGTGGGGTCAGGCCGTGTAGTCCCTTGTGTAGTGTGTTGCAATGTTTCCCTAAACTAGGGATTCGTAACTTCTGTGATATAATGTAAAAGGCACACAGATAATAACACATAACAATACAATTTCGACGTAAATATTTTGGTATCCCAAATAAAAAGTAATATATAAAGCATAATATATTAAGTGACGTATAAACAAACATGTGAAGCAACCAACACCTCAAAGCGTTACTCGATAATCTCGGGGCCTCAGTCTCAGGCCACGACCTTCAATCCCGAGGTTGAGGTATAAAAAAATAATAAACTAAGGTCTTTGTGTGGCAATAAAGAAATGTTGCTTATATGATACCATGTTGTCTCTTTTATCGAATTATACCGTAGTTCTTGGTTAGGTAGGTAAAGTAACGTTTATGTCTATAATATAATTTGAAAGAAAATAATTTAAAATATACTTTTTCTTAATAAAAATATATACGTTAAAAGCATCACAAGCGGCAACACTCTCCACACCCTACATTGCAGTTCTTGGGTGGTGAGGAAATAAAGTAAAAAATTTAATACATGCAGTGTAATGTGTTGTAAATATTGTAACCACGATGTAATTAAATATAAATTATATGAGCGAGAGAGATATATATGAAATAAAAAAATAACGTATATATATGTATATATATATATATATATATATATATATATATATATATATATATATATATATATATATATATATATATATATATATATATATATATATATATATATATATATAAAATTGTTATGCATTTTGCTATAGAATAAATATATAAATGTATAATGAACTAGAAAAATTCACAATGAAGTGAATGCAGAAGTCTAGTGAGAAACCCACATTTATTTGTAATTTATTGAAAAAGATATACGACTTTTCGGTTACATCACGTAGCCCTCTTCAGGTATGAGTGAGGACAGGTAGAGTAAACGAATATATATGTATACCGCTCATAGAGGGGGAGAGGGGTAGGGGGGAGAGGCGGAAGGGTCACGAGATAGGCGGGAGGCCGGAGGCGGTAGGAGGGGGAAAGAGAAGTTGGGAGGGGGAAAGAGAGTAGGGGTGGGTGAATTTATGCAGGAGAAAGGAAACGGAGGTATAATGGGGGGGGGGAGAGGCGGAGAGGACGAGCTGATAATGGGAAAGGAAAGAACAACGGGGCAAATAAAAAAAATACATGGAATGGTAACGGAGGAAGTGGAACAAAACAGAATACAGTCACATACAAATAAAAATAGAACTATAAGTTACACACTACTGTATGTTATATGGATGTGCCTTTGACCTGAAGAAGCAATAGCTAAACGTCGTCAATAAAGGCTCCTCGTCATAGTGTGTTGTTCTTACCATTTTGTCAAGCAAATGCTTATTTTAACTCAACGTTCTTCATCTCACTAGCCTCTATCAAAATAAATTTTAACAGTTCGTACTGAAAATAAATAAGAAAACAGATGACAAAATTAACAACAAACGATAACACTACTTCACTATCTGTAAATGTAAATCGTTATAAATTTGTCTATAATTATATAAAAAGCATATAACCTATCCCTATTACTAAGGTAGAAATGAATATTTGAAGCTATAAAACGAATCACAGCACGAGCCGTGAGCCCGTGAAGCAATGCCAGGCAGATCCCCTCCCATCACCATCAGTTGGCTGATGTATGACAACCACAACTTAGAATAAAATACGAGTTATTCCAGTATGCGTTATAATTCAGTTCCTCATTAACAATGTATGCTAGTGTTTTTCATATACTGTATATATGGCAAATAAACATAATATATTTAGTCTACCACAATACTCTCTTGTTTAGATATAATAAGGTTATATTATCATTAAACTTTCCTAGCAACTTATCGACCAATCATCTCCGTCGTTATATGTTCAACTCTCTACACCTCCGTCACCTCCTTGTGGGGTAGGGTATAGAGGAGCCCAGGGTGATAAAGAAACTCCCTTCCGCAACTGTACCATCATAGGAGCGTTAGGTTCGTAATTATAAACGACAATTATAAATGCAGGTTATTCCCTGAACTCCAATTAATATTCTTCATTCACCTCTTAATCAACACATATTTTTCTATCCCCATCAATCTACCCAGGTTTCAATTATTCCTCCATTTCACTTATTTACCTAACTATAATCACTATTTCTATTGTTCATCTATAACCTCTAACTATAAACATTATTTGTACTGTTCATCATATGTAACATTTTCAGAAGAAGCCCACCACCGAGATTATCATCGTCATCAATAATGTCAGCCTGGCTACTCCGTAACATCTTATACTAAAAACCTACCCTATTACCCGTAAATATTCTAAATAACAATATATATATAAATAATGGTGTTACACAGGTGTGCTTGACGAAATGGGATCGCAAGCGACCCCATCACCCAATGTCTCGTATGCATCGGCGGTGATATCTCGACCCGTGATGTGTACTATTAGTACTCAGACTGAGTCAGAGCCAAGCGAACAGGCTGATCACTCTACTTCTACACCTACTATTATTACCCCCTCTAAGACTATTACCCCATCTACTAACTCCTATTCTCAGGCTGCAGCTTCTTTGCAGTCAGAGAAACAAAAGAAGAAGTCAGACAAGACAGATAAAATTAGCTACACCACCCTAAAACCAAACAAGTCACTTCCGTGCACACACCCTACTCCCACTTCATCGGGGGAGAGAAGGGATAGCTCTTCCTCGGTGGAGTCTGGGAGACTCACCATTGATGAGGAAGCAATGGATGTCTCCGGAAGCAAGAACCGGGAAAGGTCCCCCGGTAGCCACTCGCCACGAGGCGGGCAGCACAAGAATACTAAACGCTCAGGCCGACCCCGTAACTCTTAAACCGCCATGTTCACTGTACTACAGTGGAATTGTAGAAGTCTTGGGAATAAATTGAACAACATATCAATATTATTACACACACACAGGCCAGACGTCGTCTGTTTACAGGAGACAGGGTTGGAGAATCACTCTGACCCAACACAATTTAAACACTACAACGCATACAGGAGAAACGATGGACACGGAGTAGCAATATACACACACAAATCACATCCACAGACACAAAAAACATTAAACACTACTCTGGAAGCCGTTGCTTGCAGAGTAAAATTACACAACACCTACATATCCATCTGCTCTCTTTACTGTCCGCCACGCGGCCCCATTGACAGTGATTTATTACTAAATTTATTTGGTCAACTCCATGGTAAAAAATTAATACTGGGCGATTTTAATGCCCATCACTGTCAGTGGGTAAGCTTAAGAACTGATGCTCGCGGAGGGCAGATGGCAGACATTATACTACAATCCAACCTCTGCCTCCTGAACGATGGTCAAGGGTTGACGATCGTTCTGGCAACTTTTCGTCTATCGATTTGTCTCTGGCCTCCCCGGATATACACCGGGATTTTTCTTGGCATCCTGAGTCCGACTCCCATGGTAGTGACCACTTTCCCATCTGTCTCTCTTATTCAAATCATACTGTTTCGGCCCCTTTGGTTCCAAAATTCAATTTTAAGAAAGCAGATTGGGGGTCTTTCGGGAGGATCGTCGACCTGGATATATCCGGGGAGACCATAGATGAAAAGATGCGAAATTTAACACAACATTTTACACACAGCCAAGGTTGCTATTCCCAAAACCTCTATAATTCGAAATAAGCGTGAAGCACATTGGTGGTCAACGGATTGTCGAGAGGCATTAAGGAAACGTAATAGGAGATACAGGATTTTTGACAAACAGCCCACTCAGAACAACTTTATAGCTTACAAACGGGCGAGGGCTGAGGCAAGGAGAGTAATTAATAGAGCTAAAAGGGACTCTTGGCGGTCGTTTGTGTCCACGGTGAATCGTTTTACACCACTCACTAAAGTCTGGTCCACTATAAAGATATTAAATAACAAACGCCCGTATACCCCCATCACCACTCTTCAAGTGGACAATAACATCTACGACGATCCCGTGGACGTAGCAAACGTACTTGCCAGGAGTTTCTCAAAAGTAAGTAGTTCAGCCAATTACGACCAACTTTTTCTCCATCACAAACGTATGGCTGAACTACAAGAGATAGACTTTGCCACAGAAGACGTAGACTACCCATGCAACCGGGAGTTTACGATAGACGAACTTCTCCTTGCCCTAAGATCCTGTAAAGACACCAGTCCTGGACCTGACACCATAACGTACGGTATGATCCGGCATCTTGGCCAGGATAACCTGGTCAAGTTGCTAGCAGTGTATAATGGGATTTGGGTGTCTAACACTTTTCCAAACTCATGGCACTTTGCGTGGATCATACCGATACCTAAACAGTCTGGTCGTCTTGTGAATCCCAGTTCATTTCGACCTATTGCATTGACTTCTTGCCTCTGTAAAGTCATGGAAAGAATGATAAATAATAGGCTAATTTTTGTTTTAGAAGCGAAGGGTTTATTGAGTGATCGACAATGTGGCTTCCGGAAACACCGGAGCACAGTTGATCACTTGATGAACCTGGAACATTGCATTTCAAAGGCATTTGCCAATAAAGAATTCATGGTAGGGGTGTTCTTGGACATCCATAAAGCCTATGACATGACATGGCGACACGGTATTCTGATGAAGCTTCACGGTTATGGTTTAAGAAGTAATTTGCCCATTTTCATCAACATCTTTTTGCGTGACAGAACTTTTTCTGTCACCCTTCCCTGTAACGTAACATCGGACATTTTTGTCCAAGAGAACGGGGTGCCACAGGGAAGTGTGCTTAGTCCTACACTTTTTAACATCATGATCAATGATATTCTGTCATCAGCTCTAGTTCCCAGGAATCTTAAATACTCGTTGTATGCTGATGATTGTGCAATGTGGCACTCGTCACGTAATGCACAATTTTCAGTTGGACGGATTCAAGCAGCGCTTGATTCTGTCCACCAATGGGCCTTACAGTGGGGCTTTAAGTTTTCCGTTCCTAAGTGTACCGGAGTAATTTTTAGTAAACGTAGAGTACCTCAAATTAACGTAACGTTAGATGGCCAACCGGTACGATTTCATTATTCTGTTAAATTTTTAGGAATTCATTTTGACCAAAGATTAAATTTTACACATCATGTTATTAATTTGCTTGTTCGATGTGAAAAACCTTTAAATGTCCTTAAGTACCTATCAGGTACCACATGGGGAGCCGACAGGAAATCTTTATTAATGGTGTATAAGACCCTTATTCGTACAAAGCTAGACTATGGCTCACAGGTGTATGGGTCGGCATCAGATACAACACTAGGAAGATTGGATATGTACCAGAATAAATGTTTACGTGTGTGTTTGGGAGCTCTGAAGTGTACACGTGTAGCTAGGATGGAGGTGGAGGCGAACATAACTCCTCTCCGACTTCGACGAGATCAACTCGCTATCAACACCGCCATGTCCACCATCAGGAAGTCGGAGATCGGAAACGTGGCCAGTGCCTCCCTCCAACAACATCATTATCTCCACCATGTAAGACGGAGGCCACTGGCTGTACGCCTCCACCAACTAGAACAACAACTACAAATAGTCCTCGGGGACTGCGACAAGTTCATCACCACCAAGATACCACTGTGGGAGACACCCAACTTCGGCGTCAACACATCGTGGTTACCATCATCGAAGGAAAAGGTGCCGGAGTTGGAGATACACCACCTGTTTGGTGGTATAGTCCGCTGTCACCTGGGGTCTCATCACGTGTACACTGACGGCTCCAAGTCGGATGAATGTGTAGGTGCGAGTGTATGGTCGAGTGAATGTGAACTTAGGTACAGATTGCTGATACATACATCTGTGTTTACAGCTGAACTTTTTGCTATAGACAAAGCCATAGACTATGCACTAAATTCTCGTCATAATTCAATAGTCATTTTCTCAGACTCCAAGTCAGCCCTTCAGGCAATTAACTCATGTCAAACTATTTCTAATGAAATCCATGGTCGCATCATTAATAAGTTGCACTTATGCAACAAGTCCTTCACTCTGATCTGGGTGCCTGGGCATTGTTGTATTTATGGCAATGAACGGGCAGACTTACTTCCGAAATCGGCTGTAGAGCTCGAGGAGATTTGGGACGTCCCTCGTGATCTACAGTCGTGTCTATCCCTCGGAAAGAAATCAATTAATCTTCTGTGGCAAGGTCAGTGGACCAGACTTAACATCAACACCATCAAGCCTCAACTGGGTAATTGGGCCACTGCCAACCGGCCCAATAGACTAGAAGAACGTATCCTGGCAAGATTGAGAACCAACTGCACCAGAATAACTCATCTAGAACCATATATAGACAAACGTTTTCCACCGCATTGTAACGCCTGCAATGCGGTGTTATCTATCAGTCATATCATCCTGCATTGTCGGCGATTTGTGGGGGAACGTGCTTCCCTCATAAGTTACTGTGATGCAGTAAAAGTCCCCTTCACACTCTCAGCTCTCTTAGGTGATGGGGATGGTGATGTGACTGATAAATTGATGACTTTCTTGAGGGAAACCGAACTGATCAGAGTGATGTGACTTAATATTACTATTGTTGTTACCATTTTGTATGTATTTTTTTCAATTATGAATGCTTTAATTATGTGTTGTATATATTGTATATTATGATGTATTAGCTAGGTTTAGCGATTGTCTAAAATAGGTTTAGCGATTTGTCTGTCTAGGTTTAGCGATTGGCTGGTATAGGTATTAGTCTAGTTAGCTATTGGTTGAGTAGGTACATAGATTAGTTTATTAGCTAGGATGTAAAATTAAGAAATATTATTCGTATGAAAGTACAAAATAGGAAAATTATTACCTCGGGTTTAGTTATATGTTTAGTTTTAAGATTCAATGTTATAATAATAATAATAATAATAATAATAATAATAATAATATATGCATAAAAATGATATGCAAAAAGTTAAAATTAAAGTAATAATAAAAAAAAAGAAAAAAAAAAAGGCCTTAATGACCAACACCATGGTTGATAGGCCAGGGAATAAAACAAAAAAAATCACCAAAACGAGGACTTTGAGACTGGGTCGTGGAGAGAGAGGTTGTATGATTTTATGCTCTCTCCTCTAGCTGCCAGGGCCTGCCGCACCGGCAGTAGTTTCTTTTTTTTCACCCTTCTTATGACGACTAGGCTTAGCTAGTATTCATTCCCTCCATAGCTGGTAGTAGATATAGTGTATGATGCAATCATAATTAGCTTTAAGGGTATATTGCGTTTGTGTGATGTATCATAATATTTCTCATTTGTGTATTATGTTTGTAACATGTATCATAGATAAGGATATTTAACTGATTATAAATAACGTGATGGCTACTGCGCAAGGCGATGGTGTTTTATTGGGCATTGTGGGCAGCTGGTAGCCACTGTTGCTTGTCAGCCAGCAGTCCTGTGTGTGTGGTGATACGTGTCAGCCAGCAGTCCTGTGTGTGTGGTGATACGTGTCAGCCAGCAGTCCTGTGTGTGTGGTGATACGTGTCGGGTGAGCACCCGACCGTTCGTGCAGATGTAGGCTAGTTCTCGATGAAAGGTATGATATTTGTGTTACTGTAGTTGTTTATAGTTAAGGTGACGGAAATGTGCGAATATAAATTGTATATGATTCCGGGTGTTAGGTAGTTATATGGTTTGGATCGTGTTTTGTTGTTTCGAGTTATGTTGTTTTGGACCTGTTTCCATATATTTACTTAAAGTATAATGTGTATTGGCAGAGGTGTGTGTCCAGAGTATTGGCAGTGATGTACGTACGGCATACTATTGGTTAGGAATGTGTGGCAACCGGATTTGGAGCGCCAAGGTGTAAGTTGCCGAGCTAATTACGTCACATACTTTTGTTTACGATAAATGTCATAGTTTAATATGCTGTGCCTTTTATAATTATAGATTTTATAGATATTTTATTATTACAAGTGAAACTATCTGTTTGAGGGAGTGTTTAACGGGTGGTTTTACCCACAGGTTGAATGTTACTCAATAAAGTATTCATGTGACACTTGGTGGCTTTTCATCTCTACGGTCCACAACATTACAATTCAACACCTGTTTGTTAGGCGAAGCCTTGAAAGTGGTACATGGAGTTGATGATGATTTTTATAAGATGATTGATAGACTGGACGACAAATTTGGGAATGTAACAAAGGTAGTGGACTCTGTTTTGTGTGAGATCAAAGCTCTTAAACCTGTGCCAGAGGGAAACAACAAAAAACTTGTGGAATTGGTAAATACTGTGGAGAGGGGATGGCTTGATATGTGTAAATTAGATCTTAAATCAGAAATGAATAACACTACTGTAATTAGCCAAGTGGAAAAGCTTTTACCCCCAACATTGAAAAGAGAATGGGTCTTAAAAGTTACCGGATTCCGAAGTGAGAAGGAATTTGACAAATTATTAGAATTTCTAGTAAAAGAAAGGAAGGTAATAGAGTATGTACAGGAAGGAGTGAGGTCAAGTGCAACCACTGATAATAAGGTAGCAGTGCATAGTGTGACTTCCGAGGATCATTGTTATTCAGATAAATTTGATGATGTAATTAAACAGTTAAGGGAAAACCAAGAGTCACAACAACGACAATTGAATGAATGTATTGTAAGCATGAACCAGATTGTTTCAAACTTATCAGGTCCAGCGAGGAGTAAACCCAAAGTGCCACCTAGCATTTGTAAGAGTTGTTGGTTTCATGGTACATCATCCCATAGTATTTTGGAATGTTCAGGGTTTCAGAACTTGGATAATAACTCGAAGTATGAGCTGTTAAGAAGCAATAGAGTATGTTTCATCTGCTTACGGAAGGGACATTTTAGTAGTGACTGTATGAATAGAGAGTTATGTCATGTTAAAGGAGAAAATAATGAAGCATGTGGCAAACCTCACCACCCTATTCTTCACACTTTGTTTGTGCAAAATTCCTTCACCAGTCGACTACAAGGATCTAATAACTTGTTGTCAAGAGAGGGAGTATTGCTGATGGTTGGACATATGCAGAGTAAAGGGCAAAAGGTGGCAACTTTGTGGGATCCGGGATCAAATTTAACCATGATCACTCATCGGATGGCAGACAAATTAGGATTGAGAGGTAAAGATGTCAGTCTCACTATAACTAAAGTTGGGAACAGCACTGAGCAGCTTGACAGCAAAATTTATAAAGTTCCAATCACTGATTTGACAGGTACTGAATGGACTATTGAAGCTTGTGGTATCAATGAAATTACATCTGACATTACAGAAGTTGACACAGCATTCATAGCTAGATTGTTTGGTGTAGAGGAATGGGAAATTGATCGGCCAACAGGCAAGGTAGAGTTGCTAATCGGCGCTGATCATAGCAGTATGATACCTCAAGTGATCAGAACCATTGATAACTTGCAGCTAATGCAAAACAATTTTGGAATGTGTGTAAGAGGTTCACATCCAGTCATGACTAGGAATATAGGTGCCCAGGGTTTCTTAACAGTGAAGATTAACCATGTGACGGTAGCTACTGAGGTCAATGACATCATACCACGATACAGCGAAAATCTTTCAAAACAGTTAAACGATTTCTTTTCTGTTGAAAACTTTGGAACTTCGTGTATACCTAGATGTAGTGGGTGTAAGTGTGGGAAGTGTTCATTGAGTGGGGAACATAGCTTGCGGGAAGAAGCGGAACTAAAGCAAATAGAGAAAGGACTTAGTTATGATTCAATAAATGGATATTGGATTGCAAGCTATCCATGGATCAAGGATCCTAACAAACTCCCCAACAACATCTCCCTTGCATATGGGAGACTAAAATCTACTGAACGAAGGTTGATAAAGCTTGGAAGTGACTACTCACAAAAATATAATGATCAGATTATAGATATGGTTCATAGGGGAGTTGCTAGAAAATTAAACATAGATGAGTTGAGCTATTATAATGGTCCTGTTCACTACTTGCCCCACCATGAGATCCACAAACCAGATTCCTCTTCTACCCCACTGAGAATCGTGTTCAACTCTTCGTCTTCCTATTTTGGCCATGTACTTAATGATTACTTTGCAAAGGGACCTGATGTGTTAAACAGTATGATTGGCATATTAATACGTTTCAGGCAGCGTGCTGTAGCCATCGTAGCAGATATTAAGAAAATGTATAATTCAGTATGCATTTCAGAACTTGATCAACATACTCATAGGTTTTTGTGGAGGGAGTTGGAGACTGATAGAGAGCCAGATCACTACGTGCTTACTACTGTGACCTTTGGTGATAGGCCTAGTGGCATAATAGCTATGATGGCCTTACATAAAACTACTGAGATGGATGAATCCTTCCCCCTAACTGCAGAAATGATCAATCGTAACTCGTACGTTGATGATATATTGTCAAGTGTGTCAACACTTGAAAGAGCTAAAAGAAGTATTGCAGAAGCTAATGTAATATTGTCTCGGGGAGGATTTCAGATCAAGCAGTGGGTTATGTCAGGCGAGAATCCAGAAGATCATGTTCTTAACATTTTGAAAACTGACAAAGAAAAAGTACTGGGGTTAAACTGGAATCCTAAAGAAGACCTGTTTTTCTATATCACAAGGATAAACTTCTCTAATAAAGTAAAAAATGTTCGAACGGAGCCTCCCATAGAGCAATCAGAAATCGATGAGAAACTCCTTAGTACATTAACTAGAAGAATGGTACTCAGTCAAACTGTCTCGGTGTATGATCCGCTGGGGTTCATTGTGCCATTCACCTTGAAAGCAAAGTTGTTTTTGCGCGATTTGATGACCACTGACGGGGAAGATGAGCAAAAATTAGGTTGGGATGAAGCAATGCCACAGTACATGTATGATAAATGGAAAAGATTATTCAAAGAAATGTATGAGTTAGAAACATTGACATTCCATAGATGTGTGAAACCTGAAGATGCGGTTGATAAGCCTGTTCTAGTGATCTTTGCAGATGCAAGTAAGTTAGCTTACGGAGCCTGCGCATATTTGAGGTGGAAAGTGAGGGAAGGACCCTTTGTAAGTAAACTGTTGATAGCAAAGAATAGGATCGCTCCTACTCGACAGCTTACCATCCCACGGTTGGAGTTGTGTGGGGCTACGTTAGCCTGCCGGTTGAGAGTTATGATTGAGAAGGAGATAGATATTGAATTGGAGTCGGTAATACACATTATTGATTCATCCATTGTCAGAGCTCAAATTTCTAATAGGTCAAGGAGTTTCAATGTTTTTGTTGCTACTAGAGTTGCGGAAATTCAAACAAAATCAAAATCTGAAGAGTGGTTTTGGACATCCTCAGGAAATAATCCAGCAGACTTAACCACTAGACCTACACACCCTGTACTTTTGAACTTTAACTCTTCATGGCAGAATGGGCCCCCCTTTATGTGTTTTCCTGTCAGTGAATGGCCCATCAGTCAATCAAATGATCTTGAATTACCAGATGTTGTTCCAGTCAAAATTGTAAATGTTTTATGTGGGGATAATACCGTCATAATTGATATAAGTAGATATGGCAGTTACAATAAGCTTTTAAGGGTGACTGCTAGAGTTTTGAATGCAGTTAAGTTGAAATAATTTAAAGGTGTTGCTTTAGTTCCTCATTCAGATGATTTGAAAGCAGCAGAGGATGTTTGGGTAAGGTGGGTGCAGAGGACTATAGGTGATGACTGGGAAAAGAGGTATGAGAGACTTGGGGCTGTAATGAATGATGAAGGTTTAATATGCGTCGGTCAAAGGATTTCAGAATGGCTGAAGGATAATTGGAACATGAGTGTGTTCATATTGCTACCTGTGAGACACTTATTTACTAGATTGTATGTCAAACATATCCATGAGATAGATCATGCTGGTGTAGAGGTTACCTTAGCCAAGTTGCAATCAAAGTTCTGGGTGCCAGGGGCAAGGAAGCTTATAAAATCTGTGAAAGCTCGGTGTGTCACTTGTCGTAAATTGGATAAGAGGACTGGAGAATAATGTATGGGTCAGTGTCCTCCTGAGAGACTTCAACCAGCTCCACCCTTTTTCAATACAGCTATTGATTTGTTCGGTCCATTTACTGTGAAAGACACAGTGAAGAGGCGCACTAGTAAGAAGGTTTATGGGATAATCTTTAATTGTATGGTGAGCAGAGCTGTGTACTTAGATTTAGCCGAAGGTTATGATACAGAGAACTTTTTGATGACATTACGAAGGTTCGTCTCCATAAGAGGATTTCCGAAGCGTATGCATTCGGACGGAGGCACACAATTAGTAGCAGCTAACAAAGAATTGCGAGCTATGGCCAAGAACTGGAATATGACACAGATTGCAGGGTTTGGTAATAGTTTTGGAATGAGTTGGACTTTCAACAAATCCGCAGATGCTCCATGGGAGAATGGATGCAGCGAATCTCTGATAAAATCTGTAAAGCGATGCATCAGGATGTCGATCGGCACTAATGTCCTTTCATGGAGTGAGCTTCAGACTTGTATGTTTGAGATTGCTAATTTATTGAATGGCCGTCCAATTGGTCTCAAACCAGGTTATGACCCTAGCTTGGGCATTTTTTCTTTGCCCTAATGACTTGCTCTTAGGTCGCACAGGTGTCAAAGTTCCAAGTGGATTATGGGACGAAAGTGATAATCCAAGACAAAGTTTTGAGTTCATGCAGAGGATCGTGAATTCTTTCTGGAAGAGATGGCAAAGAGACTATTTTCCTTCGCTAATAATCAGGCAAAAATGGCATACTCAGCGTAGAAAATTGAGACCAGGAGACATTGTACTTATACAGGAAAACAATTTGGTAAAGGGTGCATGGAAAATGGCTGAAGTTGCAGTAGCTGTACCCGGGAATGATGGTCAGGTTCGGGATGTAACTTTGAGGTACAAAGTGTACAGACCAGGTCGACAGTACAAAGGTCAAACTGATATGTTGATCAAACGATCTGTTCATAAACTGATAGTTTTACTTCCTGTTGAAGAGCAAGGGTGAAGGATATTGAGTAAAAAGGGGGGGGAGTGTATGATGCAATCATAATTAGCTTTAAGGGTATATTGCGTTTGTGTGATGTATCATAATATTTCTCATTTGTGTATTATGTTTGTAACATGTATCATAGATAAGGATATTTAACTGATTATAAATAACGTGATGGCTACTGCGCAAGGCGATGGTGTTTTATTGGGCATTGTGGGCAGCTGGTAGCCGCTGTTGCTTGTCAGCCAGCAGTCCTGTGTGTGTGGTGATACGTGTCAGCCAGCAGTCCTGTGTGTGTGGTGATACGTGTCAGCCAGCAGTCCTGTGTGTGTGGTGATACGTGTCGGGTGAGCACCCGACCGTTCGTGCAGATGTAGGCTAGTTCTCGATGAAAGGTATGATATTTGTGTTACTGTAGTTGTTTATAGTTAAGGTGACGGAAATGTGCGAATATAAATTGTATATGATTCCGGGTGTTAGGTAGTTATATGGTTTGGATCGTGTTTTGTTGTTTCGAGTTATGTTGTTTTGGACCTGTTTCCATATATTTACTTAAAGTATAATGTGTATTGGCAGAGGTGTGTGTCCAGAGTATTGGCAGTGATGTACGTACGGCATACTATTGGTTAGGAATGTGTGGCAACCGGATTTGGAGCGCCAAGGTGTAAGTTGCCGAGCTAATTACGTCACATACTTTTGTTTACGATAAATGTCATAGTTTAATATGCTGTGCCTTTTATAATTATAGATTTTATAGATATTTTATTATTACAAGTGAAACTATCTGTTTGAGGGAGTGTTTAACGGGTGGTTTTACCCACAGGTTGAATGTTACTCAATAAAGTATTCATGTGGCACTTGGTGGCTTTTCATCTCTACGGTCCACAACATTACATATAGTAAGTGTCTATATCTTTATATTGAGATCAACTTTGCCTCCTACCTATGGTGGACTCCCCCACTGATAGCTCTGGGTGTGATTAAACACAGTCGGACCACCTGAGTGTGGGTTGAGAGGTTGATCTCAAACATTAGTTAATTAGGGCTGGTATTATCCTTTTCTGGTGTTTTCTTTTCCTCTTCCCACTTCCCCCCATCCTTGGGGGAAGTGGTCACTATGTTGCCTTCCCTCCCAACCCCTCCTCCGTATAGCGGAGGAGGCGGCCATGACCGACCACCACCACGAAACGACGGACGAACCGAGACTCGAACACCCCTTGACATAGACGTTAAAAATGCTTCGTTTGTAATGTTTCATGCCACTGGTTCGGCCCCACTAGCCGGCCTCAATCCCTTCATTGTTCAAAAGGTAATTGATGGCTGGGCTGGTGTGGTTGAATCAGTTAAAAAACTTGCATCTGGAGACCTCCTTGTGAAAACATTCAATTCAAAACAAGTAGCAAGTTTGCTGAAACTTCGTCAGATTCACAATTATGAAGTTGAAGCCAAGATTCCTCAAGCCATGAATTCCTGCAGGGGAGTAATCGCTTGTAGGGATTTAATGATGATGGAAGAAACGGAAATAATTGAGGAAATGAGGAACCAAGATCTCATTGATGCTAGATTTATTACACGTTTAGAGGATGGTATAAGGAAGAAGACTACAACACTAATTTTGACTTTTGGCAAAGTTTCACTTCATGAAACTGTCAAAATTGGTTATGAAATTGTTAAAGTAAGACCCTTTATCCCCAATCCTCTTAGATGCTTGAACTGTCAGATTTATGGACACGGAAATCGCACTTGTAAGGCTTCTTCTCCAGTGTGTGGCAGGTGCGCGACGCCTGGCCATGCTGAGGAAAAGTGCACATCAGTGGAGCTCTCCTGCTTTCATTGTAAGGGTACTCACTCCACTTCCTCGAGGGATTGTCCCAAGTGGAAGCTGGAGAAGGAGGTCTGCTCGGTGAAGGCAGTGCGAGGTATCTCCTATCATGATGCGAGGAAGGTGGTGATGGGATCGCAAGCGACCCCATCACCCAATGTCTCGTATGCATCGGCGGTGATGTCTCGACCCGTGATGTGTACTATTAGTACTCAGACTGAGTCAGAGCCAAGCGAACAGGCTGATCACTCTATTTCTACACCTACTATTATTACCCCCTCTAAGACTATTACCCCATCTACTAACTCCTACTCTCGGGCTGCAGCTTCTTTGCAGTCAGAGAAACAAAAGAAGTCAGACAAGAAAGATAAAGTTAACTACACCACCCTAAAACCAAAGTCACTTCCTTGCACACACCCTACTCCCACTTCATCGGGGGAGAGAAGGGATAGCTCTTCCTCGGTGGAGTCTGGGAGACTCACCATTGATGAGGAAGCAATGGATGTCTCCGGACGCAAGAACCGGGAAAGGTCCCCCGGTAGCCACTCGCCACGCGGCGGGCAGCACAAGAAGACTAAGCACTCAGGCCGACCCCGTAACTCTTAAACCGCCATGTTCACTGTACTACAGTGGAATTGTAGAAGTCTTGGGAATAAATTGAACAACATATCAATATTATTACACACACACAGGCCAGACGTCGTCTGTTTACAGGAGACAGGGTTGCAGAATCACTCTGACCCAACACAATTTAAACATTACAACGCATACAGGAAAAACGATGGACACGGAGTAGCAATATACACACACAAATCACATCCACAGGCACAAATAACATTAAACACTACTCTGGAAGCAGTTGCTTGCAGAGTGAAATTACACAACACCTACATATCCATCTGCTCTCTTTACTGTCCGCCACGCGGCCCCATTGACAGTGATTTATTACTTAACTTATTTGGTCAACTACATGGTAAAAAATTAATACTGGGCGATTTTAATGCCCATCACTGTAAGTGGGGAAGCTTAAGAACTGATGCTCGCGGAGGGCAGATGGCAAACATAATACTACAATCCAGCCTCTGCCTCCTGATCGATGGTCAAGCCACCAGGGTTGACGATCGTTCTGGCAACTTTTCGGCCATCGATTTGTCTCTGGCCTCCCCGGATATACACCAGGAAAAGCGCGCTGCTTTCTCTCGCCTTCGTCGCAATCGTGGGAACCCAACTCTTTTAGAGAACTTCTGACGGGCAAGGGTTCGGACTAGACGAGTCTTAAAAGAGGCATGACGTGCATCTTGAAAGGCCTATGTGTCTTCAATTAATACTAAAACTCCACTCACTCAAGTGTTCAGGAGAGTTCGTAAGATGACGGGGAAGTTTTCTCCGAGTTCTCCACTTGTTCTTAAGGTTAATGGAATTAAAATCATGGATGGTTTAACACCATGGTGGAGGCTTTTGCTAGAGTCACCAGAAGTGACTCTCGACCTCTGGCTGTCAGGCATGAGTTGAGAGCCCAGGAGCACACTGTCCTGGATTTCTCAGAGAAGGAGAATGAAAGTTATAACCATATATTCACCCTGAGAGACCTGCACTCTGCTCTCTCTTTCATTGCGGCGACACTTCTCCTGGGCCAGACAATATCCCATATGCAATGTTGTCGCATTTGGGTGAGGAGGCGATCTCATTTCTTCTAGCCTTATACAACAGAATCTGGCTGGAGGGTGTCTTCCCTTCTGGGTGGAGGGTTGCTACCATCCTTCCTTTTCCCAAGCTGGGCAAGGACTTTAGTGTTGCCCTCAATTACAGACCAATTGCCTTGACCTCCTGTCTCTGTAAACTATTTGAGATGATGGTGAATGTCAGACTGGTATACTTCCTCGAACGAGTTTTTTTTCTGTCTCCGTCCCAGTCTGGCTTTCGTAAATACCGTTCCACTACAGACGCTCTGGTCAGGTTGGAAGCTGCTGCATGTGAGGCTTTTGCACGACATCAACACCTTGTCTGTGTATTCTTTGATTTAGAGAAAGCCTATGACACTACATGGCAATATGGGATCCTGCAGCAACTACATGCATATGGCCTACAGGTTTCGATTTTCTCCTGCCAAGACAGTTGCTATGCACTTCTGCCGCATCCGAGGTGTCCACCCCGATCCTGACTTATTCATGTATGGTCATCGGATACGTTGTGTCGAGGAGACTCGTTTTTTGGGTCTCCTTTTTGAAAACGTTTGACTTGGGTTCCCCATTTACATTCACTTAAGGTCTCTTGCCTCAAGGCTCTTATCCTGTTGTGGGTCCTAGGCCATATATCCTGGGAGTCTGATCGGGCCACCCTCCTCCTCCTATCCCGTGTTCTTATTAGGTCAAAACTCGATTATGGGTGTGTAGTGTACTCCTCTGCTATGGATGCCCGTCTCAGAGTCTTGGACCCTGTTCATCATGCTGGCGTATGTCTGGCAACAAGAGCCTTCAGGTCGTCCCCATACCCTAGTCTCCTTGTGGACGCTGATGAGCCACCTCTTGATCTCCGTCGCCAGTCCTTGATGGTTCGTTGTTGGCATCGATTACATCAACTTCCTGACTCCCTTCCCTGCTTGGCGGTGTCATCTGATATCATGTTTCAATACTATCTTTTACATTTTCGCACACCATGGCCCTTTGGCTTCCGGGTCAGGAAGGCTATGGAGGAGATGGACATTGATGACTTCCAGATTTGTCCTGTGCGGGTCCCCAGGGTGGCTCCATGGCTTCTTCCAGAAGTTTTCCCCTGCACCTACTTTTCAGACAAGAAGGAATCTCTTCCTCCTCCAGTGGCTCGTTCCCTCTTTTTAGAACATGCCTTCACTCACAGGGAGTCCCTCCCTGTGTACACTGATGGGTCAAAGTCTGATGCTGGAGTTGGCTTTGGAGTTGTCTTTCCTGACTTATGTCGTGGCGGCAGGCTCCCTTCTGTCATGTCCATTTTTACTGCTGAGCTCTCGGCCATTTTATATGCCCTCCAAGTAATTTTTACTTTCCCTCAGCCTTCTTTTACTATTTTTAGCGATTGCTGTTTTGCCTTGCAGCCCTCGTGCAATTTTAACTTCCCATCCCCTAGTGTTGGCCATTCTTGAGTGGCTTGTCCTCCTGGATCGTCGTGGCCGCAGAGTTACATTTTGTTGGGTCCCGGCTCATGTGGGTGTCGATGGGAATGAGCGGGCTGACGCCCTGGGTATGGCTGCAGTCTCCAGTTCTTTGCCTCCTGCCAGGCGTCATCCTGTTCTTGCAGTGGACCTTCGACCCTACATAGATACTGCCGTTCGTTCCCGCTGGCAGAATAGATGGGATGCCATTGGGGCTACCAAGCTCCGCAGCAACCACCAGTGCCTTGGTTTCTGGAGCTACAGCGGCCTGTCCCGCCGGTGGGAGACGTCTCTTGTCCATCTCCGCATTGGCCACACATTATTGACTCATGGCTTTTTAATGGAGAGGGCTCACCCTCCTTACTGTGATGATTGTCTGGTCCCTCTGACAGTACAGCATTTTATTGTCGAGTGTCCCAGCCTTGGTGACCTTCGTCGTAGGCACCTCTCCGAGTACCAGGTGGGTGACGGTTTTTACAATCTCTCCCAGGTCCTCGGGGAGGAGGCTTGTGGTGTGGGAGGGAACACCCTCTCCTATGTGGAGGAGGCTGGTCTCCTCCACAAATTGTGAATTTTATTATATTTATGGCTATTCATTTTTAGGTAGGTAAAGTTTAATGTTTCTTTCGTTTATATTTTAATTCTTTTATATATTTAACTTAAGTAGGTTACTTTATTAATATGTGATTTTTGGAAGATGTGGCTCTTATTCATGCTGCTTCTCCCTTTCGAGGTAGTGAAAATTATTTAATGTTTGTACATATTTTATTAATGATGTAGATGACCATTTTATGTTGGGCGGTATATGACCATTTCTGTTACACCGGCAGATGCCTAATGGCATCTATAAATAAATCGAATCAATCATTCAATACAAATAGTAATATACACACCCATATCGACAGTAGAAAACAAGGCATTATTGTATATATACAGTTCACTTCTAAACTAAAAAATATTTGTTGGTAAGCGTTCATTCCTTTTCAAGGAATATAATAGGAATCAGAATCAGAATCAGAATTTTATTTCCATTAATACAATGGTTATTCTTTACATACAATATATACATTTATACCAGTTAAAAAAACAAAAACAAATTATAAAATTTAGATGCAATTATCTTGGAGAATATAGCTATGTAGCTCTTTCTTAAAAGTGGCTAGAGTCTGCTTATCCTTCAGAAATTGTGGTATATTATTCCAGGCTTTTGGTCCTCTTATGATGAAAGATTTGGAACCCATATTATTGTTAGATTTTATTATATGTAGGTTAGCTTGCTGTCTGGTGTTTACACTGTGAACAGCACTCACAGTTGGGAGAGTGAATAACCAGTCTGGAATATTATTGTGAATTACTTTGAAGACCATGTTACATAATTCAAAAATACAATGTTTAACCATCCTAGCTCATTAATTATTGGAGTAACATGGTCGAACTTTCGACCACCACCTCTTGCTACTTTTGCTGCAAAATTCTGGAGCCTTTGTACTCGTTGGATTTGTTCTTTAGTAGTAGGACCCCAAATTATCATACAATAATTTATGATACTAAGGACAAGTGCTTGTACTACTAAAACTCGGGTGTCTTTTGTTAATACTTCTTGTATGCGAGTCAAGAAGATAAGTGTGCCCATAACTTTTTTTGTGATTTCATCGATATGTATGTTAAATAACATAAATCGGTCCATGTGTAGTCCTAGGTTTTTTACACTGTTACTTGGTGTGATGGATGCATTATCAAACATAATGACAAGTGTCGCTTGGGATCCGTGAAATATGCTGATAAGATCCAATAAATATACATTGTGTTTTATTTACATTGAGCATTAAGCCGTTTTTAAGGAAATATTGTTTTGCTTTAGTTAGTGTGTTTTCAGCTCTTCTAATTAAATTAGGCATATTATCTACTTTGGCCAAATGTATGAATTGAGTGTCATCAGCATATTGCACTATCTCACAATCATCTATTATCCTTGACATATCATTAACAAAGATTGTAAATAAAATGGGGCCTAAGATGGAACCCTGTGGAACACCGTAATCTATTTCTATACTTGAGGAAATTGTGTTGCCGATGCGGACAGATTGCGATCTACCAGACAGGTAGTTAGTGAACCAGAAAGGATCAATTTTTAGCTCGGATAATTTAGTAAGAATAATTTTATGGCTGACACTATCGAAAGCCTTGGATAAGTCTATAAGAGATAATAAAGTTATATGTTTCTCATCCATGTTTTTATATATTGAGTTGGTGACTTTTAATAGGGCTGGCTCTGTAGATAATTTCGGCCTAAAACCATGCTGACTAGCAGATAGCAATCTGTTACATTCGAGATAATTTACGAGTTGTGCGGCAACAATTTTCTCAATTATCTTAGATAATATACACAATAGAGATATAGGGCGATAATTGTTAATGTTTTCTTTATCCCCACCTTTATGTACAGGTACAACTAGAGCATGTTTCCACAGTGTAGGTAAATTTCCAGTTACCAAGGAAGTATTGATAATGCATGTTAGGTATGAGGCAATTACATATAAGGAGTCCCTAATGAACTGGAGTGGAATACAGTCAGAGCCATATGATCTTGTGCTTCTTAAATGCTTAATGGTAAGAATTACAGTGTCAGTGTCTACTGGTTGGGGTCTAAACATGAGTTCATTTGGGAGTTCTGGATTAATAGAGGTATTTACATCACTTATACCATCCATAGAAAGACACTGTTGAGTTTTTTCATAAATATTTTTACCAACATTTGCGAAGTGTATATTTAGATCGTCTATATTTTTAGTCAAAGTAAGATTGGTGTGGTCTGATTTGTCCTTGCTAGGTACAAGAGACTTTAAAATTATCCATGTTCCAGCAGAATCACCTTTATGATCCCTGAGTTCTTTATGATAATATTCAATTTTAGCATTATTTAATAATTTCCTTACATGATTTTTCTCGCTATTATATTTTTGTTGCAGTAGGACATTAAACCTATCTAACTTTAGCTCTCTATGGGTATGATTCCTAATTTGTATAGCATTATTAATATCATCATTGAACCAGGGAGCATGTGGCCTTCGTAGTTGTTTAGTTACAATTGGTGCACATGAATTTAAACAATTATTAAAACATTCTGTAAAAACTTCTACTTGAGAGTTGACATCATCAGTGAGTAGTATACTATTTAACTTTATGGTTTCATTTAATAATAAGGTACAGAGAGTATCTGGATTATAGTTTTTCATCTGACGAAATGTTTTTACAGTAGGTTGTCTTTTAGGCTTAGTTATATTAACTGTGACTGATATAAGGTCATGATCAGCAAGTATCGAGGGAACAACATCTGTGTGAAGGACAATATCAGTATTATTAGTAATTATAACATCCAGTAGAGTAGCAGAATGAGATGTATGTCTTATGGGCTTATCAATAATCTGAGTATATTTAGTATTATTTATAATTTTCTTCAGCTTGCTATTACAGGAAAGTAAATCGTCATTTAAATCTCCAAGTATGAAAATAGTTTTCTTCTTTAAAAGTAATACTCTAAAGACATCTTGTAAGTAGTTAAGAGAATCATTTGAAGCTTTTGGGTGACGATATACACATCCTATAATAACTGATGGCAGCTTACGACACTGTACTGAAAACCATATATCTTCCACATTTTCATTTTTTTCAATATCTATATCTAAGAGACACACATTTAATTCATTTCTAACATAAATACATACTCCACCTCCTCGTCCTTTATCATAGCGAAATACAGTGTAGTTAGGAATATTTATGTGAATATCTAAGGTATGAGGAAGGAGCCATGTCTCACTAATACATAAAATATCGATATTTCTGTCTATGGCTAAAGTTGAAACTTCGTCTAACTTAGATAAAAGAGACTGGGCATTAATATGTTCAATTTTTAGACAGTCTTGAATATCATTGGGAACATCATCTTCGGCGCAGTCTTCTTTGCCAAAATCCTATGTGTTATTTTCATTACACCATCGTTGTTTGTGTCCTATCTGATGACAATGAAAACATTCTAACTTACGATCAAACCTGCATTGTGATTGATGGTGATTGTATTCTCCACAGTTATAACATCCTTGCCTAGGTCTGTGAGAATGAGTATTGTATATGCCGTGATTATGTACGTGTGTGGAGGGTGATGTGTTGTGATGTGTATCATGTGTTGTTTGTCTTCTTCCTTGATGTGACTGGTGTGAAGGTCGGGAAGGTTCACGTGGCTGGTGAGATGGTCTACGTGACTGTTGGTGAGATATACCACGTGAATGATGTGGTGCATCACGTGTTTGATGATATACACCACGTGATTGTGTTGGTGCATCACGCGACTGGTGTGAAGGACCTCGTGGTGGTGAGTCAGGTAGTTCGTCCAGCACCTCCCACCTCCTGCTGTAGCGGTGATTAGGTCCAGGTGTGGCTAATCTACCTACCTGAGGATTACCATGTTCATCAGCGCGGGTCTCGTGAGATGACCTGTTTCCGGTTTGCCTCCCCTGACCTCTGTCATCAGGGGGGGTTCTAATGGGGGTAGGGGAAGCGTTGTCCCTGGAGTTTTTCGGATTAACGGGAGTCGAGTGTGGCCTGCGATTTTCTACCACCCTCCAACTATCATGGTCAACTATCCTCGCAGCTGTAGGGGGGTGGGGAGATTTTGTGGTGGCGGGGATGGTCCTAGGGTTGTCTCCACGTGTTCTGTTGTTGTTTAGCACACTTTCTGTATTTTTGGTAATATTGTCCCAGTTTAGACAATCGTTGAAGTCAGGGTATTGTGCAGCGATAGCCTTAAGCAGTCTTACGACCCCAATCCTGCTTAACATCGAGCCCTGGTTTTCTCCATGTGCGTCAAAACAGTCTTCGTAAATTTCACCCGTACCGAGCCTAAAGGACAGATCAGATTTGATTGTACATATGCCATTATCATTAGCCCACTGTTGTATGTTGTCGTTTAGCTCGTTTATCTTGGCCATAAGTGTGTCTGATTGCAAACTCGGTGCAATCTGAGCGACGCAAATTTCCATGTTTTCATTTAAATTTTTCAGTACACATATCAGACTGCTTAGATTGTCTGTGACGAGTGATGGGGGTGCACTTTCCATTACATCAAAAAGACCACAATATATAATACATTTCTCAGGGGCCCATGTTAACTTCTCCTGCACCCAACACTTAATTAGGTCAATATTGGCTTCACGCAGGGATCTTATGACACAGTTATTTTGAAGATCAGACACTTTGGCATTCTTGAGATTATGGTGTCCTAGAACTAATACGGTTTTCTTTACTGTGGACTCGTTTGACACATTTCTGTGGTCGATAATATTGTTTGATATTTCTTCTAAGTTAAGTTATTGACTATGCGTTCTATTTGTTGGTTCACTGTGCACCGGTGGTCTAGGGTCAAGGTCGTCACTGCGTCACCAGTGTTACCGGACTCCAGTGCCGTCACACGATCACATAGCTGTTTTAACACGTCACATATTTTCTTCATTTGTTCACTTAGATCACTGTTCACTGTTTCACCGTTATCATTTAAAGCTACATCAATGTTTTCTGTAACTTTGTTATCTAAGTCTACACTCTCACCGACATCAGTACTGGTTGCTGGTGCTGGATCATCACTGTGCTGCTTTTTCATCTGGTGCTTTTCCATTATCTGTTCTATGAGCAGATTTTTCTTTATCCACACATTTTTCACACCCAGGTCACGACCATGTTTTTGGAGTTGGGTTTTGGTGAAGTTTCTGTCAAGAAACTCTGCTGTAGGATTTTCTATAGTAGGTCCTGTGTTGGGTGTATCGGTCTCTGTCGACTGGGAGGACGCCATCTTCTCGGAGGAGGTAGTTCAGGTAGGACACTGAGGTCAGGAGCTGACCTGGGAGATGTCTTACCCCGGCGAGAGACTAGACTAGACTAGACACTGCTTTGAAAACTATATTAAAATAAGTAGACTCTTACTCCAAGAAGATAAAAATGTATTGTCCACCTGCTTCGAAATGAACCTGAAGCACTTTAAGTAATTAAGATGGTAATTATACACTTTTGGTACTTTAGCAATTCCAGTCTTTCAAAGTATGTCAGGATGCAGGACCAGATGATCAGAAATAATGGTGACCTGTTGCGAGTTTGGAGGAATCATGTATTTGTTCCAACAGATTTACCTCCAACACTGTACTACCCGTTTAATTTATTATTAGTGTGGTCAGTAATACAAACAAACAAGTACAAACTCTAATGATATCCATTTTTTTATGACTACCGTCCCACGAAAAATAACTATAACTTCCTCTCCTATGACTGCCTGTATGCCTGACTGACGATGGCGTGTGTGCTAGAACTAAACATACCTCACATCATCCATCGTCATTGTGTTCGTTCACCATCAATGGTTCTGAATCTCATCCTGACCAACCAGCCTACAGTATGGGATGAGATGTTGGTTCCAGAGATTCTTATACACTGTGTCTTGGATCAGGACACAATTTTTAACCCCGAGAGTACAATTATAAGATCAAAACACAATTTTGATGTATATGATTTAAGTATATGATTTAAAATATATGATTCAAGACAATAACAATTGAAAATGTCACTTTTATAATTATGTTGTGTGGGATGCGATGTTAGTAGAGATTCATATATACTGTGTCTCAGATCAGGACACAATTATTGACCTTCACTGTACAATGTTATTAGACTCAAGGGACAGCAAGTTGAAGTTAAGACTTTTATATATTTGGTAGGTTTTATACAGTACTATTTTATTCTGTTACTGACATTTCATACCTGTTTAATTTACTGTGCTCTAATGTGTAACAAATAATTATAGTACAGTATTATACAACGTTCTGTATTGCCTATCAAGGGATAGTATACAGTTGATTCCGTAATACTATTTCAGCAACAGGATACTATTATTCTTGTTAATCTGGTCCTGTTTCTTGGCATACTTTGGAGGAATCAAGGCACTTCAATGTAACAAACACACACACATTATATTTCCCCAAGTCAGTATCATATCCAATGAGACCAGGGGTGATTATTTTCTCCAAGCTGTGTCAGAATTACTGTAGAGACCAAGCATTATATTGAGACAACCTGCCTACTCCTTCGCAAATTATGAAGGAATCGCTGTAATTCTCCCATACATCTATTAACACAAAATAATTCCTCTTATAGGAACTATAGTATTCCAACGAAAAAAATATGATTAAACCTAACACATATATCCTTTTAACATAGGCTCAGTAAATCACTTAGTTAATCTGTATGGTAATGACTAACAGAAGCCTGTTAACATATATATTTGGTGGTTTTCAAATTTGTGTAAAATGAAGTTATGGATATAAGTATTTATTCATTGTATATCCAAAGTCAAATGTAGCCTACTTTTTCACTGTAGTTTTTGCTTGGATTCACGTAGCCTCTGTTGTTATCGTGTCCAAAACAATATATCAACAACGTCAAGGGAATAGTATACTTTTGGTACATTGGAGTGCCTAGATTCCTCCAAAGTATGCCACGAAACAGGACCAGATGAACAAAAATAATAATGGCCTGTTGTTGCCTCTAATAGTTTGGAGGAATCAGTTGTTGCTCCATGTGTACCACCAACACTGTACAGTCGGCAAAAAAAATACTGGAACCCCTCAATGGATAGTTATAATTAATTCCAATAAATTTTTTGCCGACTGAACCTCGTTCCCTGTTAAGGACCACTATCACCAGCACTACTGTGACCTACACAAGTCCTTCACGCCATCATGATATTTTAAAACACTTCCCAGGCTTCTGTTATTCATTACCCACCATTTCATTTTACATTCAGTCCCTCATATAAGACCAACAATTGTAGATTTTCCCTGGCTTCTGTAATTCAATACCATACAAACTAACTAAGTGATTTACAGAGTCGATTTTAAGAGGGTATGTATAAATATATGCATATAATTTATTTTAACACTATTTGGGCGCCTTGATTCCTCCTAAGTATGCCATGAAACAGGACCAGATGAAAAAATGTTGTTGCTTGGAATAGTTTGAAGGAATCATGCAGTTGTTGCAGATTGACCACCAACACTGTCTCACCCCTTATATAATTATTACCTCCTGTCCTTTTATCCCTGCTTTAATATTTCTCACAATACATAAACACGTCTATAACCTAATTGGGCTACATGGTCAATATATATATTCCTAGCTCGGTAGAGTGCATTTCTACTTGTTTTCATTTCCAGCATTACCGACACGAAGCTAAAGCAACTTGGGTTTATCGTATTTCATTGTAAGTATTTCATAAGATATATTTAAGTCAGCCATAAAATTTCTCATTCCTTCCCATTCTCCCTCCAACCCTTCCCATTCTTATTCAAACATTCCTTTTCCCTTTCCAACCCTCCCATTCTCCTCCAACCCTTCCTAATCTTCCACCCTTCTCTTTCTCCCTCCAACCCTTCCCATTCTTCTTCCTTTGGTCCTGTTTTCTGGCATACTATACAGCTTAACAATAAAAGAGAGAGAGAGAGAGAGAGAGAGAGAGAGAGAGAGAGAGAGAGAGAGAGAATTCATATGTATTATCATACTTGACCCTTTCTGTAAAGGAGTGATCGGAAGTGGAAATGGAGTGACATACAAACAGACAGATGACAAAGAGGCACTGAGCACCGGAACCCAACACGAAAGGTAAGCAAGGACACACTAGACTAGATGCATGGAGACAACGCTGTGTGTGTGTATATATATATATAAGACGGGAACTTGGGACCTATACCTGCAGTCTTCTCGTCTTCTCTTCATCCAACCCACCAGCTACCCAGTTCACATATAAATAATTATTGGTATAGTGAAACCAGCACAGCTGGATTGCTATAGAATACGCCCCTTCTCAAGCCCAGGCCCCGTATAGGCATAATCTGGGTTGGAAGGGTCAATTCCGTGACGTTCATCAGAAGTAAATAAAATTCAAATCTGGCGCTGTACTGATAGTGGAGCCACCTGGTGGTGGCGTGGTGAGGTATTAAGCCCCTCCTCCGCTGAATACCGCTCGATCACTCTGTCGCGGAACACGTCTCAGTCAACATCTACGCTCCTCGCTGCTACGCTATGGTATTGTTTCACGTGTTCCTGCTAATATTTTCTTTTGTGTTCTAGTGGCTAGCCTGCTTTGCAGATGTATCGTGTGTGTATTCTAGGAGGGTTTTAGGTGTGTATGGGGGTTTTTTCTTCGTTAGGACTTAGTTCTTTTTTCCTTAGCGAAGGGGGGCTTTTCAGCCCCTTTGTTCGGAGTTTTTCTCCGTTTTTCCCCCCTTTCACCTTTCCTCCTGCCACTAGTACATTCTTCGTGTGTATTTTATCGGGGTTTCTGGGGTTTTTAGCGAGGTTAGTGGGCGCCACGTGGGACTTCACCTCCCCACGTGGTGAGCACATGGGGTCTTTGCAGCCCTTCCTCTTGCCTTCCCCGATTATTATGTGTCCCCTCTCGGTAAAGGGGAGTGAGAATTGTGCCCTGGTTCTCTCTTCCTCTCCCAGGCGGGGGTTTTTTATTTGATTTTTGGTGTTTTTCCAATATTTGTAGCCTGGAGTGTTTCTTCTCAGGCTAGCTTGTTGGGGGCTACTTTTCGGGGTTTTTTCCCCTTCCCTGTCCTGCCTCCCTTCCTCCTGCCACTAGTACACGTCATTTAGTGTATTTTTCCTCGGGGTTTTTTGGTGTTAGCGAGGTTTTTTTCCTCCCCACGTGGGGCTCTTTCCTCCCCACGTGGGGCTCTTTCCTCCCCACGTGGTGCGGGGGTAGGACTACTTAGCCCCTTATCGTTGTTTCCCCCGAGTGTGGTTTAGTGTTACGTGGGGTGGGGGGAGCGAGGATTGTGCCAGGTTCTCGTTTCCCCTTCCCAGCGTATTTTTGGTTTTTTTTCTGGTGTCTTCCCAGTTTGTCTGTTACCCTGGGAATTGCCCATCAGGCTGTCTGTGCATCTCCTTTGGGGCCTGCAGACCAGAGGTTCTTTCCCAGCCCCCGCGGGGGGGGGGGGGGTTTCCCGGGTTGGTGCGTGTGGGGGTTTTTTGTTTGGGGTTCGTTCCCGGGTCCGAGGGGGCTTGCTATCCCCCTCTGCCCGTGTCCTATTATTTTTGTTTGTGTCTTTGTACGCATGGCTTCACGTGTTAACCCCTTTTTTGTGAGTTTTTCTCCCGCAGTCTGGCCACCAGCATCGTTCGCCCCACGCACCCTGATTCACCCCCTAGGCTTGCGACCCTTTGGTGTGTAGTGTGGAAGGCTGTATGTTGTGTTTTTCTCTGCACATGGCGTGAACACGTGTGCGTGTTTGCCCCTTGTGTGGGGATTTTCCCTGTGTGTGTGTTGATTGGTGTGTGCGCTCAAACTGTGACTGTCTTCCCCCGTGTGCGGTGAGTACTTGTTTGGGTTTTTTCTCCTCGGGTTTTTTAGCCCTGTGGGGAGTTAGGTTTTTTATTTGCACGTGTCCCTTCTACTCTGTGTCTTGGGGCCTCTGCACCTTTTTGGTGTTTTTCCTTGTCAGCTCTTTTAGTGTCTTAGGATATTATTCTGATAATGTTGCCTGCACTTCTGTAGCTGCCTTACCAAGCAACGTTTTACTCACTACACCTGCTTGACTTCTTGCTACTACTGTACTGTTCTTGTCTGCGTTGTAGCATTCTTCTTCGTGCAGTACTGTTTTTTCAACATTCAGTACCTTCTCTTTTCTCACAATTCAGTACAGTTTTTATAGTTTTTAACATTATGCGGTAGGGTAGTAAGACTTTCTATCTTTCTTCTTACATAACTCTTACTTTGTGCTTGCCCTTATTGGGGGTAAGAGAAGCTTATTACTTTCTGGTAGAGTAACAAGTTCCTCCTTTTAAACCCTCTCCCTCCTTGGGTTTCCTAGGGTCTACTCTCGGCTTTTGGGGACCGTGTTTGCGGGGTTTTTCCCCAGCAGTGTGGGGGTGAGTATGTGTGGGTTAGTGTTTTGCCTTGGGAGTTAGTGTTTTCCTCCCTCGGGGTGTTTTGTGTTTTTCCATGTGTGTACACGTGGGTTCACGTGTTAACCCCCTTTTTTCTCCCGCAGTCCACTCGTGCCTTGTGTGCTTCTTCTGGCTGCACCGTGAGGTTGTTCCTCGACGTGCATCACCACTGTTCACCCCGCACATGCTTCTGCACTCCCAGGAGTACGTTCCTGCTACGTGCCTCTCGAGGTCACAGAGGATCTAACTCCTAGCACCCCGCCGATTCCACATCGCCTTCCCTGGATGGTTCTGTGCCTCCCTTCCATGGTTTCCCACCATTCCCGGAAGCGAGCCAGACCACCACGCTGGCCCCCCTGGCTACCTGACCGGTACCAGGACCCAGCAGGGAAGCTGCTTCGTCTCCCCCATGGGCGAGCTCCTCGAGCCGCTCTCGGGGGTGCAAGCACGAGTCCAGGAGGAGGTCTCGCCCTCAGGTCCACAGGGTTTCGGGTCCCTAGCACCCCGAGAGGCCTCCTCTCCTTCCTTTAGTCGGCTCTGATAACCCCCCCGAGGTTTCCACCTCAGCAGGAGGGGGTCAGACCGTCGGGCTGCACCCCTGGTCACCTCCCAGGTACCAGGGCCCAGCAAGGAAAGGCTCCTTCTCCCACGCGGACGCGCTCAAAGAGCCGCTCCCGAGGGAGCAAGCGTAGCACCAAATGCAGGTCCTCCTCAGCTAAGGACCCGGTGGGTACCGACTGACGAACCTGCAGGTCCCTGCCAACTAGGCTCCGACCACAGCCTAGGGACCTACCCATGCACAACCTAGTACCAAAGAGCAGGTCCCTCTCAGCCAAGGACCCGGTAGGGTACTAACTGACAAACCTGCTAGGACCTGGCCAGCTAGGGGGCTACCCAGGCACAACCTAGTGCCAAGAACAGGACCTTTTCAGCCCAGGACCCGGTGGGGTACTAACGGGCAAGCCTGCTAGGACCTAACCAGCTAGGCTCCTACTACAGCCTAGGGTGCTACCCATGCACGACCTAGTGCCAACAGCAGGACCCACTCAGCCAAGGACCCGGTAGGGTCCCGACTGATAAACCTGTTAAGACCTGGCCAGCTAGGGTTCTACCCATGCACATCCTAGGGCCAAGAGCAGGACCCGCTCAGCCAAGGACCCGGTAGGGTACTGACTGACAAGCCTGCGAGGACCTGGCCAGCCAGTCTCCTCCACTATCTAGGGGCTGCCTATGCACAACCTAGCACCAATAGCAGGACCCGCTCAACCAACAACCCGGGAGGGTACTGACTGAGAGGCCTGCTGGGACCTAGCCAGCTAGGCTTCGACCACAGCCAAGGTTCTACCTGTGCACAACCTAGGGGCTACCTCGGGCTCAGCCAAGGCGCTACCTATGCACAACCTAGGGCGCTACCCGGGGCTCAACCTAGTGCGACATGGTCCTCAGCCTAGGGGCTACCTGGACCTGAACCTAGTGGCTACCTGGACCTGAACCTAGTGGCTAGCTGGACCTGAACCTGGGGTCCCAGCCTAGGGGGTACCTGGGACTCAGCCTACGGCAGCTAGTTCATGAGAGTTTATAACACACGGCCTCTTTGCCGCGTGAGGGAAATAGGAGAGCGAATGCGATAACGTTTCAAAACGTTCTCAGAACTGTAACAACACTCAAACTCGGAGGTTTTTCCAGTAACTGGCCTCCCTGACAGTGACGTTTCTACGTCCCTCTTTTCCCGTAATGATTCGCAGGTGGTCACCAGGGTTCTCCGAAACGTGAATCATTCTTTACCAAGAACGAGACACCCTACCCTGTGCTGACGTAGGTTTTCAATGGAGGTATGTCTTCCAGCGGTGGGGCAACTGTTGGTCCCCCATAATTTCCCACAGGTAACTGCTTGACCCACCAGTCTTCTGTTCTGCTTGGCTGGAAGGTTTTCAAAGTAGTTTCCTCACCTCTCGGTGGTCCTTACCAAATTCAAACAAACCATTGATAAACTATACGGCTCCGGTTGTTGCCTACCGTCCTACCAAGCTGCACATGTCACTCTTGGTGTCATGTCCAAGCTCTCAAGGATGATATTACAGCTACCCTAGTCCTCGCCTCGGATCACCTGTTTTGTATCCCCATAACAGGGAGACATGGAGCAGCAAGATTTGTGTCTTGTACACCATACTCACTCAATGGGGGCTTCTTAACTACGTCCTTAACCTTTCATCGCACGCATTCCACTTAGGGGATGGGGGCGAGGGGATATTGGGGCTTCAGCTTTCCCTGGTCGATGCCTTGTATTAGTGCTCAGGACGGTCCTGGCGTTACACTCTCGACACTGTCCCAGACAGCCTCGTGAGATTTAAGGTTCGCCTCATTCCCTAGTGGGGGAGCCGGCCAATTATGTGCCACCCCACAGCCCCACTATTGCAACGGTACCCGTTCCTGAACCCGCCCTTCTCACCTTCCCTGCCGCGTCGCCGGTAAGGGACTCGAGTCCACCTGGGGATTTTGGAGCCGTTACCGTTCCCCCAATCTCTCTGGGTCTCGAGTCCCCGGGGGGCACCCTGGCGGAGGAGCTGGCTGCCTCTCCTCCCCCTTTCCCGTCGCCTCATCCTGTGGACGACGGGTACCTTCCCTACTCTTGGGCCTTTCTTCCTTCGTCCTGGACTCACTCTTCAGAGGAGGTCAGACCGGTGCGTAATCTCCCGATCCTTCTCAACCAGAGGTTTGGGTGAGGAGGCACGACGGGCTAGTGAAGCGGGAAGCGGACGAACTTTTTGGTTTGTCCGTAGGCCACGCGCCCTTCCCCACCTACCATGGTGGAGGCGGCGGGACCCGTTCCTGGACCTGCTCTATCCGAGTCCCCGCGGGGGAGCGGGTACGGGATCTGTGGGGGGGGCGGGACATCCACCACATCCTTCAAGACGAGGTATCTGTTCCACTCGCTCTCCCTCACCCCCTGTGTTGCAATGGGGACTCCGCCCACCTTACCACAGGGTCCCCGTGGGAGACAGAAAAGAGGGAGGGTACGCCCGAATGGAAAAGGTCGGACGACTTACCTTCTGTCACCAGACATCCCTTACGTCATCCCCATTCTGTACAGTCTCATGTTTAGAACATCTTGGTGTTTCTTTTCTCCTCTCGGGATATTTTACCCGAACCTAGGCCATAGCCTAGGTTCGGAGGACCCTAACAACAAAAATGGGGGGGGGGGGGGTCCTCGACCCCCTGGCCCATCCCCTCGAGGGTGTCTTTAAAGACTTACGACTTGTAACACTTTCTGGTTTTAACCGAAAGTTGTCCGTATATAATGATAATAAATTATATGCGTAACAACCCTTCCACAGCAGCTACCACCCTAGCTTTGGGAAATCGTTTTACGATGGTCGGCCACCTCCACTGTTCGCCTCACGCACCCTGCTTCACGCCCAAGGGTTACGACCCTTTGGCGCGCGGTGTGTGCCGCCCCGGGGCTGAGCTGTGTCGGGAGACACCCGCCTCTGCCCGCACCCAAAACTCCCCCGCCCTTGCCTCCTTTCGTAACACGGGGACTAGGGCCTGGAGAATGGCGGGCCCAGACTCCCTCCTGGCCCGTCACTGCGTCCTTTTCCTACCTGACCTTCGAGGGGGTTCCTCTGGAGGTTTGTCACCTCCTCCAGAAAGCTCTCTTCCTGCTCGCCTTAGCTACAGGGTACAGGGCCTCTCAGTTGGCAGCCCTTACCCGTCACACAGCCTTTTCATCTGTAAGCCCTAACCTTACTTCTTTAACTATCCCCCCCTCTCCCGCTTTCCTGGCTAAGAACGAGCAGGCTGACGACAGGATTGGCCCTCTCGCAGTACCCTCGTCCCTGAGGGCTGGAAGTTTCCACCCCCTCTGGCCAGTCCACGCGTTTCTACATACGTGGAGGCGACGAGAGGGGCTTCTCCGGACCACCTCTTCTACAACTCTAGGTCCGGTAACCCTCTTTTCCCTAGGTCAATCGGATGGGTGACTGGATATATATATTAAACACAGGATTACTGCATCCTTGTGTCCTCCTTCATCCTCTCGGGATCGCATGACCTGAGCCGGGGCCATAGCCCTAGCTCAGAGGACTTTAATAACAAAGGGGGGTGGGGGGGGGGGCCGGGGGCACCCCCTCTCCTGTACCTGACCCCTCGAGTCTGCCTATATAGACTTTAGTTGGTTAACAATTCTGGTCTATAACAGAATAGTCTACGGTATATATATTTTATTATAAGCTATTACAACACTTCCACCACAGCTAGTCCCCTAGCCATTGTTGGAAGTTGCTTTAGCTTCAGCCTCACCTTAGCTCGGTTACCTGTTATGATGGGGGGGGGGGGCAGGGTCACGGCTAGGGTCACCCCTCCCCCTCCTCTCCTAGACCCGACCCCTCGAGTCTGCCTTTAAAGAAGACCCGAACCCTCGAGTCTGCCTATAAAGACTTTATGTGTAACAATTCTGGTCTATAACAGAATGGTCTACGGGTATATGGGATAAGCTACTACACCCCCACCACGGCTACTCACCTAGCCAGTGTTGGGAGGTGCGTTAGCTTCTGCCTCACCGGGCTCGGTTACCTTTCCTGCCCTCCGCTCTCAACCACTCTTAACTAGCACGTGATTGCCTCCACCTCACCTCCCACCTACCGCATCGCATGCATAGCAATCCAGCTGTGCTGGTTTCACTATACCAATAATAGTGCATTTGTCGCGGCCTCTGGCCGCTTAAATTGTATTTATTGGTTGTGAAACCAGCACAGCTTTGACTGTCCCACCCACCTCCCGATGCGGCAGGCATTCACTTCTTTCTCATTGGAGTGATCGAGCGGTATTCAGCGGAGGAGGGGCTTAATACCTCACCACGCCACCACCAGGTGGCTCCACTATCAGTACAGCGCCAGATTTGAATTTTATTTACTTCTGATGAACGTCACGGAATTGACCCTTCCAACCCAGATTATGCCTATACGGGGCCTGGGCTTGAGAAGGGGCGTATTCTATAGCAATCCAGCTGTGCTGGTTTCACAACCAATAAATACAATTTAAGCCGCGACAAATGCACTAATATAACTTCGACTACTAAGCTATATTTCTCTGTTCACGGCTAAGTCAGATAAATATAGATTTTCTCATTAAGCCATATTATTACTCAGCTCACTGCTACATAACGTAAATATAGATTATATCATTAAGTTATATTTCAACCCATAGCCAGCTCAACCTTCTTATACTAAGCAATATAACCACCCACCTCACAGCTAACTGAAGTAAATATAGCTTCTCCTATTATGCTATATATCAACCCAGCTTAACTTATTAGGCTATATTACCACCCAACAACTTAAAAAGCTTCTCCTATTAAGCTATATTTGTACCCAGTTCAACTAAAAAATCTTCTCCCATTAATAATTAAGCTACAATTACACCCACCTCAGCTCAGTCATCAGGTAAAGCTTCTGTTATTAATTTGGTATTATAATTGGTAAATCTCCTCCAGCAACTGATCCTGTTATAACTATTCCAAGCATTAGCCCACCATTATTTACGATATTCTGGTCCTGTTTCCTGGCATCCAGTATGTTGGAGAAATGAAGGCACTCCAATGTACCCAAAGTATATTATCCCATTATATTTCCACCCAGTTCACCACACCACTTTTGTCCTTCACTGTCCTTTTTATATATACAGAACGTATACGAGTATAGAGCTATTAATTAATCGCAGAATAACCATTGATTGATAACTCATCCTTTATATATAATTATACAGTTAATTGTGGCGTAGGGATGTGGCGGCCCCATCGCCCACTCTGTTTACGGAGTGCAAGTAGCCAAAGCCCTCGGGAGCAGGGGGGTGGATGCTTTCCCAGGCAGATAAACTCCTTGAGAGTGAAATGGCAGAAAAGCTCGCCAGCATGCGCATGGTTTTAGCACAGCTGAGCCTGGCGGGTGCGGGCAAACAGGCAAGTTAGTTGCCTACTGCGACTGCAACACTCTGGCGAAGTGTTCAGGTAATTAGCCAAAGAAACCAAGATGAACTCAGAAAGAATAGCAATGGTCCCCAGTCCCGTGCAGCCCTTAAATGGGCAGGGGGTGCAAAGAATCACACGGTTGCCTCATATACAACATAATTCTCTAATTAATGCAAAAAATGTTAAAAATTGGTAATTGGAATATAAGAACACTCAATCAGGACAGTAAAATTGATGAGTTAGTGGCGGTTTTCAAAAATTATGGACTTGATATTTGTGCTCTAACAGAGACTAGATTAAGCGGAACTGATAAGCTGGATTTGGGGGATGGTTTACGTATGTTGGTATCTGGACGACAGGATGGAAGGCATTATCAGGGTGTAGGATTACTACTGAGTTGTAAGGCAAATAAGGCTTTATATGAGTGGGAAGCTATAGACGAGCGACTGCTGTATGCACGGTTTAAGTCCAATCATGGCAACATAAGTATGTTTGTGTGTTATGCGCCTATTAATAATGCACCGGATGAAAGGAAAGACGCATTTTGTGAAAGATTGCAGGAAGTGGTAGGAAGGGTTCCTAGACATGATATTTTGGTCTGCATTGGCGACTTTAATGCAGTGTTGGGCTGTTCAAACGAGGGATTTGAGCAGTGTATGGGTAAAATGGGTTTTGGTAGAAGGATGACTGAAAATGGAGTGAGGTTTGGGAGCTTCTGTTTGGCTAATGATTTAGTCATCGGCGGTACACTTTTTCAGCATTGCAACATACACAAGACAACGTGGGTGTCACCGTGCGGTAACTACAAAAATCAAATTGATCATATTGCTGTCAGTCGAAGGCATAGAAGTTCTTTGCTAGATGTTCATGTTAAACGAGGAGCGGATATTGGTAGCGATCATCAACTCATCATTGCAAAAGTAAAGTTTAAACTTAAAAGTCAGAAGAAGGAAAGATGTGGTACCCGTGGGTATGATATTGATGCACTTAGAAGGGAAGGAGAGGAAAGGGAAGAGTTTCGATTAGAATGCAGAAATAGGTTCTTGGTGCTGGATGCGTTGGAAGAGGGGGAGAGAAGTGTGGATGAGGTGTGGGGGGATGTGAACAAAATTTTGCATGAAACTGCTGATCGTACGATCGGAAGAAGACGTAGATGTAGGAGAAAGACATGGATGTCAGATGAAACGTGGGATATGATAAAAAAGAGACGTGAAGCGAAATTGAGGAGTGAGATGCATTGTGATGATGATAATGAGATTGAGATAGCAAGAGCTGAGTATTGGAGTTTGCATTCAGAAGTCAAAAGGTTGGCAAGAAGAGATAAAAGAAGATATGTAGATGGAAAGGTTACAGAAACTGAAATTTTAATAAATAGAAATGATGGACAGAGTCAAAGGATAGCATATGAATCAATTAGAAAACTGAGTGGCAATGCAAAGAAACGCAAGGAAATACCTGTTAGAGATAGGGATGGTAATTTACTGACTAAAGATGGAGATATTAAAAACAGATGGAAAGAGCACTTTGAGATAGTTCTTAATAGGCCAATACCGCCAGAAGAAGATATACCACCTGCTGAGGAAGATTTAAATATAGAAACAGGAGAGATAAGGATGGGGGAAGTGGAGAAGGCAATGAAACAGTTAAAGAATAATAAGGCACCAGGGGAGGATGGTTTATTTCCAGAAATGTTTAAAGTGGAGGAGGATAGATTAACAATGATCTTGACCAAGTTATTCAATAGGATATGGGTAACAGGAATAATACCGTCAGATTGGAAGTATGGTGTGATTGTTAAAATTCCCAAGAAAGGAGACCTGAGTGAATGTGGTAATTGGAGGGGAATCACTTTGTCACCGATAGCCTTGAAAGTGTTTAGTAGAGTGTTGTTAAATAGGCTGGAGGCAGTGGTTGATGATATACTTAGGAACGAGCAGGCCGGTTTTAGAAAGGGACGTGGTTGTAATGATCAAATTTTTATTATTAGGCATTTAATGCAACAAGTAAATGAAATGAGAGTTCCGTTGAGCTATTGCTTTGTTGACTTCGAAAAAGCATTTGATAGTGTTTCGAGAGGGACTATGGGGAAGATTATGAGGCTTTATGGAATACCGGAGGAGTTTGTGAAGGTCGTGACGAACATGCATGATGGCACATTTTGTAAAGTGATGGTTGATGGTTGTATGAGTGATCCGTTTGAAGTCAAATCAGGTGTGATTCAGGGTGGCATCTTGTCACCTTTGTTGTTCGTATTGGTCATAGATTACGTAATGAAAAGGGTTGGTACAGAAACTGGTGCAGGTATACTTTGGGGAGAGAATGGGAAGCTCTTGGACCTGGATTATGCAGATGATATAGTTTTGATGTGTGATGGGCCGGAGGAGATGCAGAGGGTGTTGGATTGTTTAGTGAGAGAGGGCTTAAGGGTGGGTTTGGTTATTAATTGTGGAAAAACTGAAATTATTAATATGAACATGGAAAATGCACAGGACTGTATGATTGGAGGTGTGGTGGTAAAGCAGGTTGAAACGTTTAAATATTTGGGTACCTGTTTAACGAAGGATGGTTCTTTGACCTTAGAATACGAAGAAAGGTTAAGAAAGGCAAATCAGGCAATGGGAATGCTTAAAACTGTTTGGAAGAATAAAAAAATTTCTGTGCATACAAAAATCAAAATTTATAAAGTAATGGTTAGGAGTATACTAACCTACGGTCACGAATCATGGTACAGTACAGCGAATATGGACCGTAAATTCTTGGTGTTTGAAAATAAGGTACTTAGAAGAATATTAGGAATTAAGTGGTGGGATAGGATATCGAATAGCAGAATTAGAGAAATAACAGGGGTGCAGCCAGTTGATGAATATGTTAGGATGTCACGTTGGAAGTGGTTAGGTCATGTGTATAGAAGACATGGGATAGTACGAGATACACTAGGGTGGGTAGCACATGGTACAAGAAGAAGAGGAAGGCCTAGGGAGACGTGGGTGAGAACAATGAGGCGGGAAGCGGGAGATGAATGTTGGGGAGATTTGGAGGAGTTAGCTCAGGATAAGGTGTGGTGGCACGAGTTCATTGAGGCCCTATGCATCCCCGTGGGTGCTACAGGAAATGATTGATTGATTGATTGATTAATGAGAGCAGAGCTGTACTAACAATTATGTGAATCTGTGTTAGTACACTAAAAAGTTATATTGTACCTTTTTAGAAATAAATGCCTTCTTAAATATTTCCTGTACGTATAACACTACTTTATATTCTGAAGCCATTTTCATTAAGGGGGCAGTATAGTGTTGGTAAATCTGCAGCAACCGATTCCTGCTATAACTATTCCAAGCAACAGACCACCTCTATTTTCGTTATTCTGGTCCTGTATCCTGGCATATGTTGGAGGAAGCAAAGAGCTCAAATGTGCCAAGTATATACTATCCCCTTTAAACTATAAAAAAAAAATTATATACAGAGTCTTTGTACCAATGAACAAAATTTATACATCTTCTAACAGGTGCCTTTTTCTCTCCTTGGTGATAGTGGTAATGTTCACAGTGATGGCCGAACCAGAAACCCAATACCAATTAACACTCAAGTTGAGGAGTTGGAAACTGCACTATGTATTCAGAAACTTGAGTCCCATACAGATGAAAGTGTACCCATGCCTGAACAGATCCAGCCACTCATCCCAACTACTCTAGCCTGGGACAACATAGACCGGTTGGAAGAAACCCTGAGTGGGGGTGGTACATCTCATCGAGTAAATGGCATTGCAGTGCAACCCACAGTGTATGGACCACATCCTCCTAGGAAAACTCTACACAAACCTGTTGTAAAGAAGAGGACCCTTGATGCAGATCCTATCATTTTGCCTCCGTACAATGCTGGTGAACGGGTAGGACCACCATCAAGATTGCACATTGCCTTAGACAATAGGAAGGTAGTAGAGCAAGCCCAGAAGAAGAATCTGATTTGGATCTTGGCTAGATTGCATGCTGCCAGCAGTCAAGAGAACCCAGTAGCTGGATGGACGGGGTTCAATATTACTACCAGAGATAATGAAGATGTTTCTCAGAATACAGTGGCATATCTACCCACCATCAATGCTCCAGCTACTGAAATGTCCACTATCCATGAAGTTCTGATTCGTTCACAGAAGATCATGAATACTTTGGAGCTCAAAAGCATTGTCGTAGTATGTGACCAAGCAACATATGCGAAGGCCGTTGAGATATTGTGGAAGCACAAGGACAAGTTTTCACACATTGTACCAATACTTGGGGCATTCCATACAATATGCACATTAATGGCAATAATTGGGAAGCGTGTGTAGGTTACTCTATTCAGGTTTTTTTCTTTTTTTCATTTACATTCACTGGAATAAACACTATCACCAAGCAGAATACATTCTTTTCAGATTATTTTATGCCAGTTTCTGTTTAGTCTCGAGCCAAATAGTTGGGTATGGCTTGGCACTTTATATTTTTTTTCTGTTCTCTATATTGTGGAGGGTGAGGACTAAAGGCTAAAATAAGAGTCAGAGGGGACCAAAATCATGTCCTATTATTGTAATACCAATATACATAGTCTTAATGTTTTTTTTTTTTTATTAATGAACCTTAGGGAGGACAGTTTAGGGAGATCTGTGTGGCTGTATAGTCAAAAGTAGCCCATTTATCTAATTATTATTTTTATATGTATTGAAACTGGTAATCAATTGTATAATTTTAGTATTATGTTGATAAGAGCGATGGACATTTCACACACAAGGTATTTACAGTTCTCATATAAGAAAAAACGTTGTTACATCAGTCTGTTCGGCGGCCATTTTGAATTGCCCTTTGGCACGCGCTTTGAACTCCCGTACGTACTTGTATAGTATGTTTCTATCCACAGTTATTGACATTTCCCTGATTTGTAAAGCATTGTATCTTGTTATTTAATTATGCAGGTTTTGTTAAATCAATTAACAAGGTTAAGATAATGTCCATACGGAAAATTATGCAAAGAAATTAAACTTAAACTGATTTATTAAACAAGACAAATATATATAACTGTAATCTGTCTCCCTCTCCCTCCACTTACCTTACATACATACATACTGTTTGTCTCTGTTCTGAGGTCCACCTAGTAAGGCTAGGTGGGAGAGGGCCTTGCTGTGACTGTAGCAAGGAAATCCAGGGAGTACGAGTAACACATATATTAGGAGTAGGACAGTGTTACAACACGAGTACAAGAAATATACAGAGAAAGGCGTCACTGTAGAGTAAGTGACCGCCTAGGGCTAAGCTCTGTGTACCAACACTCTCGGTGATGTATTTTTCCGCCGGAAGGCCGGAAGTAAGTAATAGTTGCCAGCACTCGCTACACAGTATGAATGTAGAGTTGGTGGATGTATATCTGTGTGTCTGGCATGTTTACTGTGTCGTGTGATATGTATACGTGTAGGTGCATGTCTTGTTTATATATCCACACCTCCCTCCCCTCTCACGCTCGTAGCATTGTCTCAAGCGGACTGGTTTCCAATGAGCCTAGATGAACGACGTGGGGCATTGGGGGGGTTATGTACTGAGGACTGATTTTCTTCGTCCGAGCAAGGGGCCACAGGGATTTGTAAAGGGGTATCAGTGTTACTAGGAGATGGAACTGGACGGAGATGCCGACGATTCCGCCACCAGACTCTGCTACTAGAAAGGCGTACCTCGTAATTCCTGTGCCTGCCATGGCCCATTACTTCCCCAACCTTGTCCCAGCGGTGTGAAGTAGGGTCCTGGATCCTCACACGTTGTCCGACACACAACCTGGGAAGGGGGCGGGCCTGCTCGTCGTACTGACGTTGGACCTGGTCAGCACGGGCGGCAACTCTGCGGTCATAATCCTCAGTTCTGGTCTGCCACTCCCGGGAGAAGGACTCTGGGTGGGCCGGGAGGCATGTGCGTAGGGGCTGACCATATAGAACTTGGGCGGGGGAACGTCCAGCAGGTGTAGGGGTGTTGCGTAACTCCAACAGGCCTCTGTCAAACTCCTCGCAGTCAATGTTTCCTGTGGGCGCTGTCTTGAGTATCAGGTGCTTAACTGCTTTGACTGCTGCCTCGGCATGACCATTAGACTGGGGGTAATGTGGTGAGGTTACTGTGTGATGGACGCCCCAGCGTTCTGTGAAGCTCTTGAAGTCATTGCTGGTGAAGGCAGGTCCGCCGTCAGTTCGCAATCGTAAGGGGACTCCAACTTCACGGAAGTAGCAGCAAAACATCCGGATCACTCTGGCGGATGTAGTATCATGGCCGCATGGGACAACCACAGGCCATCCAGAGAGTCTGTCTGCGATTACCAGGAATGACTTCCCCGCCACCTGGAAGAAGTCGGCAGACATGGACTCGAAAAGCCTTGTAGGATGATCGTCACATCTGATGGGTTCCTGTTGCTGGCTTGGTTGCAGACGTTGACATGACTCACAAGCTTCGACTGTATTCTTGATGTCGGAGTCAATGCCAGGCCAGAAGAAAGTCTGCCTAGCTCTCCGCTTGGTGGCTTCTACTCCTCGGTGGCTGTCGTGGAGGCGGGCTAGGGTTCGTCTTCGTAGGGCGGCGGGAACAACAATCCTCTGACAATACAGCACCAGCTCTCCATCAGCGTAGAGACTGTCCCGTAGCTTCCAGTATGGGAGGACGTCGTTGTGTAGGCCATAACGGTTAGAGGGGAACCCAGAGGACACGCAGGCCAGAAGGCGACCGTAAGCAAGGTCCGCACTTGCTGCTTCCCTGAGCTCCTGGAGGGTCCTATCGGCGTCTACTGTGGTCGATGGTTGGTCCTCGGAGGTGGTATTGGTGGCACTGGTGATGCTTCTGACGTGTGCCGCAGCCTCGCTACACTCGGTCTCGTCCTGTGACGTGGGGCGGCTGACTGGGGCTCGTGAAAGTGCGTCGGGAATACACAGCTGCTTCCCTGCACGCCACACTGCTGTAAAGATGTATTGCGAAACCTTCTCCTTCAGCCGTTGGAGGCGGGGGTTCTCGACTGCATCTAAGTTGTAAGAATTTAGGATAGGAATGAGCGGGCGGTGGTCAGTCATCAGTGTGAAGTGTGGCAGACCGCGCAGGTAGAGTCTGCACTTGGACATGGCCCAGGTGACAGCTAGCATCTCCAATTCAATGGTGGCATAGCGTGTCTCAGCATCTGTTAAGAATTTTGATCCACACTGAACAAGACGCATCTGTCCCTGGCCGTGGTCCTGTAGGAGGGCATAACCAATCCCATACAAGCGTGAGGCATCTGTCTGTAGAACCACTGGCAATGACAGTTCAAAGGGTGCTAGTACAGGTGGTGATGTCAGAGCTTGCTTGACACCCTCGAAGGCCTTGTCATGGTCTGGGGTCCATACGAAAGAGTGCCTGGGGCTCATTAGAGGATGAAGTGGCTGAGCCTTGGCTGCTATATCTGGGGTGAACTCCGTCAGTTGGTTCACTAGGCCCATGAAGGAGCGAAGATCAGTCAGGTTAGTTGGCTTTGGGAAGTCTCGTATTGCTGTAACCATGTCTTCGTCTGCAGAGATGCCTTCCGCTGAAATTTGGTATCCACAGAAGTTGACACTAGCGGCAGCTACCACAAACTTTTCCTTGTTGAGTGTGATGCCATGGGTGCGACACCTAGTCAACATCTGGTTAATCCGTCCTATGTGCGTGGGTAAGTCCTTGTCATGTAAGAGAATGTCGTCCACCACTTTAGAACAGTTGGTGATACCCTGGAGAGCCATGTCGCCACGCAGGCAATAGGCATCGCCTGTGGCTGCGAAGCCCATTGGTCCTCTGCGATGCTTGTATCTCCCATATGGCGTGATGAAGGTGGTAAGGTGCTGGTCCTCCTCTGCGAGTTCCATCTGCCAATACCCATGCAAGGCATCCGCTGTCGTGAAATATCTCGCTGAAGGAGTGACACTACGGACTGCTGCAAAGGGCGTAGGCGAAGGATGGGTGGGGCGAGATACTTGGGAGTTGAGTTTGGTCAAATCCACTGTGATGCGTACGCCGTTGTTCTTAGGAACCAAGACCATTGGGTGGCACCACTCTGATGGCTCATCCCCAACAGGCGCGATGATTCCTTGCTGTACAATGGAGTCAATTTCCGTCTTCACCTGATTCTGAAAAGCGAAGAGTATCGGCCTGGGTGTGTGGATGGCGAAGGGAACAGCGTTGTCCTTGAGGTGGATCTTCATGGGTTGTCCTGCCATCTTCTTCAGTGGAGCTGTCTTGAGTTCCTCCTTGGAGACTAACACGTCGCTGAACCCACGTATGAAGTAGTCCCGTGCAGCTGAAGGGGTTGCAGTTGAAGGGAGGGGTAGTTCGGTGCATCTGTTGACATGCGTCACAGTGAGGATAGGTTTTGGAAAGTCAGGCAAAATTATGGCCAACTCCTGACAATGACCATATGAAAGGAGTGGGACCTGTATTCCCTCATGTACCCGTATGTTGGCAATGCAAGACCTGTTGCCAAGTTTCAAGGTGGCCTGGAAACATCCCGATGCAGGTGCCATCTGCGATCCATCAGCTGTGATTGTGTCCGTCAAAGGAGGGGGTAGTAAGCTGTCCTTGTGTATCTCCAGCATCTCTGGGTGCCTGGTGCCAAGTACTGTAACATCTGCGCCTGTGTCTGGGAGCATCTGTAACCTCGAAGTCTTGTTATCATAACAAATTTGCACGTTGACAGGCTTCGGAGACTTGTTGTGGGCATTCCCCACACGTCGACAGTTGGCCTTCTTCTTGCTGGGAGAAGGGGGAGTTTTACCTGAACCTGAAGTGTTGTATTGTCCTTTGCTCATCCTGTTGGCTGACCTGCAACACTTCTCGAAGTGTCCTGTTCTACTGCAAGCTCTACACGGCACATCGTTAGCTGGGCACTTAGGGGCACGGGCCCAATGTCCTTGACGTCTGCAGTTGGAGCAGGTACTGTCAGCAGCTGGGCACAACCCGGAACCATGCTGGCGGCGACAGAACTGACAGGAATTGGTGGGTGATGTGTTATAAGTGTAAGTCTGTTGTGAAGAGGCCTTCTTCTCATGTCATTGACTCTTCTTATAGGTAGAGACGGCCTTCAGCTGGCTTGGCAAGGCATGTATGGCAGATGCTGTCATCTTGGTAGCCTCGTATGCCCTGCAACACTTCACAAACTCCTGCAGCGTAGATCCTGCGTTAAGGGAGATGAGGCGTTGCACCAGTTCTTCTTCCTTTACACCCATTAATAACACCATCTTCAATTGTGTCTCGGCACACGTGATGGGGTCGCCAGTACACAAGTCTACTTCCTCTGCTCGGTTCCTCAGTCTGACGTAGAACTCACTGAAGGTCTCACCATCTGCTTGTTTGCACCTAAGCAGTTCACGACGGCGGAGAGCTTCATTCCACAAACCTTTGAAATGCTCTTGCAGACAGTCTAATACCTTCTCCACAGACAGGTGTGTGTCAGGAGGAATACCCAGTGTGTGCTCCAAAATCCTCTGCACGTCTAGGGAAACACATGTCCTGAGTTGTATTAGCTGCTTCTCGTGGGTCATCTTTTTGAGGTCGATCATCGTGGCGTAGTCCTGCCATCTGCGACGCCACTGCCTGTACACCTGGAAAGATGCGTCTGCCTGCAACGGTGGGGGGTTGGGTACCGTAGGTTTGCTGGTTAAGTTGCCTGCTGTGGTGTTAGGGGGTGGAGGAGACCTGGAGACATAGGATCTGGTGTCGTTGTAATTAGACAGGTTAGGTGTAGGAGAAAGACAAACAGGTGTAGACTGGTTGGGCTGCAGGCTGTATGGGGCTGCATGATGTGTCTGCTGTGCTGAAAGCAGGTTCATCATAGCCATAAACCTGTCATTGTCTTCTTTTCTATGCTGTTCCTGTTGATCCCGGCGATCCTCTTCTTCTCTGCGTCGTCTGTCCTCTTCCCCTCGTCGTAGCTCCTCTTTTCTTCGTCGTAGCTCCTCTTCTCTGATGCGTGATTCTTGTAGGAACTTGATTAGTTGCAAGACATCCCCTCTGCTGTCGTGCGAAGGCGGAGGTGTATGTGGGGTGAGCGGGGGTGGTAGTGGTGGGAGGTGTACTGCCTGTGTGTCACTTTCTTCACTCCCCTCATTTTCATACCACGAAATTAAGTCCTTTTGCTGTGACATGGTTTGTGGTATATCCTCTGGTTCGTGTTGAGAAGAGCAGTACACTGTAGTGCTTATTTTCTGTGCAGTTGTTACCCTAGTCACTAAAAAACCCGAAAGAGAAGTGGGTTGTAAGTAGTTTCTAGTCTGTGCGTATGTGAGAAGGTACGTGTGTGTGTGTGCTTGTGGCGGGGTGGTGGTGGGCGGAGCCTACAGTCCGGACCGCCGCAGCTGCACAGCCACACTCACTCAGTGCCCAACCAGCTGTCGTAGTGGGAGGATGCGTGCCTTGCTCACGTCCTCCTTTTCTAGCTGGAAATGATCCCCGCTTATGAGAAACTTAATGTACACGAGAAATAATGGGGGAGGGGCACTGATCACTGCACAAGCACTAAACACTGTATCGAGCACTGCACTGTAATTCCTTCCCTGGTCCTTGGTACTCACTGCGCCATGTTCGTCTCTGTTCTGAGGTCCACCTAGTAAGGCTAGGCGGGAGAGGGCCTTGCTGTGACTGTAGCAAGGCGTAGGTTGCACAAGGAAATCCAGGGAGTACGAGTAACACATATATTAGGAGTAGGACAGTGTTACAACACGAGTACAAGAAATATACAGAGAAAGGCGTCACTGTAAAGTAAGTGACCGCCTAGGGCTAAGCTCTGTGTACCAACACTCTCGGTGATGTATTCTTCCGCCGGAAGGCCGGAAGTAAGTAATAGTTGCCAGCACTCGCTACACAGTATGAATGTAGAGTTGGTGGATGTATATCTGTGTGTCTGGTATACGTGTAGGTGCATGTCTTGTTTATACATCCTGTATTATATATCCACACATACATATTACTCAAGTGTGACATTCATACATACATACATATTACTCTAGTGTGACATACATACATATTACTCTAGTGTGACATACATACATACATATTACTATAGTGTGACATACATACATATTATTCTAGTGTGACATACATACATATTACTCTAGTGTGACTTACATACATACAGTCGTGGTCAATAATAATCATCCACATATGGGTAACTTTAACCATTTACTGTGTAATGTTTTCATATTATTTTATTGTTTTAAGCTGTGTGTAGCTGTTTGTATTAAATTAAACGATGGCACTATACCTATTTATTGGAATGTTTATCAGCTAAGGAACAGAGGGAAGCTGTCAAAATATTGCGTGAGTTACTCCTATATGGATGATTATTTTTGACCACAGCTGTACATACATACATACATATTACTCTAGTGTGACATACATACATACACACATTCTAGTCTAGTGTGACATGCATATATACACAATATTACTCTAGTGTGACATACATACATTCATACTGAACAATGTGAACATAAAATACTTATCATAATAGATATTAAGTACGTTGTATATATATTATAAGAAGGTGACTGTGGATGAGAGCCAACGATAGTTTTGTTTATCTAACTCGTTTTACCTATTAACCGAAATGTATTTATATTTAATCAGCCATTCACTGATATATCGGTAAAAGAAATTCTTACTCATATATATTCATATATTCATATATAATGTAGTTAATATACCATATCATCAATGAAAGACCGAATAAATGAAATAATATCTTACCCTGGCATAAGCTACCAGGGCTGGCGGGTTGAGGGGAAGGGCAACTTATCATGGCCACCAACCCACTTCCGGTGGTGACACGCCAGGGGGGGGGGGAGTTAAGCGCTCTATGTGTGTAGCTCTGTGGTTCCAGTGAAAGGGCTTCGCCGCAAGCCGTAGTCATGACATCTGCGCATGCGCGAGTTCTCTCCTTCCTTTAATTAGTTTTCTCTAGCTTCTTTTGGCGGTGGTGGCTGGTGGTGTGGTTGGTATGACTATGGCGTCAGATGGTCAGGGTCTGGGGTTCAATCCCAGCCGGGATAGTATTATTTTTACACAAACTATTTTTTTACTATTTTCACAGTTCCCCGGTAGTCTACCCCCAGTTTGGTCCCGGTAGTCTGCCCTCAGTTAGGTCCCGGTAGTCTGCCCCCAGTTAGGTCCCGGTAGTCTGCCCCCAGTTAGGTCCCGGTAGTCTGCCCTCAGTTAGGTCCCGGTAGTCTGCCCCCAGTTAGGTCCCGGTAGTCTGCCCCCAGTTAGGTTATGTTAGGTTAGGTAGGTTTTGTTTTGTTAGGGAGTAACTTTGTCATGACGTCATGATTAGGGCCTGCGGCGATGCCCTCCCGTTCCAGTGGGGTTCCACTTGCTACTGCTACACGGGTCTATTATCTAGCCTCCAGCAGGTGGAATGGCGTCGGTCGCTGCCAAACGTACGATTCAACCTCTTGCTTTTAACAGCCAGTGTTCTAAACAGTAGTTGATTATGTATCTGAGTTTGCTAGGTTAAACTGTTATGAATGAGTGGTAAGCATAGGAGCTGCTGAGTCATCATGCATCTATTTCTCCACACGGGCAAGAATTCCAAAAGATTTTTTAATGGATTATAACACACACACACAGCTTGCTTCTGTAGTATGCTTATACAAGGAAATTTATATATACAAAATAATTATAATCTTCACTGATCTTCTAATCGTTTTTTCGCCATTGGTCTAAAATCGCTAAATGAAAATTTCATGGAGTGACGTCACTATTCTTTCTCTTACTGCCTCGCCCCTCCTCCTGCTCCTCCTCCTGTACCCCAACTATACGTACTCACCCCCATCCCATCTCTCCCACTCCTTCCCTCCTCTCTGTCACCCCATCACTGATTCCCTTTATCTTCCTGTCTAAATTCTAATACTTCTCAGTATCCATGTCCTTCGCCAATGTTTTTTACACTGAGGTACTGAAAGTAATTGTTACTAAGTAGGCTGATGTTTAATGTGTCCTGCTCTGTGTGAGTGTGTGTGTTTTGGTATTTGTGTGTGTGTGTTGTAATGCTTCCTTCTGTGTTTTGGTATGTGTCCTGTTATGTGTGTGTGTTGTTTCCTTCTATGTTTTGGTATGTGTCCTGGTGTGTGTGTTTCCTTCTGTGTTTTGGTATGTGTGTGTGTTTCATTCTATGTCCTGTTGTGTGTGTATGTGTGTTTCCTTCTGTGTTTTGTTATGTGTCCTGGTGTGTGTGTGTCCTGTGTTTTGTTATGTGTCCTGTTCTATTTATCTATCTATAGCTCCGACACCTCGTTCCGTCCAGGAACTCCCAACAAGGGGGTGGCCACGGCAGAATAGTCTCCAGTTTTCCCTGTTCCCGCACTCCCTCCTCACTTGCTCTATCCCCCCACCTCACACTTCTCTCTCTCACATACTCATCCACTCTGTTCTGCCATCTAACCGGTGGTCTGCCTCTCACACCAGGTTCCACAACTTCACTATCGTACACCTTCTTTAAAAACTCAACACTTTGCATTCTCTCTACATGTCCAAACCGTCTCAATGTATTACGCTTCACTCTCTCAACCACTCCATATTCAATACCAACTGCCTTTTCACCCATACCACATCTCTCATACACACTCTCATTACTTTCTCCATCCTACCTAGTAAGTCCACATGCTCCTCTCAGATAACTCATTTCCACCGCACCTATTCTAGACTGATGAGCCCTACTTCACGTCCTGTTGGCAGGATTATACTATTTCTCAGTCCCTTTTTCACTTCCATACTCACACTTCTAACCTTCATAATCCTCCCCAGTGATATTATGACCTGCCTGCCCCTCACTGTTCTCTCCCTGATTTCTCCTTCCATGTTTACACAGAACTGTTCCCAGTTACTTGAATTCCCTCACCTCCTTCATCCTCTCACCCCCTAATGTTATCTCGCATTCAGTCCCAGTTGGTACAGCCACTCTGTAGGGTGTAGCAAAGTCAATAACTTCTGTTTTGGTCTTCTCAAATACCATCACCTTATTCTTACCAACATTCACCTTCAGTTTTCTTCGATTACACATGGACTGAAACTCATCCACCACCCTCTGTAACTCCCTTTCACTCTCGGCCAGCAACACAGTGTCATCCGTAAATAAGCTTGCAACCAAGGACCAATCTACTCCATTCAACCTCAGTTTCACACCCAGGCCCTCCACCTTTGCCTTCATCTCTCATGCAACCATCCATAAATATATTGAACAACCATGGTGACATGACACACCCATGCCTCAATCCTACTCAAATCACCCTCGACCCTCACACAAGCTTTTGCCTCTATATAGAAAGCCTCAATCCCCTCCAGCAAGCGCCCACCAACACCGTAAATCCTGAATACATCTGTCATAGCTCTCCTATCAACCCTATTGTATGCCTTCTCCAAATCAATGAAGACAGCATACAACTTTCTACCCTTCCCATTATATTTCTCCATTGTTGATTTTATTGCAAAGATCTGGTCCACACATCCTCTACCCTTTCTGAACCCTCTCTGCTCCTCACTGACTTTATTCCCAGTTACTTCTATCAGTCTCTCATTAAGGACCTTCCCATACACCTTCCCCGGTACACTAATAAGGCTTGTTCCCATATATCTACCACTCTCATCCTTACTCCCCCTCCCCTTGTACAGAGGCACAATTATGGCTCTCCTCCAGTTCTCTGGCACCTCTCCCTGTCTCAAAGCCAATGTGCATATAAGCAGCATCCTCTCCACCACTTCCTCCCTCCCCACACCTCAGCATCTCTGCAGTTATCTCATCCACCCCCGGTGCCTTTCCCATCTTCAACTTTCCTATTGCTTTCCTAACCTCTTCCCTTCCCAAATCTCCCTGTACACACTGTCATCTACCACCTGCCTCCATCCCTATGTATGTCACCACCGCCTCCCCTCCCATCCCCCCATTCATCAAACCATCAAAATGCCTCTTCCACACTTCCACTCACACTACCAGACTTTCCTTCTCCACTTTCTCTTTTCACGTCCTTCCAGAATAATTTCATGTTTTCTCTAAACTTCTCACTCAGTTTCCTGCTAAACTCCTCATCCACTCTCCTTTTGCTCTCACTCACCATCCTCTTCACTTTCCTCTTACACTCATTGTATTCCCTCTTCCATCTCTCTTTCACCTCCTCTGGAACATTTCTCTGTAGGGTTCTCCTAAAAGCCTTCTTATTCTCTACTGCATCCTTCACTTCTTCAGACCACCATGCACTCCCTTTCTTCCCCCTCTTTTGTCCTTTGTACCCCACCACTTCTGATGCTGTCCTACACACTAAAGTTTTGAATGTTTCATATACATCATTCACTCCCACTCCCTCCCCTATCCCCATCCTTGCATCCCCCAGCACCTCACCCACCCTCCTCTTATATTCCTTCCTATACTCTGCTTCATCTAATTTCCCACTAGCCACCTCCCTCTTGTTTCTCACCCCTTCATCCCTCCTACCATATTCCCACTTAGCCCTAACCTTCGTCCTTACCAACACTGCAAAATGGTCGGAGCATTGGACGGTGGTCGACTGGTGTATGAGCCCGGTGGTAAGGCTGCATTGCTTGCAGCTCACTTTGATAGCAAGCAGTCTAGGGAGACTGTAGAGTTGCCCTCCACATGTCACCCCTGTCCTGGTCTCTCCTCATTTGCCTTTAGGTCAATGGAAATTAAAAAACTCCTTCATGAGTTGGACTCTTATGGTGGTATTGACCCCTTGGGAATGTTTCGTCTGTTCTTTAAACAGACGGCTGATGTCCTACCTCTCAGTCTCAGTGTTGTCTTCAGGAGACTACATCGTCTTGGTAGTTTTCCTGAATGTTGGAGGTCTGCTAATGTTACCCCAATTCCCAAGGGCCCTCCTTCATCTTCAGTTGGCGATTACAGACCGATTTCCATCACTCTTGTGTTGTCTAAGGTGTTGTTGTTGTTGTTGAAGTTCCTCAAGCTGTCTGGCCGAGCAGCCCCGAGCTCCTGAGGAAGGTCATGGCCTGAATCGGGCTTTCCCACAGTGCCCTCAGAGAGTGTATGTTGTGTTGTTGGCGAGCGTGGTTGTGTGCATTGCAGTCTTCAATAATGTGTTTAATAGAATTGGGTGCTGTGTTGCATCCTGGACAGGCATCCGCAATGGCTCCATCCAGCCTCTTCTGATATGTCAGAAGGGCCGGGTGATGGCCACACCGCAGCCTGGTCAGGTGGACTCTGTCCTCACAGGGAAGGGAGGATTCGGATGGGTGGATGTCAGGAGGTCGTGCATGCAGCTGAGTGTTGTTTTTGAGTGTTTGGATGGATTGATGAGTGATTTGAGTATGGATGTGTTTTTGGAGATTGGTTTGGGGTGGGCAGGGAGTAAGAGATGATAGTATTTGTGTATGGTATCGTGTACTGGGTGTTGTTTTGATGTTCCTTGGCATGTGTGGGTGTTGTACCATGTAGTGTAATGGATGGTGTGGGTTTGTGGAGGCTGCAGCAAGTGTTTGTGTGCCTCTCATGTCAAGGTGATCCTTGTTTTTAAGGACTTTGGTTTCATAGTGTAGGTGGTCTGTGGGTGTGGTAGCTGTGCAGCCTGTGATTGTCTTTAGGGCTCTGTTCTGTATGGTTTGAAGGGTGTTGTGATGAGTCTCAGTGAGGTTTGAAGCCCAGGCAGGGCTTGCATAATCCATCACTGATCGAATATATTGTTTGTATACTGTGGTTGTGGTTTCCTTGTTGTGTCCGAATGTTGTGCTGGCAAGTGATCTGAGGGCTTTAAGTCTTTGCATGCATTTGTTTTTGATGGTCGTAATATGTTGTTTGAATGTCATGGATGTATTGTATGTTATGCCAAGTATTTTGGGTGTGTGTGTGTGTGTGTGTGTGTGGTATAGGTGTGTTGTTTATGTTGAGGTGTGGTGTGTAGCGGTGTTCTGCGTTCCAGTTGGTGAGAAGGGTGACAGTTGACTTGGTGGGTGCTATTTTCAGTCTGTTTGTGGTGATCCAGGCATTATGTGTGTTGAGGTAGGGTTGGAGGATGAGAGTGGCTGTGTCTGCGTTTCTGTGTGTACATGCGAGTGTTATGTCGTCTGCGTAGGAGGCTATGTGTATTTGTGGTGCCTGGGGTGTTGGTATGTCGTGCATGTATAGGTTGAAAAGGGTGGGTGAGAGTACAGATCCTTGGGGGACAACATTGGTGAAATTTTTAATGTTAGATGACTGATCAGCAAATGTAACATGGGCTACTCTTCCTCCCAAGAAGCTGGCCAGCCATCTTTTGGTGTTATTATGCATGTTTGTGTTGTATATTTTGTTTGTGAGATTGTGGCGGGGGATGGCATCAAATGCTTTACTAATGTCCAATGTAACTAAAAGTGTTCTGTGTGGGGGTCTATCTGAGTTGATGCCATCAAAAATTCTTTGTGTGAGGTCTGTAAGAAGGGTGTTTGTTGAGTGTAGCGGTCTGAAGCCATGTTGTGAAGATGCAAGGGGGATGTGTGGTGTGATTAGTTTAATGATGAGGCGCTCAGTGATTTTGGAGGGGGTACAAAGGAGGGTGATGGGACAGTGTGATGAGGGTAGTGTGGGGTCTTTATTTGGTTTGGGGATGGTGATGATGTTTCCATGTTTCCAGATGTTGGGTAATGTGTTGTGTGAGTAGCTGTAGTTTGCTATGTTAGTGAGTGCTTGTATGCCTTGTGGTCCAAGGTGTTTAAGGTGTATGTTACTGATGTTTTCTGGACCACAGGCAGGTGAGTGTTTTATGTTGTGAATGATGTGATTTGTCTGATGATTTGTGAATGGTGTATAGTCTGGGTCAGTGGGGAAACGTCTCTTGCGTCTAATGACTCGTCTGTCTTCAGGATGAGGGTGAAGGTGGCTGACGTGCGAAAAATGTTGGATGAGTGTGTTTGCTTGTTGTTTGTTAGAGGGTATAGTGTCTGTTGTTGTGATGGCTGCATGTGATTGTGTAGTGTTGCTGTTAGACAGTGTGATGCTGTTTAGTGTTTTGTAGGGTTTGCTGGTGTTGGTTGTGTGGTTGAGTGTGTTGACAAAACTTTGCCAGTTAAGTGTTTTTTGTTCTTTAATTTTGTTGTTTATTTGTGTATTTAGTGCTTGTATTTGGTTTATTGTGTGTTGTGTAAGAGGAGTTGGGGATGTGTGTTTAAGTGTGTCACGTTGTTTGATGAGGTCTTGAATTTCTGTTGTAAAGTTGGGGTTGTGTTTTCTTCTGTTACCTCTAGGGATGTGCTGTTTGTCTGCGTTTTGTATAATTGTACTGAATTTTTGAACAGCTGTGTTGAGGTTGGTGATGGGTGTACTGTTCAGTGTTTCAAAGTGTTGTTCTGTTTCCATAGTGAAGGCTTCCCATTTGGCACTTTTGTAATTTGTGTATGTGTGTCTGTGGCCAACTGGGGTGATTCTTGTTTTAGTGGTGATTATGATTGGAAGGTGGTCAGAGCCGAGGGTTCTGACCACTCTCCATGATGTTCTGGGGGCGAGGTTGGGAGAGCAAAAGGATATGTCGGGAGAGGATGGTTGGAAGAGGGCTTGGTGAGGGATATGAGTGTGTTGATGTGGGTTGTTTAATGAGATGAGGTTGTCAGTTTGTGCAAGGATTTCAAGCCCTCTGTCTGTGTCGGGGTTGTTGACGTACCAGGCCGACGTCTTGGCGTTGAAATCACCACCCAGGATGAGATCAGGTTGGTTGGTGATCAGATGGAGCTGGTGGAGATCATATTACCTCTCTAGCTAAAACCGCCTCAAAGAAGTTGGGTGTGCTGCGCAGATTCCATGAATACTTCACCTCCACACAGTTACTGTCTCTGTACAGGGGTCTCATCTGCCCCAGTATGGAGTATGGCTCTCATGTGTGGGATGGCTCAACCTTCACAACACTCATGGACATGGTGGAATCAAAGGCTTTTTGTCTCATCAACTCTCTCCCTCTTACTGATTCACTACAACCTCTCTCTCTTCTCCGTAATGTTGCATAACTTTCTCTCTTCTATCGCTATTACACTGCATGACATTGCTCTTCTGAACTCTCTGAATGTATGCTTCCTCCCCTCAGGAGAGCATGCAACACTCGCCAAGCCTCTCATTCTCACCCCTTTTCTGTCCAACTCCCTCATGCAAGAGTTAATCAGTACTCTCAATCTTTCATATACACAACTGGTCAACTCTGGAACACTCTACCTTCATCCATCTTTCCACCTTACTACGACTTATATTCCTTCAAATGCAATGTGTATACGCATCTCGAACGAAATTGGACATGATTTTGGACCATTCTCTCACTGTACTACGCAGGTGGGGATGACGATTGGGCTCAGCCTTTATTCCCCATCTTTCTAGAAAAAAAAAAAAAGGTGAGTGAGCCGTCATCACCATCAGTGTCCCCTGAGAGACCACAAAGGAGAAAGGGTTCACAGTCAGAGAAAGCTGCTCCAGACACCCGTTCCACCTCTCCTGATAAGAAGTCTTCAAAAACTCCAGATAGAACATCACCCACAAAGACAACCCGTCCGTCCTCACCTGAGAAGAGTTCTAGGCGTGGGTCTGTAGAGAAACTAAGTGCCTCAATGAAAGATCATTCTTCCCCATCCACAGAAGGTAAACAACGGCCTCCCAGCAAAGGGGAGCCCATGAGTAAAGTAAGTCCTGAATGATAATCGTTTTGAGATTGAATGGTTCTAGGGAAGCTTCACCAATCAAATCCCATCCTGTATCTCCCTCCAAATCATTGGCTTCTCCATATACATCCTCCAGAGGTAGCTAACCTGTCAAATCTAATAGCTCAGGGTGTGTAATGTACTAAGAGGGTTTACTGTACACAAAATCATTACAAACAGTACAATACATACTTATATTATAACAACAGTGCAAAACATGGGATTACTGTATATATATGCATACAGCTTCCTCCACTTCACAATATATTTCCCCAATGTTCATTAATTTTATTGCAAAGATTTGATGCACAGTGTCCCCCTCTACTCTTTCTGAACCCACCCCACCCCCTCTGCTTCTTACTGACTTTTTATTTCCAGTTTACTTCAGTCAGCATACAACTTCTTACCCTTCCCAATATAATTCTCCAATGTTGATTTTATTGCAAAGATCTGGTGAACACATCCTCTCCCCTTTCTGAACCCTGTACTTCTTATTAACTTTATTCCCAGTTACTTCAGTCATCTCTCAGTAAGAACCTTCCCATACACCTTCCGTCACACTAAGAAGGCTTTTTCCACTATAGCTACCATACTCATTCCTACTGTAACGACTGGTGCTGTCCTGACCAAATATATAACTACCGGTGAAAAAAAAAAAATCAACAACAACAACAAAAATAAGGGCAGCTCGACGCTATGATATTCTCTTGTGATCAGGGGCTGGATGCACGAAAGACCTTAGCGGAGTGACCATTAAGGTAACCTTAGGCAGTTTCACTAAGGGGATGGTAAGGTTGCTGCTATGGTTGTATGCTCTATTGGCTTTAACATCAACCTTAGTGTTCCCTTAGGTGACCTTAGCAGTTGGCCATGTTTGTTTTGTTCCATTCCATTCCGACTATGGACCACCAGCTGACATTCTCTGGGCCAATGAGAGGGCAGCTTCATAGACACGTTAGGCAACATAAGCCAATCAGAAGTCAGTTGGGATGACAGCTTATCACAGAAAACAACCAAATGACTCATTTTCATTGCGTGAAGTGGGAGATGAACATTGTGTGTGATTTCTTGAGTATAGAAGTGTTTATTTTAGCATTTAATTACTTAATATGGGAGAAGAGCCTCCTACTAAGCGTGCAAGACGTGCAAATTATACTGCAGCTGATGAAGAACTCATGATTATGATAACTGAATGGAAAAAAAGAGAACACATTTTCTGGTGGCTACCATTCGTCCACATCACACCAGAATACGCGTTGATTTATTGTAGTATGTAGGCTATAGGGTAATTTGTTTCCTAGCATAGTTTGAAGGATTGAGAAACTTTGAATTTGCCGATTTCATAACAGACTACAGACTACTGGGGCCTAACTGGAGCAAACTACTGGCACCTAACCTTGTTAAACTACCATGGCCTAATCGGGGCAAAGAACCGGGACCTAGCCGGACACTGCTACAGAACAGCAATAAATTCCATAAAATAATACCAAATTTTGGGGTGGTGGTTTGCCCCTATTCAGATAGGTTGAGTTAGGGTAGGTTAGGTCTAACTAATTCAATAACTTTCTTACCTTTATATAGGGAGAGGTAATTTTTGTACTACATTGCAAATTTAGTTTATTAAGCATGTGTGTTTAATATGTCAAGTACCAGATACTGTATTCCCTTCCTTTTAGCTATTTCTTACCATGGTAGGTTACTACATTAAATCCTTTACTTCCAGGACTACGTGTGTGTACTGTGAACGTGCATTCAATGACCCAAAGGATGCATGTAGTTGACATACAGTCCCATTTAGTTGAAGCACAAGTGGAGTCTCTTCCTTCAGTATCGCCCATCCCCTCGACCTCCTTTGCTGAGAGTAGGTTAAAGCTTATTTACAGCATACACAAGCCATTATTGATACTGTGTATAACATAATTTTTTGTATTAACAAAAAATACTGTAATCCACAGACGTACAGTCATCTGCAAAAATAGATATTCAATATTCAATTCAAGGAAACCTTTTTCCTTACTAACTATGTATGCCCTGATAATTATATGCAATGGTTCAGAGCAGTTTAGTTGCCTTAACAATGGCACTCCTCTTGTACAGTAGCCCAACAAAGTTCGCCGACAAAATATTAACTTACTGGCAACCTAGACTGCTGTCACTCTCGTCCCAAGCCTTTATCATCTCTCCATATGTATCAACAGTCAGTGTTGCCAATGTTGTTTTCCTCACAGGTGTGAACCCTGAGAGTTTAGACTCGTGAGCAACACTGACAGTTGATACATATGGAGAGATGATAAAGGCTTGGGACGAGAGTCCCCTTTTCACTTCGAAACTCACACTTCTACCTTTCATAATCCTCCCCAGTGATCCTATGACCTGTCTACCCCTCACTGCTCTCTCCCTGATTTCTCCTTCCATACTTACATGTTTACACATAACTGTACCCAGGTACTTAAACTCCTTCACTTCCTCCATCCTCTCACCCTCTAGAGTTATGTCACATTTAGTCCTAGTTGGTACTCACTCTGTAGGGTGTGGCAAAGTCAATCACTTCAGTTTCTACCCTCACAAATACCATCACCTTACTTTTACCAACATTCACCTTTTGTTTCCTTCGTTTACACACGGACTGAAACTCATCCACCACTCTCTGTAACTCCATTTCAGTACTATACTGAATATAGGTAAATAGGTTAATTTTTTAGTGGGACTTCATTCACTGCCATGTCTTTGATGTACTATTAAGAATCGCATTTAAGGATTACATCAGTCCACAATTATGTATAATAACAGTAAATTATGATTAGAGTAGTCCACGACTATTTTCAAGATAAACACGATGTTCTGTTATTCTTTTGTTGAAGGTGGCATTTATGAAAACATATGGCTATTATATTCATACCAGACTGCTAACTTGTTTCTTTCCTCCTACAAAGATGCCAGATGTCACAGAGGAACAGCTGAAGAGCCTTAAACAGCTGTTCAGAGCGTATAGGGAGGCCATAAAGAAAACGAACAACCCTCAGGTTAAAGAGCGATCTCCTGTACGACCTGTATGGCGATAGACCCCTGGATATGCCACAGACAGTTTCCTGCGGTATTGCACCAACACGGGAGGGTGCTTCCTCTCATGAGGGGCGAGTTGTCGCCTGAATAGGAAGAGAGTGAACCACTGCACCTCCCTTCAAGGGCAAGTGGCTTTGCACCACGGGTGAAGAGACGTCGTGTGCAACCTCCATCACATACAGAACTGATGGAAAAATGCATATAAACTTAATTATATAACACAACTAGTCTTGCTAATCAGAGGAAAATTATTGATGCTTTTAAAGAAGCACAAATTGTAAGTAATGATTTGTTGAAGAATATTTTCAACATTCCTGTTGAACACAAGGACCCTCAGAAAGATGAGGAAAATTAGGCTACACCCTATAGGAGAGGTTTTCCACTGTGGTTTAGGTCATCAACCACTACAGGTAGCCGTTACGGCAGGGTTGACATAGGTATTTTTACGAAGGTGATTGGTGTTCTATGAAACCCCTGCCATACGGGGCTGCTCGGCCAGACAGCTTGAGGAACTTCAACAACAACCCCTGCCATAATGGTTACCTATAATGGCTGAAGACCTAAAATACAATGGAAAACTTCTCCAATCTATGGACCATTCCCATTTTTTCACAATCATCATTCCTACATGTGTGCATTTTTCTTTGATTGTGTGAGTGCTGTACCAAGTACTGTACCATATCTACAGGATGATTCTTATACATATTATAATATTTATTACATGTATATTATACACTGTACATGTGCATTTAAGACATGAAATACAGAACTTATTTACAGTGTTTAAGAAGCAATAGCAGATCATATTCACATATGTTCAAACTGTAATCTATTTTCATGAATGCAAGCTCGTACCCATTTTACCATGTTAGCAAAGACTTGTGTAGGGTTGCTACAGTAATGTTTACAATTGTTGTTTCAATGTTAGTTTTCAGTTCGCCTAATGTGTGTGGGTTATTCTGATAGACCATGCCTTTCAGATGACCCCATAGAAAGTAATTGGGAGATGTAAGGCGTGGTCTATCAGAATAACCCACACACATTAGACGAACTGAAAGCTAACATTGAAACTGCAATATTCAACATTACTGAAACGTTTCTTTTGAATAACCCTGTATAATGCATATATATTTTTGTACTTCGTGTGATATTGTACTTTAATTTTGTTTAGATAAGAAAATGGATACAGCATTATGTTGGATACTCAGAGTTTATTTTTACAAAATAAAAGATGCAATTAACACTTCATTGCCTATCTATACTGACCTTGAGTTCACACACACACCCAAAATACTTGGCATGACATTCAAACAACATATCACGGCCATCAAAAACAAATGCATGCAAAGAGTTAAAGCCCTCAGATTACTTGCCAGCACAACATTTGGACACAACAAAGAAACCACAACCACAGTGTACAAACAATATATCCGATTAATGATGGATTATGCAAATGCAAGCCCTGCCTGGGCCTCAACCCTCACTGAGACTCATCTCGACACCCTTCACACCCATACAGAATAGAGCCCTGAAGATAATCACAGGCTGCACACCATAAAACCAAAGTCTTCAAAATCAAGGATCATCTCGACATGAGAGGCACAGAAACACTTTAGTCCATGAGCTGAGCCTGGAATTTCAGAGTTTGAGTACCAACAAGGTGTATAGATTTCATGTGCACTTTCAGCAAGGTGGATGTCTGAAGTGTTGGGAAATGGTTGATGGACATCCCAGAAATGTGGCTAATCACCTTTTTGGCAGCCATCTCTAGCAAGTATCGTAAAAGTTTCACCGAAAATCAAGAATAAAGTAATACAAATTGCAAGTCTTCAACAAAAGATCATAGAGACTTATAGTTAGTCTCTTCTTATTCGTTTAATTGTTCATTCTGCATCTTTTGGTGTAATACATGCAACTTTGGACACATATTCGCTTCATAATATGAGAAAAGTAAAGGCCAATTTGTAGTATTTTGTTACGACAATAATAATTATCTTTCGGCTCTACTCAACAACAATTTACGTACTTTCGAATATTTCGGCCCAATCCCACGCTTGACGACAAAAACAGGTCGTACGTATCCATATCAGTTTTTGTCGACGGATACCAAGCGTCCCCAAGACGGTCTTCGTATCCCAATCCTGCGCTTGGACGACAAAAAGATGCCTTAGGTTACATCGTAACACTGTATATGAGTAGCTGCGTGCCATAAGTCAAAGAAGCGCCCCCCCCCCCCCGAAATTGCGTTTAATAGTAGAAATAAGCTATACAAATCCTCTACCTCCTGAACAACAGCTAGTCATTATCTGGTATCTCCCGCTATGTCCAGGTGAATTTGAAATCAAAGGAATTATTCTGTCTGAAGAGAATGACAACTAGTTAAGAAAATTCCACCCGAGAAATTATTTTAATTCGTAATATTATGTGATTCTCTATTGGATAGCCGTTGGGAACTGTGGTTATTATGTATGAATAACATTGATATACATACCCATTGTCTAAACATCCCTGCAAAAGCCATTAATTATCACAAATTGTGCAAATCTTTTGTTATAATCTGATTACGAAATGGCAACCAGTGAGCGATGCCATGCTGCCAGCCCGGCCGGACAAGTCCAAACTCTCGTACTGCGTTTTTAAAATGTCTCAATTATTTATGTTTATACTATGTATCTCACTGTAAATTGAGGGAAGTATTATTACTTTAATATTTCTTAGTAAAATTATGACAATACATCGAATAAGATACGTAATTAATTAAAGTGAATAATAATAATTGTGAACTGTAAGCACAGGTAGGTGCAGTGACTGAGTCAGTCTGAGTGACTCAGTCAGTCACACAGACACAGTCACAGTACATACTGTGGAGAGAGAGAGAGAGAGAGAGAGAGAGTGTGTGTGTGTGTCTAGGGGTTGACAGAGGATTAAAGGGGGATGACAAGGTGAATGAATATAGGGGGTAGGGGGAGGATGGGTTGGTAAGAAGGGATGGTGAGGGTAGGTGGAGGATGGGTTGTTAAGAAGGGAGGGTAGGGGGAGGATGGGTTGGTGTGGAAGGGAGTGGATGGGTCGAGGATAGTATGGATGACGGGAAAGATTGGGATGGTGAAATATGCGTGGGTGTGTGCATATGCACCAGTGGGTGAAAAGAGTAGGACGGGGAGAGAGAGGATGAGTGCGTTTTGGGAGGAATTGAATGCATGTCTAAGAAAGATTGATATTGGAAGGAGAGTGGTGATGATGGGAGATATGAATGGAAAGGTGGGAGGTGAAGAAGTGGGAAGTAATGTGGGTAAATGGGGTGTAGAAGGAGTAAATGAGAATGGTGAGTATTTGGTGGGTCTCTGCTGAGAGGGGGTTGTTCTTGGCAAACATCTTCTTTCAGCACAAGATGATCCACAAGTATACATGGAGAGAAGGGATGAGAGAAGAGTTTGATTGATTATGTGGCCGTGGATGAAATTGGAGGTTTGTGAGTCCTTCAAATTTTGCCACGAAACATCACCCATATTGAAGGAGCGTGTTTCGTGGCATAGTCAGGAGGAATCACAAGCCTCCAAGTTTCATACAAGATCACAGGGCCCTTAAGGAAGGATGAGGTCGATGCAAAAGTGGTGAGAGGAATTATTATTATTATTATTATTATTATTATTATTAAAAATAGACCAGAGACACAAAGCTGGGACACAATGCAAGCTTAGAGAAAAAAAGATGGGCAGTTAGCTTAATAAAAACATATTAGCTCTACTCTTGAATCCAGCCAGTCCTACACCATCAAAGACAGATTCACTAAGGCCATTCCACAGAGACATCGACCTCGGGACAAACGAGCGGCTGTACTGACAGGTTCTACAGCGCGGCAATACGTAAGCAAACCTATGGGAGTCCAACCCACCACGAGTGACACGAGCTGGAACATACAGAGGTGGCAGAGAGGAGTTAAGAGGAAACAGCACATTACTTCTAATCTTGAAGAGCATGCACAATGATGCAACAGAACAACGGTGACTCAGATTATAATTAAGTAAACCGCCGGTAAGAAAATTAGCATTGGAAACAATCCTATCCAGCAACTTGAGATGGCAATCAGCGGCTGAACGCCAAACTGGAGAACAGTATTCCAACAGAGGCAACACAAAGGAGTTGTAACACCGCAGTTACAATGAGTGATCTCCGAACACACGCCAAGCTCAACGCATCATACCCAGGTTCTGGGAGACAGACCTTGATATTGACCGAACATGCCTCTCAAAAGTCAGCTTGGCAAGAAATGTAACTCCCAGAATAACCAAATACAGTCCCATCAAGAATCAAGGGTGGCGATAAATGATACACCGTGAGACCTAGAGACGACCATTGTCCTAGTCTTGCCAACATTCAACCTCATACCTCACAACCTGCACCAATCACTAATCCTATCCAGGTCACGATCCAATGACTGAACAACAGAAATCCTGGCACCAGGGGTCGGCACAACAGCAATGAGAGTGGAGTCATCTGCATAACCATACAGGTCATTCTCCAAGATGTTAAAGAGTTCAGAGGTATACAGTAGGAACAATAATGATCCTAAGACACTACCTTGGGGCACCCCAGACACTAATTCAACTCTTCCACTCCGCACACCATCCACAACAACATACTGGGATCGAGCAGTGAGGAATTGTGACAAGACAAACAGGACTGAACCACCAACACCAACAGAGCAAAGTCTGTAGAGGATACCCAGATGGTTTACCCTATCAAACGCGGCAGAAAAGTCAAGTCTAGCCTCACGACCCAAATCCAAAGCATTCTGCAGTACATGAGAGATACACAGAAGTGCATCACACATGCCAAACTGTGAGGGTGAGAATACACCATTACGTTCCATGAAGTTACTTAAATGCACAGCCACCAGCCTCTCAAACACCTTAGACACCTCCACCTCCTTCCCCCCCACACTCTCCTCTCCCCCGTGCAACAGCACCTAACACACACCGCACACACAACATTAACATACTTCAACTAAACATAGATGGCATAAACAGCAAAAAACAAGAACTCACACACTTCATCGTACAACACAATATACACATTGCCATCTTACAAGAAACAAAACTACACAACACAAACAAAACACCTACATTCACCAATTTCACCACCATCAGACAGTGCGGAACTCAAATCCCTCCTCCCCAACCACGACACCACCACAGAAATTCAAAGCATCAAAGTCCGCACTGGTAAATCATCCAATATTACAATAGTTAATTTATACATCCCCCCCCAAACCAGCCCAACAGTTCCCCAAAACTTCTCCCCCCAGATCCATCTGATCACCAACCAACCTGATCTCATCCTGGGTGGTGATTTCAACGCCAAGACGTCGGCCTGGTACGTCAACAACCCCGACACAGACAGAGGGCTTGAAATCCTTGCACAAACTGACAACCTCATCTCATTAAACAACCCACATCAACACACTCATATCCCTCACCAAGCCCTCTTCCAACCATCCTCTCCCGACATATCCTTTTGCTCTCCCAACCTCGCCCCCAGAACATCATGGAGAGTGGTCAGAACCCTCGGCTCTGACCACCTTCCAATCATAATCACCACTAAAACAAGAATCACCCCAGTTGGCCACAGACACACATACACAAATTACAAAAGTGCCAAATGGGAAGCCTTCACTATGGAAACAGAACAACACTTTGAAACACTGAACAGTACACCCATCACCAACCTCAACACAGCTGTTCAAAAATTCAATACAATTATACAAAACGCAGACAAACAGCACATCCCTAGAGGTAACAGAAGAAAACACAACCCCAACTTTACAACAGAAATTCAAGACCTCATCAAACAACGTGACACACTTAAACACACATCCCCAACTCCTCTTACACAACACACAATAAACCAAATACAAGCACTAAATACACAAATAAACAACAAAATTAAAGAACAAAAAACACTTAACTGGCAAAGTTTTGTCAACACACTCAACCACACAACCAACACCAGCAAACCCTACAAAACACTAAACAGCATCACACTGTCTAACAGCAACACTACACAATCACATGCAACCATCACAACAACAGACACTATACCCTCTAACAAACAACAAGCAAACACACTCATCCAACATTTTTCGCACGTCAGCCACCTTCACCCTCATCCTGAAGACAGACGAGTCATTAGACGCAAGAGACGTTTCCCCACTGACCCAGACTATACACCATTCACAAATCATCAGACAAATCACATCATTCACAACATAAAACACTCACCTGCCTGTGGTCCAGAAAACATCAGTAACATACACCTTAAACACCTTGGACCACAAGGCATGCAAGCACTCACTAACACAGCAAACTACAGCTACTCACACAACACATTACCCAACATCTGGAAACATGGAAACATCATCACCATCCCCAAACCAAATAAAGACCCCACACTACCCTCATCACACCGTCCCATCACCCTCCTTTGTACCCCCTCCAAAATCACTGAGCGCCTCATCATTAAACTAATCACACCACACATCCCCCTTGCATCTTCACAACATGGCTTCAGACCGCTACACTCAACAAACACCCTTCTTACAGACCTCACACAAAGAATTTTTGATGGCATCAACTCAGATAGACCCCCACACAGAACACTTTTAGTTACATTGGACATTAGTAAAGCATTTGATGCCATCCCCCGCCACAATCTCACAAACAAAATATACAACACAAACATGCATAATAACACCAAAAGATGGCTGGCCAGCTTCTTGGGAGGAAGAGTAGCCCATGTTACATTTGCTGGTCAGTCATCTAACATTAAAAATTTCACCAATGGTGTCCCCCAAGGATCTGTACTCTCACCCACCCTTTTCAACCTATACATGCACGACATACCAACACCCCAGGCACCACAAATACACATAGCCTCCTACGCAGACGACATAACACTCGCATGTACACACAGAAACGCAGACACAGCCACTCTCATCCTCCAACCCTACCTCAACACACATAATGCCTGGATCACCACAAACAGACTGAAAATAGCACCCACCAAGTCAACTGTCACCCTTCTCACCAACTGGAACGCAGAACACCGCTACACACCACACTTCAACATAAACAACACACCTATACCACACACACACACACACACACCCAAAATACTTGGCATAACATACAATACATCCATGACATTCAAACAACATATTACGACCATCAAAAACAAATGCATGCAAAGACTTAAAGCCCTCAGATCACTTGCCAGCACAACATTCGGACACAACAAGGAAACCACAACCACAGTATACAAACAATATATTCGATCAGTGATGGATTATGCAAGCCCTGCCTGGGCTTCAAACCTCACTGAGACTCATCACAACATCCTTCAAACCATACAGAACAGAGCCCTAAAGACAATCACAGGCTGCACAGCTACCACACCCACAGACCACCTACACTATGAAACCAAAGTCCTTAAAAACAAGGATCACCTTGACATGAGAGGCACACAAACACTTGCTGCAGCCTCCACAAACCCACACCATCCATTACACTACATGGTACAACACCCACACATGCCAAGGAACATCAAAACAACACCCAGTACACGATACCATACACAAATACTATCATCTCTTACACCCTGCCCACCCCAAACCAATCTCCAAAAACACATCCATACTCAAATCACTCATCAATCCATCCAAACACTCAAAAACAACACTCAGCTGCATGCACGACCTCCTGACATCCACCCATCCGAATCCTCCCTTCCCTGTGAGGACAGAGTCCACCTGACCAGGCTGCGGTGTGGCCATCACCCGGCCCTTCTGACATATCAGAAGAGGCTGGATGGAGCCATTGCGGATGCCTGTCCAGGATGCAACACAGCACCCAATTCTATTAAACACATTATTGAAGACTGCAATGCACACAACCACGCTCGCCAACAACACAACATACACTCTCTGAGGGCACTGTGGGAAAGCCCGATTCAGGCCATGACCTTCCTCAGGAGCTCGGGGCTGCTCGGCCAGACAGCTTGAGGAACTTCAACAACAACAACACCTTAGACAACACAAGAGTGATGGAAATCGGTCTGTAATCGCCAACTGAAGATGAATTGGGAATTGGGGTAACATTAGCAGACCTCCAACATTCAGGAAAACTACCAAGACGATGTAGTCTCCTGAAGACAACACTGAGACTGAGAGGTAGGACATCAGCCGTCTGTTTAAAGAACAGACGAAACATTCCCAAGGGGTCAATACCACCATAAGAGTCCAACTCATGAAGGAGTTTTTTAATTTCCATTGACCTAAAGGCAAATGAGGAGAGACCAGGACAGGGGTGACATGTGGAGGGCAACTCTACAGTCTCCCTAGACTGCTTGCTATCAAAGTGAGCTGCAAGCAATGCAGCCTTACCACCGGGCTCATACACCAGTCTACCACCGTCCAATGCTCCGACCATTTTGCGGTGTTGGTAAGGACGAAGGTTAGGGCTAAGTGGGAATATGGTAGGAGGGATGAAGGGGTGAGAAACAAGAGGGAGGTGGCTAGTGGGAAATTAGATGAAGCAGAGTATAGGAAGGAATATAAGAGGAGGGTGGGTGAGGTGCTTGGGGATGCAAGGATGGGGATAGGGGAGGGAGTGGGAGTGAATGATGTGTATGAAACATTCAAAACTTTAGTGTGTAGGACAGCATCAGAAGTGGTGGGGTACAAAGGACAAAAGAGGGGGAAGAAAGGGAGTGCATGGTGGTCTGAAGAAGTGAAGGATGCAGTAGAGAATAAGAAGGCTTTTAGGAGAACCCTACAGAGAAATGTGCCAGAGGAGGTGAAAGAGAGATGGAAGAGGGAATACAATGAGTGTAAGAGGAAAGTGAAGAGGATGGTGAGTGAGAGCAAAAGGAGAGTGGATGAGGAGTTTGGTAGGAAACTGAGTGAGAAGTTTAGAGAAAACATGAAATTATTCTGGAAGGACGTGAAAAGAGAAAGTGGAGAAGGAAAGTCTGGTAGTGTGAGTGGAAGTGTGGAAGAGGCATTTTGATGGTTTGATGAATGGGGGGATGGGAGGGGAGGCGGTGGTGACATACATAGGGATGGAGGCAGGTGGTAGATGACAGTGTGTACAGGGAGATTTGGGAAGGGAAGAGGTTAGGAAAGCAATAGGAAAGTTGAAGATGGGAAAGGCACCGGGGGTGGATGAGATAACTGCAGAGATGCTGAGGTGTGGGGAGGGAGGAAGTGGTGGAGAGGATGCTGCTTATATGCACATTGGCTTTGAGACAGGGAGAGGTGCCAGAGAACTGGAGGAGAGCCATAATTGTGCCTCTGTACAAGGGGAGGGGGAGTAAGGATGAGAGTGGTAGATATATGGGAACAAGCCTTATTAGTGTACCGGGGAAGGTGTATGGGAAGGTCCTTAATGAGAGACTGATAGAAGTAACTGGGAATAAAGTCAGTGAGGAGCAGAGAGGGTTCAGAAAGGGTAGAGGATGTGTGGACCAGATCTTTGCAATAAAATCAACAATGGAGAAATATAATGGGAAGGGTAGAAAGTTGTATGCTGTCTTCATTGATTTGGAGAAGGCATACAATAGGGTTGATAGGAGAGCTATGACAGATGTATTCAGGATTTACGGTGTTGGTGGGCGCTTGCTGGAGGGGATTGAGGCTTTCTATATAGAGGCAAAAGCTTGTGTGAGGGTCGAGGGTGATTTGAGTAGGATTGAGGCATGGGTGTGTCATGTCACCATGGTTGTTCAATATATTTATGGATGGTTGCATGAGAGATGAAGGCAAAGGTGGAGGGCCTGGGTGTGAAACTGAGGTTGAATGGAGTAGATTGGTCCTTGGTTGCAAGCTTATTTACGGATGACACTGTGTTGCTGGCCGAGAGTGAAAGGGAGTTACAGAGGGTGGTGGATGAGTTTCAGTCCATGTGTAATCGAAGAAAACTGAAGGTGAATGTTGGTAAGAATAAGGTGATGGTATTTGAGAAGACCAAAACAGAAGTTATTGACTTTGCTACACCCTACAGAGTGGCTGTACCAACTGGGACTGAATGCGAGATAACATTAGGGGGTGAGAGGATGAAGGAGGTGAGGGAATTCAAGTAACTGGGAACAGTTCTGTGTAAACATGGAAGGAGAAATCAGGGAGAGAACAGTGAGGGGCAGGCAGGTCATAATATCACTGGGGAGGATTATGAAGGTTAGAAGTGTGAGTATGGAAGTGAAAAAGGGACTGAGAAATAGTATAATCCTGCCAACAGGACGTGAAGTAGGGCTCATCAGTCTAGAATAGGTGCGGTGGAAATGAGTTATCTGAGAGGAGCATGTGGACTTACTAGGTAGGATGGAGAAAGTAATGAGAGTGTGTATGAGAGATGTGGTATGGGTGAAAAGGCAGTTGGTATTGAATATGGAGTGGTTGAGAGAGTGAAGCGTAATACATTGAGACGGTTTGGACATGTAGAGAGAATGCAAAGTGTTGAGTTTTTAAAGAAGGTGTACGATAGTGAAGTTGTGGAACCTGGTGTGAGAGGCAGACCACCGGTTAGATGGCAGAACAGAGTGGATGAGTATGTGAGAGAGAGAAGTGTGAGGTGGGGGGATAGAGCAAGTGAGGAGGGAGTGCGGGAACAGGGAAAACTGGAGACTATTCTGCCGTGGCCACCCCCTTGTTGGGAGTTCCTGGATGGAACGAGGTGTCGGAGCTATAGATAGATAGATAGATAGAACAGGACACATAACAAAACACAGGACACACACACACCAGGACACATAACAAAACACAGAAGGAAACACACATACACACACAACAGGACATAGAATGAAACACACACACATACCAAAACACAGAAGGAAACACACACACCAGGACACATACCAAAACATAGAAGGAAACAACACACACACATAACAGGACACATACCAAAACACAGAAGGAAGCATTACAACACACACACACAAATACCAAAACACACACACTCACACAGAGCAGGACACATTAAACATCAGCCTACTTAGTAACAATTACTTTCAGTACCTCAGTGTAAAAAACATTGGCGAAGGACATGGATACTGAGAAGTATTAGAATTTAGACAGGAAGATAGAGGGAATCAGTGATGGGGTGACAGAGAGGAGGGAAGGAGTGGGAGAGATGGGATGGGGGTGAGTACGTATAGTTGGGGTACAGGAGGAGGAGCAGGAGGAGGGAAGGAGGAGAGGCGAGGCAGTAAGAGAAAGAATAGTGACGTCACTCCATGAAATTTTCATTTAGCGATTTTAGACCAATGGCGAAAAAACGATTAGAAGATCAGTGAAGATTATAATTATTTTGTATATATTAATTTCCTTGTATAAGCATACTACAGAAGCAAGCTGTGTGTGTGTGTTATAATCCATTAAAAAATCTTTTGGAATTCTTGCCCGTGTGGAGAAATAGATGCATGATGACTCAGCAGCTCCTATGCTTACCACTCATTCATAACAGTTTAACCTAGCAAACTCAGATACATAATCAACTACTGTTTAGAACACTGGCTGTTAAAAGCAAGAGGTTGAATCGTACGTTTGGCAGCGACCGACGCCATTCCACCTGCTGGAGGCTAGATAATAGACCGGTGTAGCAGTAGCAAGTGGAACCCCACTGGAACGGGAGGGCTTCGCCGCAGGCCCTAGTCATGACGTCATGACAAAGTTACTCCCTAACAAAACAAAACCTACCTAACCTAACATAACCTAACTGGGGGCAGACTACCGGGACCTAACTGGGGGCAGACTACCGGGACCTAACTGAGGGCAGACTACTGGGACCTAACTGGGGGCAGACTACCGGGACCTAACTGGGGGCAGACTACCGGGACCTAACTGGGGGCAGACTACCGGGACCTAACTGGGGGCAGACTACCGGGACCAAACTAGGGGTAGACTACCGGGAACTGTGAAAATAGTACAAAAATAGTTTGTGTAAAAATAATACTATCCCGGCCGGGATTGAACCTCAGACCCTGACCATCTGACGCCATAGTCATACCAACCACACCACCAGCCACCACTGCCAAAAGAAGCTAGAGAAAACTAATTAAAGGACGGAGAAAACTCGCGCATGCGCAGATGTCATGACTACGGCTTGCGGCGAAGCCCTTTCACTGGAACCACAGAGCTACACACATAGAGCGCTTAACCCCCCCCCCCCATGGCGTGTCACCACCGGAAGTGGGTTGGTGGCCATGATAAGTTGCCCTTCCCCTCAACCTGCCAGCCCTGGTAGCTTATGCCAGGGTAAGATATTATTTCATTTATTCGGTCTTTCATTGATGATATGGTATATTAACTACATTATATATGAATATATATGAATAAGAATTTCTTTTACCGATATATCAGTGAATGGCTGATTAAATATAAATACATTTCGGTTAATAGGTAAAACGAGTTAGATAAACAAAACTATCGTTGGCTCTCATCCACAGTCACCTTCTTATAATATATATACATCGTACTTAATATCTATTATGATAAGTATTTTATGTTCACATTGTTCAGTATGAATGTATGTATGTCACACTAGAGTAATATTGTGTATATATGCATGTCACACTAGACTAGAATGTGTGTATGTATGTATGTCACACTAGAGTAATATGTATGTATGTATGTACAGCTGTGGTCAAAAATAATCATCCATATAGGAGTAACTCACGCAATATTTTGACAGCTTCCCTCTGATCCTTAGCTGATAAACATTCCAATAAATAGGTATAGTGCCATCGTTTAATTTAATACAAACAGCTACACACTGCTTAAAACAATAAAATAATATGAAAACATTACACAGTAAATGGTTAAAGTTACCCATATGTGGATGATTATTATTGACCACGACTGTATGTATGTAAGTCACACTAGAGTAATATGTATGTATGTCACACTAGAATAATATGTATGTATGTCACACTATAGTAATATGTATGTATGTATGTCACACTAGAGTAATATGTATGTATGTCACACTAGAGTAATATGTATGTATGTATGAATGTCACACTTGAGTAATATGTATGTGTGGATATATAATACAGGATGTATAAACAAGACATGCACCTACACGTATACCAGACACACAGATATACATCCACCAACTCTACATTCATACTGTGTAGCGAGTGCTGGCAACTATTACTTACTTCCGGCCTTCCGGCGGAAGAATACATCACCGAGAGTGTTGGTACACAGAGCTTAGCCCTAGGCGGTCACTTACTTTACAGTGACGCCTTTCTCTGTATATTTCTTGTACTCGTGTTGTAACACTGTCCTACTCCTAATATATGTGTTACTCGTACTCCCTGGATTTCCTTGTGCAACCTACGCCTTGCTACAGTCACAGCAAGGCCCTCTCCCGCCTAGCCTTACTAGGTGGACCTCAGAACAGAGACGAACATGGCGCAGTGAGTACCAAGGACCAGGGAAGGAATTACAGTGCAGTGCTCGATACAGTGTTTAGTGCTTGTGCAGTGATCAGTGCCCCTCCCCCATTATTTCTCGTGTACACTAAGTTTCTCATAAGCGGGGATCATTTCCAGCTAGAAAAGGAGGACGTGAGCAAGGCACGCATCCTCCCACTACGACAGCTGGTTGGGCACTGAGTGAGTGTGGCTGTGCAGCTGCGGCGGTCCGGACTGTAGGCTCCGCCCACCACCACCCCGCCACACACACACACGTACCTTCTCACATACGCACAGACTAGAAACTACTTACAACCCACTTCTCTTTCGGGTTTTTTAGTGACTAGGGTAACAACTGCACAGAAAATAAGCACTACAGTGTACTGCTCTTCTCAACACGAACCAGAGGATATACCACAAACCATGTCACAGCAAAAGGACTTAATTTCGTGGTATGAAAATGAGGGGAGTGAAGAAAGTGACACACAGGCAGTACACCTCCCACCACTACCACCCCCGCTCACCCCACATACACCTCCGCCTTCGCACGACAGCAGAGGGGATGTCTTGCAACTAATCAAGTTCCTACAAGAATCACGCATCAGAGAAGAGGAGCTACGACGAAGAAAAGAGGAGCTACGACGAGGGGAAGAGGACAGACGACGCAGAGAAGAAGAGGATCGCCGGGATCAACAGGAACAGCATAGAAAAGAAGACAATGACAGGTTTATGGCTATGATGAACCTGCTTTCAGCACAGCAGACACATCATGCAGCCCCATACAGCCTGCAGCCCAACCAGTCTACACCTGTTTGTCTTTCTCCTACACCTAACCTGTCTAATTACAACGACACCAGATCCTATGTCTCCAGGTCTCCTCCACCCCCTAACACCACAGCAGGCAACTTAACCAGCAAACCTACGGTACCCAACCCCCCACCGTTGCAGGCAGACGCATCTTTCCAGGTGTACAGGCAGTGGCGTCGCAGATGGCAGGACTACGCCACGATGATCGACCTCAAAAAGATGACCCACGAGAAGCAGCTAATACAACTCAGGACATATATTTCCCTAGACGTGCAGAGGATTTTGGAGCACACACTGGGTATTCCTCCTGACACACACCTGTCTGTGGAGAAGGTATTAGACTGTCTGCAAGAGCATTTCAAAGGTTTGTGGAATGAAGCTCTCCGCCGTCGTGAACTGCTTAGGTGCAAACAAGCAGATGGTGAGACCTTCAGTGAGTTCTACGTCAGACTGAGGAACCGAGCAGAGGAAGTAGACTTGTGTACTGGCGACCCCATCACGTGTGCCGAGACACAATTGAAGATGGTGTTATTAATGGGTGTAAAGGAAGAAGAACTGGTGCAACGCCTCATCTCCCTTAACGCAGGATCTACGCTGCAGGAGTTTGTGAAGTGTTGCAGGGCATACGAGGCTACCAAGATGACAGCATCTGCCATACATGCCTTGCCAAGCCAGCTGAAGGCCGTCTCTACCTATAAGAAGAGTCAATGACATGAGAAGAAGGCCTCTTCACAACAGACTTACACTTATAACACATCACCCACCAATTCCTGTCAGTTCTGTCGCCGCCAGCATGGTTCCGGGTTGTGCCCAGCTGCTGACAGTACCTGCTCCAACTGCAGACGTCAAGGACATTGGGCCCGTGCCCCTAAGTGCCCAGCTAACGATGTGCCGTGTAGAGCTTGCAGTAGAACAGGACACTTTGAGAAGTGTTGCAGGTCAGCCAACAGGATGAGCAAAGGACAATACAACACTTCAGGTTCAGGTAAAACTCCCCCTTCTCCCAGCAAGAAGAAGGCCAACTGTCGACGTGTGGGGAATGCCCACAACAAGTCTCCGAAGCCTGTCAACGTGCAAATTTGTTATGATAACAAGACTTCGAGGTTACAGATGCTCCCAGACACAGGCGCAGATGTTACAGTACTTGGCACCAGGCACCCAGAGATGCTGGAGATACACAAGGACAGCTTACTACCCCCTCCTTTGACGGACACAATCACAGCTGATGGATCGCAGATGGCACCTGCATCGGGATGTTTCCAGGCCACCTTGAAACTTGGCAACAGGTCTTGCATTGCCAACATACGGGTACATGAGGGAATACAGGTCCCACTCCTTTCATATGGTCATTGTCAGGAGTTGGCCATAATTTTGCCTGACTTTCCAAAACCTATCCTCACTGTGACGCATGTCAACAGATGCACCGAACTACCCCTCCCTTCAACTGCAACCCCTTCAGCTGCACGGGACTACTTCATACGTGAGTTCAGCGACGTGTTAGTCTCCAAGGAGGAACTCAAGACAGCTCCACTGAAGAAGATGGCAGGACAACCCATGAAGATCCACCTCAAGGACAACGCTGTTCCCTTCGCCATCCACACACCCAGGCCGATACTCTTCGCTTTTCAGAATCAGGTGAAGACGGAAATTGACTCCATTGTACAGCAAGGAATCATCGCGCCTGTTGGGGATGAGCCATCAGAGTGGTGCCACCCAATGGTCTTGGTTCCTAAGTACAACGGCGTATGCATCACAGTGGATTTGACCAAACTCAACTCCCAAGTATCTCGCCCCACCCATCCTTCGCCTACGCCCTTTGCAGCAGTCTGTAGTGTCACTCCTTCAGCGAGATATTTCACGACAGCGGATGCCTTGCATGGGTATTGGCAGATGGAACTCGCAGAGGAGGACCAGCACCTTACCACCTTCATCACGCCATATGGGAGATACAAGCATCGCAGAGGACCAATGGGCTTCGCAGCCACAGGCGATGCCTATTGCCTGCTTGGCGACATGGCTCTCCAGGGTATCACCAACTGTTCTAAAGTGGTGGACGACATTCTCTTACATGACAAGGACTTACCCACGCACATAGGACGGATTAACCAGATGTTGACTAGGTGTCGCACCCATGGCATCACACTCAACAAGGAAAAGTTTGTGGTAGCCACCGCTAGTGTCAACTTCTGTGGATACCAAATTTCAGCGGAAGGCATCTCTGCAGACAAAGACAAGGTTACAGCAATACGAGACTTCCCAAAGCCAACTAACCTGACTGATCTTCACTCCTTCATGGGCCTAGTGAACCAACTGACGGAGTTCACCCCAGATATAGCAGCCAAGGCTCAGCCACTTCATCCTCTAATGAGCCCCAGGCGCTCTTTCGTATGGACCCCAGACCATGACAAGGCCTTCGAGGGTGTCAAGCAAGCTCTGACATCACTACCTGTACTAGCACCCTTTGAACTGTCATTGCCAGTGGTTCTACAGACAGATGCCTCACGCTTGTATGGGATTGGTTATGCCCTCCTACAGGACCACGGCCAGGGACAGATGCGTCTTGTTCAGTGTGGATCAAGATTCTTAACAGATGCTGAGACACGCTATGCCACCATTGAATTGGAGATGCTAGCTGTCACCTGGGCCATGTCCAAGTGCAGACTCTACCTGCGCGGTCTGCCACACTTCACACTGATGACTGACCACCGCCCGCTCATTCCTATCCTAAATTCTTACACCTTAGATGCAGTCGAGAACCCCCGCCTCCAACGGCTGAAGGAGAAGGTTTCGCAATACATCTTTACAGCAGTGTGGCGTGCAGGGAAGCAGCTGTGTATTCCCGACGCACTTTCACGAGCCCCAGTCAGCCGCCCCACGTCACAGGACGAGACCGAGTGTAGCGAGGCTGCGGCACACGTCAGAAGCATCACCAGTGCCACCAATACCACCTCCGAGGACCAACCATCGACCACAGTAGACGCCGATAGGACCCTCCAGGAGCTCAGGGAAGCAGCAAGTGCGGACCTTGCTTACGGTCGCCTTCTGGCCTGCGTGTCCTCTGGGTTCCCCTCTAACCGTTATGGCCTACACAACGACGTCCTCCCATACTGGAAGCTACGGGACAGTCTCTACGCTGATGGAGAGCTGGTGCTGTATTGTCAGAGGATTGTTGTTCCCGCCGCCCTACGAAGACGAACCCTAGCCCGCCTCCACGACAGCCACCGAGGAGTAGAAGCCACCAAGCGGAGAGCTAGGCAGACTTTCTTCTGGCCTGGCATTGACTCCGACATCAAGAATACAGTCGAAGCTTGTGAGTCATGTCAACGTCTGCAACCAAGCCAGCAACAGGAACCCATCAGATGTGACGATCATCCTACAAGGCCTTTTGAGTCCGTGTCTGCCGACTTCTTCCAGGTGGCGGGGAAGTCATTCCTGGTAATCGCAGACAGACTCTCTGGATGGCCTGTGGTTGTCCCATGCGGCCATGATACTACATCCGCCAGAGTGATCCGGATGTTTTGCTGCTACTTCCGTGAAGTTGGAGTCCCCTTACGATTGCGAACTGACGGCGGACCTGCCTTCACCAGCAATGACTTCAAGAGCTTCACAGAACGCTGGGGCGTCCATCACACAGTAACCTCACCACATTACCCCCAGTCTAATGGTCATGCCGAGGCAGCAGTCAAAGCAGTTAAGCACCTGATACTCAAGACAGCGCCCACAGGAAACATTGACTGCGAGGAGTTTGACAGAGGCCTGTTGGAGTTACGCAACACCCCTACACCTGCTGGACGTTCCCCCGCCCAAGTTCTATATGGTCAGCCCCTACGCACATGCCTCCCGGCCCACCCAGAGTCCTTCTCCCGGGAGTGGCAGACCAGAACTGAGGATTATGACCGCAGAGTTGCCGCCCGTGCTGACCAGGTCCAACGTCAGTACGACGAGCAGGCCCGCCCCCTTCCCAGGTTGTGTGTCGGACAACGTGTGAGGATCCAGGACCCTACTTCACACCGCTGGGACAAGGTTGGGGAAGTAATGGGCCATGGCAGGCACAGGAATTACGAGGTACGCCTTTCTAGTAGCAGAGTCTGGTGGCGGAATCGTCGGCATCTCCGTCCAGTTCCATCTCCTAGTAACACTGATACCCCTTTACAAATCCCTGTGGCCCCTTGCTCGGACGAAGAAAATCAGTCCTCAGTACATAACCCCCCCAATGCCCCACGTCGTTCATCTAGGCTCATTGGAAACCAGTCCGCTTGAGACAATGCTACGAGCGTGAGAGGGGAGGGAGGTGTGGATATATAAACAAGACATGCACCTACACGTATACATATCACACGACACAGTAAACATGCCAGACACACAGATATACATCCACCAACTCTACATTCATACTGTGTAGCGAGTGCTGGCAACTATTACTTACTTCCGGCCTTCCGGCGGAAAAATACATCACCGAGAGTGTTGGTACACAGAGCTTAGCCCTAGGCGGTCACTTACTCTACAGTGACGCCTTTCTCTGTATATTTCTTGTACTCGTGTTGTAACACTGTCCTACTCCTAATATATGTGTTACTCGTACTCCCTGGATTTCCTTGCTACAGTCACAGCAAGGCCCTCTCCCACCTAGCCTTACTAGGTGGACCTCAGAACAGAGACAAACAGTATGTATGTATGTAAGGTAAGTGGAGGGAGAGGGAGACAGATTACAGTTATATATATTTGTCTTGTTTAATAAATCAGTTTAAGTTTAATTTCTTTGCATAATTTTCCGTATGGACATTATCTTAACCTTGTTAATTGATTTAACAAAACCTGCATAATTAAATAACAAGATACAATGCTTTACAAATCAGGGAAATGTCAATAACTGTGGATAGAAACATACTATACAAGTACGTACGGGAGTTCAAAGCGCGTGCCAAAGGGCAATTCAAAATGGCCGCCGAACAGACTGATGTAACAACGTTTTTTCTTATATGAGAACTGTAAATACCTTGTGTGTGAAATGTCCATCGCTCTTATCAACATAATACTAAAATTATACAATTGATTACCAGTTTCAATACATATAAAAATAATAATTAGATAAATGGGCTACTTTTGACTATACAGCCACACAGATCTCCCTAAACTGTCCTCCCTAAGGTTCATTAATAAAAAAAAAAAAACATTAAGACTATGTATATTGGTATTACAATAATAGGACATGATTTTGGTCCCCTCTGACTCTTATTTTAGCCTTTAGTCCTCACCCTCCACAATATAGAGAACAGAAAAAAAATATAAAGTGCCAAGCCATACCCAACTATTTGGCTCTAGACTAAACAGAAACTGGCATGAAATAATCTGAAAAGAATGTATTCTGCTTGGTGATAGTGTTTATTCCAGTGAATGTAAATGAAAAAAAGAAAAAAACCTGAATAGAGTAACCTACACACGCTTCCCAATTATTGCCATTAATGTGCATATTGTATGGAATGCCCCAAGTATTGGTACAATGTGTGAAAACTTGTCCTTGTGCTTCCACAATATCTCAACGGCCTTCGCATATGTTGCTTGGTCACATACTACGACAATGCTTTTGAGCTCCAAAGTATTCATGATCTGTGAACGAATCAGAACTTCATGGATAGTGGACATTTCAGTAGCTGGAGCATTGATGGTGGGTAGATATGCCACTGTATTCTGAGAAACATCTTCATTATCTCTGGTAGTAATATTGAACCCCGTCCATCCAGCTACTGGGTTCTCTTGACTGCTGGCAGCATGCAATCTAGCCAAGATCCAAATCAGATTCTTCTTCTGGGCTTGCTCTACTACCTTCCTATTGTCTAAGGCAATGTGCAATCTTGATGGTGGTCCTACCCGTTCACCAGCATTGTACGGAGGCAAAATGATAGGATCTGCATCAAGGGTCCTCTTCTTTACAACAGGTTTGTGTAGAGTTTTCCTAGGAGGATGTGGTCCATACACTGTGGGTTGCACTGCAATGCCATTTACTCGATGAGATGTACCACCCCCACTCAGGGTTTCTTCCAACCGGTCTATGTTGTCCCAGGCTAGAGTAGTTGGGATGAGTGGCTGGATCTGTTCAGGCATGGGTACACTTTCATCTGTATGGGACTCAAGTTTCTGAATACATAGTGCAGTTTCCAACTCCTCAACTTGAGTGTAGGACACACCGTGCCCAAGACGATTAATCATCCTAATGAGTTCTACTGAGCCTGTGAGAGTCTTGATAGCATATGGCAGCATTCGATGTTTTGGTGGTTTCAGCTGTCCTCACGTCACCCTATACACAATATCTTGGCCTACAGATTCAATGAGACGCTGAATTCTTGGGGAAAGGGAAGCTTCATCCTGAGGCTCTGCTATTAAATGTTGCAAGAATCTCTTTAGGTTGCCTGGAATAAAAGCTGAAGAATTGTTCAATTCTGATGCAAGTGGGGGCCACGATATGGACACACTATGTTTTTTTTATCGAGTTATGGAGCAAGTGACCTGACTTTTTCAAAAGTCCTTCAATGTCGCCTTTTGATTCCAGGTCCTGTACTGTGTCCATCAGAAAGACATTTTGTTTGACTAATTCATCTCGGGACAAGTTGTCAGGGTACACCAACACCTTTCCCTTGGCATCATGTACAATCTGCAGACTCTCTCCAAATTCTGTCTCAAGATTTCGTCTGACATGCTTCTTTGTAGAATCTTTCACCATATGTATTCCCCCATCTAGCATCCAGCTGGTCAGTTTTGTGATAAGCTCAGTCAACTAAATTACTCTGGGGTTTTCAAAAACATCTTCTCTGATATAGGCAAACAACTTCTCAAAGGAGTCCTTCACTACACCTGGAAATTCTTCAGAGTCTGTTTCTTTGGGAATCACCTGTGGCATTGTTCTGGTATAGCTTCTGTAGCATGATCTATGATACTGGCCCTCTGCTGCTACCAAATCCCTTGACAATAAGGCTAGGATCCTGTTGTCTTGCTTGGAAATTGCTGTGTTCCTAAGAGTATCATCTGATCGTAGCTCAACACATTGTGTGAGTCGCTCCCTTGTCCGACTGCCTGGCATATATTTGTCCTTTTCAGAGATGATACAGACCTTGGTGTAAACTCTACACTCTTCAGATACCATCATAGATCTCCTCTGGAGCTTTCTTCTTTCAAATTTTTCTTTGTCACTGGATGCCTGTTCTGTCCTTTGTATCAACTGAAGGTCTCTTTTCATTGTGAACAGACTTCTACATTTCCTATAATAGTGGATGTTAGGAATGGTACCCTCTGGAGTTTTCTGGGCAATGTTAAGAATTAGTAGATGTTTCTTTATTTGAGCTGCCTTAAGAAGTATGGTCCATGAGTTCACGTCACTCAAACAAGAAAGATTCAGGGTCAGTTTTTCATTACATGTACTGCTATGTATGATGCATTCTGGTACAGTTTTTACACGTTTTGAAGGACTCGATCCATATTGAGCATTATCACCACCACCATAACTTGACGCATTACCTCCATCCAATGTCCTTTCACTATTCATTTCTACAGCTAAGCAAGTAAGCTACCTGAAAGATACTAAGTATTGTTACATTCTCAGTTTAGTTAATGGCCACCAGCGACTAGAAATACTCAAAAGCATAGGTTTAAACACCAATATAATATTTTTACCTGTAAAAAAAGTAAAGTTATGGACCCTTATCTGTTAAGGGGGCGGCCATTTTTAAATGGCCGATTACTCATAAAAAGCTACTCATCTGCAACTGCTATCATGTCAAGTTATTATCTATAGACATAAGGGGATTTTAAAAAATCACTTAGAATTTGCCCCACCAGATGGTACCGATATCGACCCAGGCTCATGGACTATATCTAATAACACAGGGTCGATCGCTCTATGTGTGTAGCTCTGTGACTGGAACCCATCAACTGCACATACGTGGGGGCCCAACATATCATACCGCGCCACAGTACACAAAACACACGACCTTCGATAAAATAAGATGTCTCTCCTTATGTATTTTCTTATTGGAAAAATGCTCCGGCAGTAATGTATTTTCCAATTTCGCATTTCGTTAACTATGTCAATATTTATGTATGAAATAGCAAACTCGATATGTTTGCAAGCGATTGGCACCGAAATCAGCGCATGGTATATCCCGATTAAGGAATAAATGTCATAAATAAGTAGTCGCTGTATGAGGAGGGCATGATGAGCGCTGCTCCGTACCACACCTTGATCGCGAGAATGTGTAGTGACAATCTAACTCAGTATTTTCCCTCGCCTAATTCACGTTTCACTACAATAAGCATTCAATTATCATTCGTACTTGTAACATACCAAGATCTTATTTAATATATGTCTCCCTCCATCACATCATCGCTGTATAATTATTTTTATGACTTTATATATGTTACCTGTATTCTAGACAAGCTTACATATTTTAACCCTCTCATATTATAATAGAAGATATCAATACAAACTTTGTTGTATATACAGTGCATATATCAAATTACGGTATAATTTACAATATTACATGGCTATGAAAAATAGTTTTCACACATTCTTTTACATCTCCCCTTTTACCCAGCTTAGTTACAGCATAATTGTATTTTGCTTGTCATTTTCCTATTCATATGTCTACAAGATTTTTCTTCCTTCTTCTCTTTGTCAATGATTTTGTTTAGATGTTTCATTCTCAAGTACACATATTTTACAGAACACTACATCTTTGGGTAAATCAATTCATATACGTTCTATTGATATACGTTTCCTTTGGTGAAGGGAAACACTGCTTTAAACATTTATCTCATTTTAACCAACTGAGAAAAAAAAGGTATCTGAAGGGAGATAGTGCATAGCTTACCTCTATTAATCATTTCAGTTCATGATTTGCTTATGTAAACAGTGTCACAATTGCTGGCCTTATTTCCTAAATATGGATATGTTCCTACAATTTTTTTTTATTTTTAATATATAGCTACCTATGAAGCGAAGAGCTTCCTCTTCTATCACTGCCTTTGACTATGATATCTTTCCCTTCTAAATCGAAATCTAAGTCCTTAAATAAGATACTAGTTAAGCACATCTCCACAGCTAGAACACTTTCATCATAGTGTGTATGCTGTTTGTGCAGAAATATGGCCTCAGTATGACTGGTTATGCAATCATAATATTCTTCCCTGCATCATAATTTTCTTTCCTCCACAGTAAAAAATGCAAAAGTGAGAAGTGGGGTCATTTCACCCTTATGCCAACTGTGTTGGGCAATTTTGGCTCATGATGACATTACATAATATTATACTCTTTCTTGTATACAGTATTAAGATTAGCATCAGCAGGCCCTAATGGGTCTTATTTCACTCTAGCAGTGTATGAAATCTGTGGGTGATAGGGGATATATCTGAGCTGTATAAAGTTAAATTCTGGGCAATAAATAAGTTTCAAACAGAAAACTCTTAAGTAGTGTGACAGAGAATGTAGGGAATTCACAGAGTTCAGACAGAGAAGGGCTGAGACCCTATGATAGCATTATAAAAATATATTAGTGACAAAATATCACATACAGTATAATTACAATTAGGTAGGGTCTTGCAAAACATCAAGTACAGTGTAAAGAACTTTATTTCCTATAATAAATTGTTAATATTGTACATGACTCAAAAGACATACTTTTATAACAGCTGGTACAGTATATAATTGTGGGTTTAATAAATCAAACTATTTTAGGAGTAAGGATGAGTGTGGTAGCTATGAGGGAATATGCCTTCTTAGTGTACTGGGGAAGGTGTATGGGAAGGTTCTTAATGAGAGACTGATAGAAGTAACAAGGAATAAAGTTAGTGAGGAGCAGGGAGGGTTCAGAAAGGGTAGAGAATGTGTGGACCAGATCTTTACTATAAAATCAGCAGTGGAGAAATATATTGGGAAGGGTAGAAAGTTGTATGATGCCTTCATGGATTTGGAGGAGGCATACGATAGGGTTGATAGGAGAGCTATGACAGAAAGCTTGTGTGAGGGTCGAGGGTGATTTGAGTGAGAACTTTGATATCAGTGTAGGATTGAGGCAGGGGTGTGTCATGTCACCATGGCTGTTCAATATCTTTATGGATGGTTGCATGAGAGAGATGAAGGCAAAGGTGGAGGGCCTGGGTGCAAAACTGAGGTTGAATGGAGTAGATTGGTCCTTGGTTGCAAGCTTATTTACGGATGACACTGTGTTGCTGGCCGAGAGTGAAAGGGAGTTACAGAGGGTGGTGGATGAGTTTCAGTCCGTGTGTAAGCGAAGAAAACTGAAGGTAAATGCTGGTAAGAGTAAGGTGATGGTTTGAGAGGACTAAAACAGAAGTAATTGACTTTGCTACACCCTACAGAGTGGCTGTGCCAACTGGGACGGAATGTGAGATAACTTTAGAGGGTGAGAGGATGGAGGAGGTGAGGGAATTCAAGTATCTGGGAACAGTTTTGTGTAAACATGGAAGTATGGAAGGAGAAATCAGGGAGAGAGCAGTGAGGGGCAGGCAGGTCATAGGATCACTGGGAAGGATAATGAATGGTAGGAGTGTGAGTATGGAAGTGAAAAAGAGACTGAGAAACAGTATAATCCTGCCAACACTGACATATGCGTCGGAGACATTGACATGGAGTAGGGCTCATCAGTCTAGAATAGGTGCTGTGGAAATGAGTTATCTGAGAGGAACACTTACTAGGTGGGATGGAGAAAGTAATGGGAGTGTGTATGAGAGATGTGGTATGAGTGAGAAGGCAATTGGTATTGAGTGTGGAGTGGTTGAGAGAGTGAAGCATAATACACTGAGATGGTTTGGACATGTGGAGAGAATGCAAGGTGTGAAGTTTGTAAAGGTGTACAATAGTGAAGTTGTGGCACCTGGTGTGATAGGCAGACCTCCGGTTAGATGGCAGAACCGAGTGGATGAGTATGTGAGAGAGAGAAGTGTGAGGGGGAGAGGGGGGATGGAGCAAGTGAGGAGGGAGTGTTGGAACAGGGCAGAAGAGTCTCCTTCAGCCGTGGCCACCCCCTTGGTGGGAGTTCCCAGGGGGAACGAGGTGTCGGAGCTACAGATAGATAGAGAGATTTTAGAAAATATGGACAAAATTAATCAACATTAAAATTCTTAGTATTACTGTAAATTTTTTATCAAATATTATATATAGCATTTCATCTCTTGTTGATATATTTGTTAAATTAACAACAAACATCTGTCAAAGTCGTGTGACAATGCAGAAGCAAGGCAAATTTACCTGAATTATGTGTGCATCTTCTAAGTTTATTCTTATAAGTTTAAGATTATTAAAAATCAATTATAAGGCCAAACCGAAGCACAATGTCGTCAATGCGCTAGATGATGGTAAGCTAAATTCTGACCTATGTTTCAAACAAATTAATTATGTATTTTGTATTACCGGTAAGTACAGTAATAGGCCTATACATATATAACAAATCCTACAAACCACAGAAACTGGACATAACCACACCAGTATGTGTCTCCAGACGGATTCGAACCGCTGTGCTAAGACATTAAGCACACAGAGCCTAATGTGCTCAGCCACTGCTGGGGGGACAATAAGAGGTTATTGGAGACTCTTCTAAAGGAGGTGTGTGGCTGGGAGTAGGACTCCTGTCCTAGTTTGGCCATCTGTTTTGGACCACACTTTGTTTTCCCCCTACCATTTTGTGTGGTGTGAGGTGGTGGTAGAGATGATGTGTATACATCCTAACTACCCACTGCCTTCTACCTTCCACCACCACAACTCACTCTGTCAGGGTACTTTGGCCACTGCACGACGGCGACGTGGTGGTCCACGGCAGTGGATCTGTAATCAAGCAAAATGAATTGGTCCTAAAATTCATCACTGAGGTACTCCAATCATTTATAGCTTAAGTTTTAGAGTCACCGAGGTCATCTTTGGCAAGGTCTTCATCACTTATATATGATGATATACAGCCTATTGGTTGTATAGTGGATACATATGTTACCTAATTAATATCTAATCCTCATGAACCCCAGGTTAAGAACCCTTGATTTATTGTTTTTGCCTTAAAACTATTGATGTTAGGAAAAAATGCATTTTTTTTTCTTTTAACATATAATGTCAAAGGATTAGCAATACAGTACTTTTTTTCAAGTACTTTTTAGAAAGCTGACAATACTCAGTGATATAAGTTTTTACCAAAACAAGGCACCTACCAGAGTTTAACACTTCATCTTTCACTCGCTGTTACACCTTGTCTCATCATGGGAGAACACAGATGAGAATATTCCCAGCTCTCGTCTCTCTCAGCTGCCCTTAAAGATGTAAAGATTATGTTAGCAGTATTCTTCCAAACTGGCCTCAGATGAAAGGGCTGATAGGAAACTACTGCACTGTGCATTTAAAGGAACTGTACTTCTTGTGTACAGTCACTACAAATGAAAAGGTCACAAGGCAAGGAGTCTTATCACAGTTTAAATGAAATAGCCGGTTACAGAACAAACATTGAATTAAAACTATTTCCTGAAAACTTTTGGCATGCTACATTTACAGCATAAAAGAATATAATAAAAGTTGTTATTTGCAGGGGTTAGTTTGGATGGACTAACAGGAATTGTTTGCTTAAGAATGCATAACTGGGTAATTATGACCAACAGCAAAGAAGCCCAGTGAACCAACAAAGATGAAACAATGTTAATATATTACTCACCAATCAGGTCTACTCCTAGTAACTCTAAGGGTTCCTTGACATTAATGGGACACATTTCTGGGGTCTGAATCTTCAGCACTGACTGCAAGTAGCAATCTGGAAAAAATGGTAAAATTACTGGAAAGCAATACAGCATTGGGGTTAGAGAGTAATGCATTCAATACTGAATGAACACTTTACTAGAATCCCACTCAATTCATATACACTTATCAATGTATTTGTGTCATGTTATGGTATACACAAGAAACACACACACGTACATGTGTACAACCACATACATAATGCTGGATGTCCTGTGTCATACTTCTCCAATAGTACACCTTGGAGATGTTCTCTTATGTTACATTCCAGTCACTCTGCCCTCCAAAAGGACTGCTGTGGTACAACTTAAGACTATGGGCAGGTCATCAAAATTCCTCAGGACTTTCCTTCTATCTGCAGCTTGTTTGAAATACAGCATCTTGTCTGAAAGTACAATAATGAAAGTAAAACACATGTGAATTAAGAAATTCCATGTAAACTCCATATCACACTAATAAGTACACACACAAGATTCTCCTCACTTGCTTTATATAAACATACCAATTTAATACATACAGTTCCCTACCACTTAAGAAACAGGATTTAATACATTATCAGAATCAAAGAAGTTTGTAACATTTAATTTTCTCATAAACATTAAGAGTTATATTTCCATAGGTATAAACTTATCTCAACTATCCATCTGGGTGAAGAAGTCCATTATCTGTGTACCATTCATACTTACTGATGGGAGTGTCATTTCTCTATACCGTACTTGACTGTATAGTTTCAACACCACAATCTAGAGAGATGTCAGAGAGGGCAGCTCCTACAAAATAGTGTAAAATTCAGCTTTCCATGTGATAAGAAGATAATTAATTAAGTAAATAAATAAATATAAATAAGAAGAGACTAAAACAACAGTACAAACACTGATTGGGTTTAACCTTAGATGTTTGTCAATTTCATATAAAAACTGCTGATAGGTTGCTCCCCAAACAGGTACCTAATGTATAATACATTATAAAATAACTTGCCTGCTTCATTCTACTCAAAAGATGATGAACGCCTCCATATACAGTACACTTCTTCTCAGCTTTGGTGAGTCCATCTCCATCAACATGTTGTTTTGTCTGCAGGAGGCAGCCTCAGGCAGGAGCGACTCCGAGCGAGTGTATATCAGTGTTACCAGCACTGTTTTTTGGGGGGATAGCCTTTTCAACGGCCCCTCTCTCGTCCTCTTTTACTTCTTTGTGTTGCCTGATTCTAGTTTTTCTCTTTGTTTTCTCTCATTATCCACATATTATACAATATTTCATTTATCCTTTCTGTCTCTTCTTGGCTGTCTAGCTCAGATAAAGCTTTTCCAAGGATTCTGTCGTTATCTTCTTCAAAGAAGTGTACATTTTTGCTAAATTGGCAACTCTGCTCTTTTACCGTCGTGACTCGTGTGCATGGCACCTTTAAACCCCCACGCATGCGCAGTTGATGGGTTCCAGTGGGGTTTCACTTGCTACTGCTACACCGGCCTGGCTGGCAGCCTGGCATCGCTCACTGGTTGCCATTTCGTGATCAGGTTATAACAAAAGATTTGCACAATTTGTGATAATTAATGGCTTTTGCAGGGATGTTTAGACAATAGGTATGTATATCAATGTTATTCATACATAATAACCACAGTTCCCAATGGCTATCCAATAGAGAATCACATAATATTACAAAGTAAAATAATTTCTCGGGTGGAATTTTCTTAACTAACGTTAGTTGTCATTCTCTTCAGACAGAACGACTTCTTTGATTTAAAATTCACATGGACATAGCGGGAGATACCAGATAATGACTAGCTGTTGTTCAGGAGGTAGAAGAGGATTTGTATAGCTTATTTCTACTATAGCGCAATTTCGGGGGGGGGGGGGGGTGGCGCTTGTTGACTTATGGCACGCAGCTACTCATATATGCAATGTAAATGGTACATACGTATGATGTAAATGGTACAAAAGGGCATACAAAAATGGTGAATAGACATGTCAAATATCAATGTGATAGAATAAATACATGGATAATATATGCAGCAGACATATATGAAAAAAAAAAACATAAACATTACAAAAATACAAAGTGGAATAAGTGTTGTACATAAGTGTACATGGGCAGTGTGGATTGTGAGTTACGAGAGAGTGCGTTAATAGTACATGGAAGGTATAGCTGGCAGTGTGTGGAGTGCATGCGTGTTTGTGTTAGTTATGGAGGCAGTGTACTTGGCCAGGCGACGGATAGTGCGCCCCGACCGAGAGGTAAATCCCTCAGGTACCAGAGCTAGCTCGTCGTCCCGTAGCTCGCTGCATGGAGAGGGTGGCATAACAGGGCGTGGTGGTGTGAGGTTGTGGCGAGGGTTAACGGGACGAGGAGGCATGGCTGGTATCACATGGATTATAGGAGGCTCAACCTGAGGGATACTGACAGAGATTACTTCAATCGAGGCATGTTCAGGAGAAAGTTGGTCAGAGAGAGGAAGTGGTTTAGGACGGGTGGTAGGGATGGGAGAAGGAGGAAGGTCAGGCAATGGTGAAGGGATGGGAGAAGGTGTGATAGGATTAGGCGTGGGCTCGGGCTGTGGTGGGGGTGAGGGGTTGGGAGTGTGGTCAAGTAACGGTGAAGGGTCGTGAGAAGGTGTGACAGGTGGAGCGGGCGCGGCCTGCATGTGGGCAGACGGGTCGGGCAGGTCATGGGAGGCTGGGGTAGGTAGGGTAAGAGGAGGTGGTGGGGAGGGTAGTGTGGCTGGGGAGAGGTTGGGCTGGTGAAGGAATGAGAGGAGCGGGGAGGTGTGCTGGGATAGGCAAAGGGTTGGTAGGGAGGTAAGGTATTAGGTAAGGAAGGTTAGGGTGTGAGATGGTGGTGGGGTGGTATGGTTGTATGTGTGTGTACGTGTGGTGATGTGAGGTAGGTAGTGGTGCGATGGGGTGAGCGTGAGAGATATGAGGTGGTGGCTGAGGGATGGTGGGGATCAGGAGAGGTCGTCTGCCACTGCGTTGTCTTCTCCTCGGACGTGACAAATGTCGGTAGTGAATTCTGAGATGAAGGCTAAGTGACGCGTAACCCGTGGGGACCAGTTGGTACCCAGTTGCTGCATGGTTGTGGTAAGAGGCTTTTGGTCCGTGCGGATGTGGAACGTTCCGCTTCGAGGAAGTGTCAAAAGTGGTTCACAGCTTCGTGGATCACCACCAGCTCTCTGTCGAAGGTGCAGTACTTGTGCTGTGGCGGCTCCACACGTTTGCTGTAGAAGGCGATTGGCTTGAGTATACCATCCACTTCCTGCTGCAGGACAGCTCCGATAGCGTCATTTGAGGCATCAGTATAAATAGATGTGAGCGCGTGAGGTGTAGGATAAGCTAGGAGTGTAGTGTCGGCAAGCTTGGTCTTGATGTTGGTGAATGCTGCCTCAGCTGAAGGTGTCCATACGAGTTTCTTCTGGGAGGAATTGGGGAGTCCCTTCAGCAGTTTGTGGAGTGGCGCCAGGGCGGCAGCGGCGTGAGGAATAAAACGGTGGTAATAATTCACCACGCCCAGGAATTCCCTCAGTTTTCTGGCTGTGGTGGGCAGGGGGAAGTCCCTAATTGCCTCCACCTTCTGCGGCAGGGGTGTGATGCCTTGTGGTGTGACGCGGTGGCCCAGGAAGTCCAACTGGTCTGCCCCGATTATTACACACTTGGAGGGGTGGATTTTCAGTCCGTACCATTGCAGGCGAGAAAAGAGTTCCCGCACGCGTTGCTGATGTTGGTTGTGGTCGTGGGAAGCGACGAGGATGTCGTCTATGTATACCATCACATAGTCCAGTGGGAATGTGTGTTTATTTTTTAGCGAGTGACTATAAAGCCGGAAACTAAAGTAATATCGCCTCACTCAGCGCTTCTCGAAGGACAACAAAGAACAATGATCAAACACACACAATTTACCATACAAAATTACACACACACACACACACACACACACACAAACAAACACACAAACACACGCACACACACAGACATGATATTATATTTTTCATGAGGCTTATTAATAAATCCTCTGAGTCTTCAGTGTATGAGCATGTGATGCTTTCCATACTGTACTTTATGACTTGGCAACACGATATATGCCGCCGACTGAGTCTGCAAGCAAACTCACACAAGCAAACCAACAGAAGCAAACCCACACAAGCAAACCCAATGAAATGATTGGTACTGTCCTGATCAAATCTTAATTATCAATGAAATAAAAATGAATGTTAAAAAAAATAAAAAAAATAAACCAAAAGAAAATTAAGGGCAGGTCGACGCTATGACACTCCCATGTGATCAGAACAACACTGTCATTAGCAAAAAAAAAAAATATATATATGGTTCCTGTGATCATTACCAAACCAGCAGGGAAGCCGAATATTATTCAGAGTGTAAGTGGAACAAGGAATAGACTCTATTATTTTTAACAACCTTTATTTTATTTATAATTGATTCAAAAATTAATAATACCGCCTGACTTGAATATGAATAATTCCTCCCTTTGTGTTTGAACCCTTGATTAATTAATTATCAAACAGAGCAAAGAAACCTTAATTAATTATAATAACAAAATTCATGAATGTTTAAAGTTCCCTGATATTACATTAGACCTAAATTACTACTACAAAAATGACTCTAACTAAGCTACAATAATAACTACCTGACATATTATAAAAGAAAAAAAAATGAAGAGAATACAGGCCAATAATAATTAATCGAAACACTCACTCTTATCTAACTTTTTTCCCAAACAAACAACCCAGAACAGATATTACAGTACCTGCTATACGTCCAACACGGCATATAGCAGAACAAGAACTATAACACTCCGTAACTCTGTATACGATGTTGAGATATAGCTGAATTCCTCAAAACACCTTTCAGCCATACGTGTCAACATTCCTCTTACACACAACAACCCTTAAATTCCCTTACAACCTCTTAAATTTAATGACTGAAATACTCCGTACTAACTATGACCACTACATATAATATAATAACCCTCAATATACCACAGCACAGAGTACTTGGACCAATAATGACACTTTGGAGGTGCAACGACAAATGGCGACTTAGAATGGATTGATTGATTGATTGATTAATTTTGAGGCAACTAAGCATCTGGCGGCGCAACAGCTAAGGTCATATACCGCCCAACATAAAATTGTCATCTACATAATTAATAAAACATGAATACCCGAAAGGGATAGGCACCATGATTAAAAGACACACAAACTAAAAAGCACATTATTAATAAAAGAACCCGTCAACATAAAAAAAAATATATATATATATATATATATCAAACCATTTAAAAACCATAAATATCATAAAAATATCATAGGAGAGGGTGTTCCCTCCCACACTACAAGCCTCCTCCCCGAGCACCTGGGAGAGACTGTAAGAACCGTCACCTTCCCGGTACTCGAAAAGGAAGGTCCCCAAGGCTGGGACACTCGACAATAAGATGCCTTACTGTCAAAGGTACTAGACAATCATCACAGTACGAAGGGTGAGCCCTCTCCATTAAAAAGCCATGAGTCAATAATGTGTGGCCAATGAGGAGACGGACAAGAGCCGTCTCCCACTGGCGGGACAGGCCACTGTAGCTCCACAAACCAAGGCGCTGGCGGATGTCGCGGAGCTTGTTAGCCCCGACGGCGTCCCATCTGTCATGCCAGCAGGAACGAATGGTAGCATCTATGTAGGGTCGAAGGTCCACTGCAGGAACAGGATGACGCCTGGCAGGAGGCCGAGAATTGGAGACTGAAGCTTTAGGCAGGACGTCAGCCCACTCATTCCCATCGACAGACACCCACATGGTCGGGGACCCGACAAAAAGTGACTTTGCGGCCACGACGACCCAGGAGGACAAGCCACTCAAGAATGGCCAACACCAGGGGAAGGGAAGAGTTAAAATTCCTCAAGGCCTGCAAGGCACTACAGGAATCGCTAAAAATAGTAAACGAAGGTTGAGGGAGAGTAAAAATCACTTGGAGGGTATATAAAATGGCCGAGAGCTCAGCAGTAAAAATTGACATGACATAAAGGAGCATGCCGCCACGGCAAAAGTCAGGAAAGACAACTCCAAAGCCAACTCCAGCATCAGACTTTGACCCATCAGTGTACACAGGGAGGGATTCTTTGTGAGTGAAAGCATGTTCTAAAAAGAGGGAACGAGCCACTGGAAGAGGAAGAGATTCCTTCTTGACTGTAAAGCAGGTGTAGAGGAAAACTTCTGGAAGAAGCCATGGAGCCACCCTGGGGACCCTCACAGGACAAATCTGGAAGTCATCAATGCCCATCTCCTCCATAGCCTTCCTGACCGAGAAGCCAAAGGGCCTTCGTGCACGAGAATGTAAAAAGTAGTACTGAGACATGATATCAGATGACACTCCCAAGCAAGGTAGGGAGTCAGGAAGTCGATGTAATCGATGCCAACAACGAACCATCAAGGACTGGCGACGGAGATCAAGAGGTGGCTCATTAGCGTCCACCATGAGACTGGGGATTGGGGATGACCTGAAGGCTCCGGTCGCCAGACGTACTCCAGCATGATGAACATGGTTTAAAACTCTGATACGGGCATTGGTGGCAGAAGAGTACACCTCACACCCATAGTCGAGTTTTGACCTAATAAGAACATGGTATAGGCGGAGGAGTGTGGCCCGATCAGCCCTCCAGGACGTATGGCCCAGGACCCTCAACAGGTTAAGAGCCTTGAGGCAAGAGACCTTAAGTGTACGTAAGTGGGGAACCCAAGTCAAACGTTTGTCAAAAAGGAGACCCAAAAAGCGAGTCTCGACACAACGTATCCGATGACCATACATGAATAAGTCCGGATCAGGGTGGACGCCTCGGATGCGGCAGAAGTGCATAGCAACTGTCTTGGAAGGAGAAAATCGATGTACGTTGACGACCTTGCAGTCTGGTTTGCTGCTTCCCATATGTCAGTGGCAGAGCGGCGCATGCAGCTTGCCCTTGACAGGGTGTCACGTTGGACTGGTTCTCATGGGTTTCGATAATCTCCTTCCAAGACATCCGAGGCATCCACCCAGATCCGGATTTATTCATGTATGGTTATCGGATACGTTGTGTCGAGGAGACTCGCTTTTTCGGTCTCCTTTTTGACAAACGTTTGACTTGGGTTCCCCACTTACATACACTTAAGGTCTCTTGCCTAAAGGCTCTTTACCTGTTGAGGGTCCTGGGCCATACGTCCTGGAGGGCTGATCAGGCCACCCTCCTCTGCCTATACCATGTTCTTATTAGGTCAAAACTCGACTATGGGTGTGAGGTGTACTCTTCTGCCACCAATGCCCGTCTCAGAGTTTTAAACCATGTTCATCATGCTGGAGTACGTCTGGCGACCGGAACCTTCAGGTCGTCCCCAATCCCCAGTCTCATGGTGGAAGCTAATGAGCCACCTCTTGATCTCCGTCGCCAGTCCTTGATGGTTCGTTGTTGGCATCGATTACATCGACTTCCTGACTCCCTTCCTTGCTTGGCAGTGTCATCTGATATCATGTTTCAGTACTACCTTTTACATTCTCGTACACCATGGTCCTTTGGCTTCCGGGTCAGGAAGGCTATGGAGGAGATAGGCATTGATGACTTCCAGATTTGTCCTGCGAGGATCCCCTGGGTGGCTCCATGGCTTCTTCCAGAAGTTTTCCCCTGCACCTGCTTTACAGACAAGAAGGAATCTCTTCCTCCTCCAGTGGCTCGTTCCCTCCTTTTAGAACATGCCTTCACTCACAGGGAATCCCTCCCTGTGTACACTGATGGGTCAAAGTCTGATGCTGGAGTTGGCTTTGGAGTTGTCTTTCCTGACTTTTGCCGTGGCGGCAGGCTATCTTCTGTCATGTCAACTTTTACTGCTGAGCTCTCGGCCATTTTATATGCCCTCCAAGTGATTTTTACTCTCCCTCAACCTTCGTTTACTATTTTCAGCAATTCCTGTAGTGCCTTGCAGGCCTTGTGCAATTTTAACTCTTCCCATCCCCTGGTATTGGCCATTCTTGAGTGGCTTGTCCTTCTGGGTCGTCGTGGCCGCAAAGTCACTTTTTGTCGGGTCCCCGACCATGTGGGTGTCGATCGGAATGAGAGGGCTGACGCCCTGGCTAAGGCTGCGGTCTCCAATTCTCGGCCGCCTGCCAGGCGTCATCCTGTTCCTGCAGTGGACCTTCGACCCTACATAGATACTACCATTCGTTCCTGCTGGTAGGACACATGTGACGCCGTTGGGGCTAAGAAGCTCCGCGACATCCGCCAGCACCTTGGTTTGTGGAGCTACAGTGGCCTGTCCCACCAGTGGGAGATGGCTCTTGTCCGTCTCCGCATTGGCCACACATTATTGACTCATGGCATTTTAATGGAGAGGGCTCACCCTCCCTACTGTGATGATTGTCTGGTCCCTTAGACAGTACGGCATCTTTTTGTCGAGTGTCCCAGCCTTAGGGACCTTCGTCGTAGGCACTTCTCTGAGTACCGGGTGGGTGACAGTTCTTACAGTCTCTCCCAGGTGCTCGGGGAGGAGGCTTTCTAGTGTGGGAGGGAACACCCTCTCCTATGTGGAGGAGGCTGGTCTCCTCCACAAATTGTCAATTTTATTATATTTATGGCTATTCATTTTTAGGTAGGTAAAGTTTAATGTTTCTTTCGTTTATATTTTAATTCTTTTATATATTTAACTTAATTAATTAAGTAGGGTATTTTATCAAAATATGATTTATTGAAGATGTGGCTCTTATTCATGCTGCTTTTCCCTTTCGAGGTAGTGAAAATTATTTTATGTTTGTACATATTTTATTAATGATGTAGATGACCATTGCTGTTGCACCGCCAGATGCTTAATGGCATCTATAAATAAATCAAATCAATCATTCAATACAAATAGTAATATATACACCCATAACGACAGTGGAAAACAAGGCATTATTGTATATATACAGTTCACTTCTAAACTAAAAAATATTTGTTGGTAAGCGTTCATTCCTTGCAAGGAATATAATAGGACCCGACACTGCTTTGAAAACCATATTAAAATAAGTAGACTCTTACTCCAAGAAGAGAAAAATGTATTGTCCACCTGCTTCGAAATGAACCTCAAGCACTTTAAGTAAATTAAGATGGTAATTATACACTTTTGATACTTTAGCAATTCCATTCTTTCAAAGTATGTCAGGATGCAGGACCAGATGATCAGAAATAATGGTGACCTGTTGCGAGTTTGGAAGAATCATGTATTTGTTCCTACAGATTTACCTCCAACACTGTACTACCCGTTTAATTTATTATTAGTGTGGTCAGTAATACAAACAAACAAGTACAAACTCTAATGATATCCTTTTTTTTATGACTACCGTCCCATGAAAAAATAACTATAACTTCCTCTCCTATGACTGCCTGTATGCCTGACTGACGATGGCGTGTGTGCTAGAACTAAACATACCTCACATCATCTATCGTCATTGTGTTCGTTCACCATCCGTGGTTCTGAATCTCATCCTGACCAACCAGCCTACAGTATGGGATGAGGTGTTGGTTCCAGAGATTCTTATACACTGTGTCTTGGATCAGGACACAATTATTAATCCCCAGAGTACAATTATAAGATCAAAACACAATTCTGATGTATATGATTCAAGTAAATGATTTAAAATATATGATTCAAGACAATAACAATTGAAAATGTCACTTTTATAATTATGTTGTGTGGGATGCGATGTTAGTAGAGATTCATATATAATGTGTCTCAGATCAGGACACAATTATTGACCTTCACAGTACAATATTATTAGACTCAAGGGACAGCAAGTTGAAGTTCAGAGTTTTATATATTTGGTAGGTTTTATAGTGTACTATTTTATACTGTTACTGACATTTCATACCTGTTTAATTTACTGTGCTCTAATGTGTAACAAATAATTATAGTACAGTATTATACAACGTTCTGTATTGCCTATCAAGGGATAGTATACAGTTGATTCCGTAATACTATTCCAGCAACAGGATACTATTATTCTTGTTAATCTGGTCCTGTTTCTTGGCATACTTTGGAGGAATCAAGGCACTTCAATGTACCAAAAACACACACAATATATTTCCCCAAGTCAGTATCATATCCAATGAGACCAGGGGCGATTATTTTCTCCAAGCTGTGTCAGAATTACTGTAGAGACCAAGCATTATATTGAGACAGCCTGCCTACTCCTCAGCAAATTATGAAGGAATCGCTGTAATTCTCCCATACATCTATTAACACAAAAGAATACCTCTTATAGGAACTATGGTATTCCAACGAAAAAAATATGATTAAACCTAACACATATATCCTTTTAACATAGGCTCAGTAAATCACTTAGTTAGTCTGTATGGTAATGACTAACAGAAGCCTGTTAACATATATATTTGGTGGTTTTCAAATTTGTGTAAAATGAAGTTATGGATATAAGTATTTATTCATTGTATATCCAAAGTCAAATGTAGCCTACTTTTTCACTGTAGTTTTTGCTTGGCTTCACGTAGCCTCTGTTGTTATCGTGTCCAAAACAATATATCAACAACGTCAAGGGAATAGTATACTTTTGGTACATTGGAGTGCCTAGATTCCTCCAAAGTATGCCACGAAACAGGACCAGATGAACAAAAATAATAATGGCCTGTTGTTGCCTTTAATAGTTTGGAGGAATCAGTTGTTGCTCCATATGTACCACCAACACTGTACAGTCGGCAAAAAAAATACTGGAACCCCTCAATGGATAGTTATAATTAATTCCAATAAATTTTTTGCCGACTGAACTTCGTTCCCTGTTAAGGACCACCATCACCACCACTACTGTGACCTACACAAGTCCTTCACGCCATCATGATATTTTAAAACACTTCCCAGGCTTCTGGTATTCATTACCCACCATTTCATTTTACATTCAGTCCCTCATTTAAGACCAACAATTGTAGATTTTCCCTGGCTTCTGTAATTCAATACCATACAAACTAACTAAGTAATTTACAGAGTCGATTTTAAGAGGGTATGTATAAATATATGCATATAATTTATTTTAACACTATTTGGGCACCTTGATTCCTCCTAAGTATGCCATGAAACAGGACCAGATGAAAAAATGTTGTTGCTTGGAATAGTTTGAAGGAATCATGCAGTTGTTGCAGATTGACCACCAACACTGTCTCACCCCTTATATAATTATTACCTCCTGTCCTTTTATCCCTGCTTTAATATTTCTCACAATACATAAACACGTCTATAACCTCCTTGGGCCACATGGTCAATATATATATTCCTAGCTCGGTAGAGTGCATTTCTACTTGATTTCATTTCCAGCATTACAGACTTGAATCTAAAGCAACTTGGGTTTATCGTATTTCATTATAAGTATTTCATAAGAGATATTTAAGTCAGCCATAAAATTTCTCATTCCTTCCCATTCTCCCTCCAACCCTTCCCATTCTTATTCAAACATTCCTTTTCCCTTTCCAACCCTTCCCATTCTCCTCTACCCCTTCCTAATCTTCCACCCCAACTCTTTCTCCATCCAACCCTTCCCATTCTTCTTCCTTTGGTCCTGTTTTCTGGCATACTATACAGCTTAACAATAAAAGAGAGAGAGAGAGAGAGAGAGAGAGAGAGAGAGAGAGAGAGAGAGAGAGAGAGAGAGAATTCATATGTATTATCATACTTGACCCTTTCTGTAAAGGAGTGATCGGAAGTGGAAATGGAGTGACATACAAACAGACAGATGACAAAGAGGCACTGAGCACCGGAACCCAACACGAAAGGTAAGCAAGGACACACTAGACTAGATGCATGGAGACAACGCTGTATATATATATATATATATATATATATATATATATATATATATATATATATATATATATATATATATATATATATATATATATATATATATATATATATAAGACGGGAACTTGGGACCTATACCTGCAGTCTTCTCGTCTTTTCTTCATCCAACCCACCAGCTCACAGTTAGCTAATATATATATATATATATATATATATATATATATATATATATATATATATATATATATATATATATATATATATATATATATATATATATATATATATATATATATATATATATATATATATATATATATATATATATATTCTCCTATTGAGTTTGCTATATTTCTCAGCTCACTGTTAGCTAAGGCAAAGCATATATAGCTTCTATTAAGCAATATTATTACTCAGCTCATAGCTTAGTCAGATAAATACTGTACACAGCTTCTCCCACTAAGCTATATTTTCACCCAGCTCACAACTAAGTCAGGTAAATAGAGCTTCTCCCACTAAGCAATATTATCACCCAGTTCACATATAAATAAATATAACTTCGACTACTAAGCTATATTTCTCTGTTCACGGCTAAGTCAGATAAATATAGATTTTCTCATTAAGCCATATTATTACTCAGCTCACTGCTACATAACGTAAATATAGATTATATCATTAAGTTATATTTCAACCCATAGCCAGCTCAACCTTCTTATACTAAGTAATATAACCACCCACCTCACAGCTAACTGAAGTAAATATAGCTTCTCCTATTATGCTATATATCAACCCAGCTTAACTTATTAGGCTATATTACCACCCAACAACTTAAAAAGCTTCTCCTATTAAGCTATATTTTTACCCAGTTCAACTAAAAAATCTTCTCCCATTAATAATTAAGCTACAATTGCACCCAGCTCAGCTCAGTCATCAGGTAAAGATTCTGTTATTAATTTGGTATTATAATTGGTAAATCTCCTCCAGCAACTGATCCTGTTATAATTATTCCAAGCAATAGCCCACCATTATTTACGATATTCTGGTCCTGTTTCCTGGCATCCAGTATGTTGGAGAAATGAAGGCACTCCAATGTACCCAAAGTATATTATCCCATTATATTTCCACCCAGTTCACCACACCACTTTTGTCCTTCACTGTCCTTTTTATATATACAGAACGTATACGAGTATAGAGCTATTAATTAATCCCAGAATAACCATTGATTGATAACTCATCCTTTATATATAATTATACAGTTAATGAGAGCAGCTGTACTAACAATTATGTGAATCTGTGTTAGTACACTAAAAATTATATTGTACCTTTTTAAAAATAAATGCCTTCATAAATACTTTCTGTACGTATAACACTACTTTATATTCTGAAGCCATTTTCATTAAGGGGGCAGCATAGTGTTGGTAAATCTGCAGCAACCGATTCCTGCTATAACTATTCCAAGCAACAGACCACCTCTATTTTCGTTATTCTGGTCCTGTATCCTGGCATATGTTGGAGGAAGCAAAGAGCTCAAATGTGCCAAGTATATACTATCCCCTTTAAACTATAAAAACAAAATTAGATACAGAGCCCATGTACCAATGAACAAATTGTATACATCTTCTAACGGGTGCCTTCCCTCTCCTTGGTGATAGTGGTAATGTTCGCAGTGATGGCCGAACCAGAAACCCAAACCAATGAATAACTTAGGTATATCTTTTAACAGGTGCCTTCATTCTTACCTGACCGTCTACTGTGAGAAAAACAATAAAGATGCGAGCGTGTACTGTGGTCATGTTGGTGGTAGTGGTGTTGGTCGCAGTGATGGCCGATCCTCACCGTCGTAGATGGAGAGGAAGGCGCCCTGGTGTTGGTGGTGGTGGTTTTTCTGGCTTCCTTGGGCTTGGTGGTAGTTCTAGTGGTATTCTAGGAGGTCTGATTAGTGCCTTGCAGGAGAATGGAACCGTCCTATCCCTCTTTGGTCAGATGGCTGGATGTCGCTTCGGTGAGTTTAAGAGAGAAAGCATATTAAGGGGAGATTCTTTTGTTGTTATATTGCAAAGCTACTGATTCCTCCAAACTATGCCATGAAACATATCCCCTATTAGTACCATTGAGGGCGTCTGTTTTCTGGTCCAGTTTGGAAAAATTAATAGCTTTCTAATATAACAACAATATAATCTCCCTTTAAGTCATACTATATATTATATAACATTATTTTACTTACCAAATACCACACCATGCTTCCTTAATACAGTATCATAAATGTATTGTAACAGATAAATTATGTATAATTCGACAATTCATCATTGAGACAGTTTTGCTTATAAATATATATATATATATATATATATATATATATATATATATATATATATATATATATATATATATGGGTGTGTATTGTACAGCCACAATCAAAATTTATAACCACCGACACTTTCCTTCCATCGTAGTAAATATCTTGGTAATAGAGAACAACACGTGTATGATTTTGCTGCACTTCATAATAATAATGGAGGGGGTTGAGTTGACAACATGGTCATAAGGAGTTGTAATAATATATTTTGATATGATACCGATATATTTGCACGATGGAAGGAAAGTGTTTGTGGTTATTTGATTGTGGCTGTACAAAGAGAATTTTCTGTACACATATTTATTTCAAATAGTACAATACACACCCATAACACCAACAATGTAAAACAAGGCATTACTGTATATTGGTGTGTAATGTACAAAAAAGGTTTATCATACTGTACATACATACATTACAAACAGTACAATACACTCCCATAACACCAACAGTGTAAACCAAGGCATAAAACATACATACTGTACTATACAACACTAATCATGGGCTATGTGATGGTGATAGCAGACAAGATAAAGGTTCTTTGGGCCGTATGCAACAATATGATATTGCATTACGATTTGAACGACTAAGAGCCATCATTTCCTCGAAGAAGTATAGTTTAATAATATCATTCGTAGTGTCTACTAAATTAAGGGGAGATTCTTTTGTTGGTAAATTGAAAGGCTACTGATTCCTCCTACCAATGTCAGAAAACAGACGCCCTCAGTGGTACTAATAACGGATCTGTTTGATGGCATATTGTGGAGGAATCAAGGCACTCAAATATACTAAACATACTGTCCCCTTAATTTATATATCAGATTTACCATCACCAACACTGTAATACAACCATAACATTTTGTCTTCAGGCCTGTTGTGTGATAGTCAGGAATGTAGAGAGTGTATATTGGACATCCCTGGAGCAGACATCACACAAGACCCTGCTTACCTTGGTGAGAGAGTGTGTCTGTGTGTGTGTGTGTGTGTGGGGGGGGGGGGTTATTGTATATTGTGTTATGTAGAGATGTGTATGAGTGTATCAGTATGCACTGATATATATGTATATATGAATGTATGCATTATTACATATGTACTGTATATATGCAATGATATATATATGTATGTATGCAGTGATAAATACGAGTGTATGTAATTATAATAATAATAATATGTATGTATTTATGTCTCTTTTCAGAGTGTTTTACCAATAGCCTGGGATGTACTACTGATTGCCTCACTCAACTAGGGGACTGTGTTTCCTCCATCACTGCTGTACGTATTTTATACATTATTGTTGGTTTTCAGGAATATTCTCTTTTTGGTGAAATAGAATATCTCTGATTCCTCCAAACTATGCCACAAAACATATTCCCTAATAGTACAATTGCAGAAGGGAGTTTCTTTACCCCCATGGAATTCCTGTATACCCTAGCCCACACTTGGTCTAGTGTTAGAAGAGTTATAAATGAATGATAGTAAAATATATAACGACGAAGATGATTGGTAGATGAGTTACCAAGAATTTGTTTATCATTATGTAATATAGTGATTTAGCAAGAGAGCAGCACTATGGTGACGGTCAACAAAACTGTGTGCTAGACCCGGCTAGGGTATAGAGGGGCCCCATGAGGGTAAAGAAACTCCATTCCGCAACTCTGCAGTCTCCTCCACTGCCGCGTTCATCACTCAGCGTTGTCAATGTGTGTAACCCACTAGGTGTGAACCTCCTGTGTCGTTGACTCTAGTATCCGAAACACATACCAGTATGAGTCAGTGGGAGGTTGATTGAGGGGTGGTGGTGGCTTGGGTCACCGCCCGGCCAGGCCCCGGCGGGCAGTAAGTTGAAGTTGGGTGTGGTGTTCTATGGAGGTAGGGTAGGGAACTGTAAGCTGTAATGCAGAAGTCTTGGCTAGGTGCCGTTTTTATGAATACTCAATATAGGTAAATGATAATAGTAACACTTGGTGGAGTTTTTGTTTCATGATCATAACGATAATGATAGTTACTGCAGGTAAGAATAATATCTCTAGTGTGGAACTTAAGCACGTCACCGTGTTGCTATAACATTCCACACCACCATTAGTCCCCACAAGTCAAGATAGGCTCGTTCCTTCAAGTTAGTCATTGCATATTAATATGGTATTTATTTTGTGACAATGACGCAGAATTGTCAGTAACAACAATGTCCAACATTTGATGAACATTAAAACAGTAGTAGTGGTGTACTAACAGTTGTCATTATAAGTTGTTTCTTGATAGTTCCGACTAAAAGTAATTCATTAAATATTTTTCAATATAATGTGAACCTTTCACAGCCTTTATTGTTCACATTACTTTGTGATCATAGATGGATTGGGTGAGGATGGAAACATAAATCATATATTTAAGGTGTTGGATGCTTCATATGTGTCGGAGCTGATGAATACAGTAGAGCTTCAAGGTGTTGGTTGATTCAGGGTATACATAAGTAAATATTCTGATATTTCACTTTGATACAGATTGACTTGCACCTTACATGTGATTTACAATACCCTATTTACACAAGACAACTTATTTCATTAATATAAATTGAGTTTAGGCCATGACGATATGATGCTAGTGACCACAACTATGCACGCCAATTAATGTGTGTGAAGAGAGAGAGAGAGAGAGAGAGAGAGAGAGAGAGAGAGAGAGAGAGAGATGAATTTCAAGGTATTCGCTACTTTAACTTTAAATGTATGATTTTTTTTTGGCATCCTCGCTCAATCCGTCTATAACCGCTTAGTAATGTCAAAACTGAAGTGTGTGAAAGTTCAATATGTAATTATAATAAATTATTACCTCAGTCGGAGCAGTCAAATTTCATCGTAAAATATCAACAGTCATGACACTACTACTATTGTTAGGTGATCACTCACTCTAGGTTTAATAAGATGTTTGGTTCTTTTCCTGGTATATATTATGCAAGGTCAAGCACTACAGAATAGGGGACCAGAGAACGTAGACTGTTCTCGTCAGTGGTCGCCGGGACTCTCTCGAGGGGACGCGTGGTCTGGCTGCCTGCAGCGATGTTGCCAAATGTGGCGGAGTTATGTGGCGTTGCCAGATCACGTATCCCGTCTCGTAACATAAGCTACATGTATGAGGCATGAGAAATATATGTTATTATATATGTTATATATGTTGTTATACCGAGCCATTGTTTCACATATCCACACCTCCCTCTCCCCTCGAGCGGCGTTTCTGAGCCTTTCCGAACGACGTGGGACATTGGAGGAAGTAGCTACTGGGGTAGTTTCATCAAAGCAAGGGACCACAGGGACATTAGGGAGGGGGTCAACACTGGGGTCTGGTATGGGACGTAGGAATCGCCTGTTGCGCCACCAAACACGACCTCTAGGTAGTCTGACCTCATAGTCTCTGGGGGTCCTGCTGCGGCCCATCACAATCCCAACCTTGTCCCAGCGGTGAGTCGTCGGGTTCTGGATGCGAACATTATCACCGACACTTAGCCTGGGAAGTGGGCGTGCATGTTTGTCGTACTGAGCCTTGGCCTGCTCAGCACGGGCGGCGGCTCGTCGGTCACACTCCTCGGTGCTGTCCTGCCACTCTTTGGAGAACGATGCAGGGTGGGCAGGGACACACGAGCGGAGTGGGTGGCCGTACAACACCTGTGCAGGGGACCTTCCGGCGAAGTTAGGGGTGTTATGGAATTCAAGAAGACCCTTGTCAAACTCCTCCGTGTCGGTATTTCCTGTTGGGGCTGTCTTCATTATCAAGTACTTGACTGACTTGACAGCCACCTCGGTGTGGCCATTGGACTGGGGGTAGTGTGGCGAAGACACCACATGGTGAACGCCCCAGCGTTGTAGGAAGTTCTGGAACTCAGAGCTGGTGAACTGGGGTCCGCCGTCGGTCCTCAGACGGAGTGGAACACCAACATCCCTGAAGTATAGGCAGAACATCCGTGCAGTGTGTGAAGCAGTAGTGTCTTTACCACAGGGGACAACTAGTGGCCATCCAGACAGTCGGTCCGCTATCACTAGGAATGACTTTCCAGCAACTGTGAAGTAATCTGCGGAAACGGACTCGAATGGCCTGGAAGGGGCTTCCTCACTGAGTAATGGTTCTTGTTGTTGGCTGGGCTGCATGATCTGACATGCCTCACACGCTTGCACAGTGTTTGCAATGTCAGCATCAATGCCAGGCCAGAATACAGTCTGCCGTGCCCGTTGCTTTGTTGCCTCGATCCCTCGGTGGCTGTCATGTAGTCTACTACGGATGCAGCATCGGTGGGCAGCAGGGACCACTATCCGTTGACCATAGAGGACCAGCTCCCTGTCTGCATACAGGCTGTCACGAAGCTTCCAGTAAGGGAGTACCGTCTTGTGCAATTCATAGCGGTTACTTGGAAAGCCGGATGTTACGTACTGCAGGAGGTTGGCATACTCTGAGTCTTCTCTGGCTGATTCTCTGATGTCTTGAAGGGTCCTGTCGTTGTCTTGAGGTGCTGACTGTAGAGTGTCTTTTGGGTTGATGGCAGTGTTAGTTACTACACATCTCAGGTACGTCGCTGCTTCGACACACATCGTCTCGTCTTCAGGTGTAGGTTGGCTCACTGGTGCATGTGAGAGGGCATCAGGTATGGAGAGGTTCTTCCCTGCATGCCACGATGCTGAAAAGATGTAGGGTGATACCTTTTCTTTCAGGCGTTGGAGACGTGGGTTTTCGACAGCATCTAGGGTGTAGTTGTTGAGGATGGGGATCAAAGGACGATGATCCGTCAACAATGTGAAGTGTGGTAAGCCTGCAAGGTAAAGCCTACACTTAGACGTGGCCCAAACAGCGGCTAGAAGTTCTAGTTCAATCGTGGCGTATCGCGTTTCAGCATCTGTGAGAAACCTGGAGCCACATTGCATGAGACACATCTGTCCCTGACCATGGTCTTCTAGCATGGCATAGCCTAAACCATTAAGCCTCGATGCATCCGTCTGAAGGATGACTGGTAAGGCTGGGTCGAAGTGTGACAGCACTGGAGGTTGGAGTAGCCTCGACTTAACCCGTTGAAATGCCTCGTTATGGTCCTCAGTCCAGATGAAGGTGCGCTTCGGACTCATTAGGGAGCGCAGGGGTTGGGCAGCAGCTGCGATATCTGTGGCGAATTCTGTCAGCTGATTCACCAAACCCATGAAGGAGCGGAGATCTGTTATGTTGGTGGGAGTGGGAAACTCCTGTGTAGCTCTGACTCTCTCTTTGTCTGCTGTGATACCCGCTGAGGACAGGCTGTATCCACAAAAGTTCACTGATGGTTCAGCAACCTTGAACTTGTCCCTGTTGAGGGTAATACCGTGGTCCCGACATCTCATGAGCATATGGTACACTCTCTTGAGGTGTGTCTGGAGGTCCTGGTCATGAAGAAGGATGTCGTCAACCACCCTAATGCAGTTCTCGATGCCCTGGAGAGTCATGTCACCTCTGAGGCAGTATGCGTCACCCGTGGCGGAGAATCCCATGGGGCCTCTGCAGTGCATGAAACGTCTGTATGGCGTAATGAATGTTGTAAGGTGTTGATCCTCCTCTGCTAATTCCAGTTGCCAGTATCCATGCAGCGCGTCTGCTGTAGTGAAGTAGCGTGAAGAAGGGCTAACACTACGGACAGCTGCAATTGGAGTTGGTGCAGGGTGGGTTGGTCGGGAAACCTGACAATTCAGTTTCGTCAAATCCACTGTGATCCTCACACCGTTATTCTTAGGAACGACGACCAAAGGATGACACCATTCCGTCGGTTCCTCTCCGGCAGGTTTATTAATCCCTTGTTGCACCATACTGTCGAGTTCCTCCTTGACTTGCTGCCGGTATGCCAAGGAAATCTGTCTCGGTGTGTAAATGGCAAAGGGGACCACACCCTCCTTAAGGTGTATCCGCATGGGGGCACCTGACATCGGCTTGAGTGGGGCAGTCTTCAAGTCTTCTTTGGATACCAACACATCCTTAAATGTACGTAAGAAGTACTTCCTTGCCTCTGAAGGTGATGTGATGTTACAAAGAGGTGTCTCTGTACACCTGTTGATGTGCTGGACCTGCACAATAGGCTTGGGGAACTCCTGTGGTACGATGTTCAACTCCTTGCAGTGACTGTACGATAGCAGAGGGGTTGGGACACCCTTGTGCACCTGTATCCTTGCTGTGTACCACTTTTTCCCAAGTTGTAAGGTCGCCTGGAAGTATCCTAGGGCAGGTGACATCTCCGACCCGTCAGCTGTGAGAACAGTGTTGGAAGGTAGAGGTTGGAGGCTGCTCCTAGATACTTGTAATGTGTACATGTGCTTCTCTCCGATGATCGTGACGTCCGCGCCTGTGTCGGGTAGCATGTGAAGACGTGAAGTAGTCTTGCCGTACGTGATGTGTACACAGATAGGAGTAGGAGTGTCGGAAGGAGTCGTGTTGTCTGCACTTATGCAAGCCTGAATCTTGCGTGGTGATGGCTGGTAAGAGTCAGGGGTTGTAACCTCGCTGCTCTTTGACCGGCAATACTTGTCGTAGTGACCAATCTTCCTGCAGGAACGACATTGGGCTTCTCTGGCTGGGCACTTCTCTGCTTTGGCCCAGTGACCCTTACGCCCGCAGTTGCGGCAGGTTGCTTCATTGGCAGGGCACTTGCCTGCGCTGTGGCGGCGTCTACAGTACTTGCACTGGTTGACGGGGGCAGAAGTTGGAGACTGGAAACCCGAGTTATGTTTCTGAGGTTGTGTGTGTGTTTTCTCCTGCTTTTTCTGCTTCTTGTATGTAGAGACAGTGCACATCTGGCTGGGTGTTCCGTGGATGGCGGATGCTGCATTGCGGGCGGCCTCATGAGACCGGCAACAGGTCACAAAGTCTTGCAGGGAGGCCTCCGGGTCGAGAGAGATTAGGCGTTGTACTAAATCTTCGTCTCTGATGCCCATTAACATCACCATTTTCAGCTGAGTCTCTGCACAGGTTACAGGATTACCTGAACAGAAGTCGACTTCTTCAGACAAATTCTTGAGACGTACAGTCTGTTACAGTTCCGACTGGGCCACCCAGTATCGAGAAATCGTAGATGTGGCAGCAGTGTGTGTGTGCTCGAAAATTATATGGATCGTCAACACTCTCCCTCTGTAGTGAACATGACTCTGCCTCAAAGTTCATTCCATAGATGGCGCTGTGTAGTTGTGGAAGGAATGTGGACTGCAGGGTTGCAGTTTCGGGAAACATCTATGCTCGTGCCAATGAGTCATGAGCTCTCAGGCAGAGTGGTTGAGGAATGCTGATATGGAAATTTAGAACCTATATTACACAATGAGTAGGTGAAGCTAAGGTAAAGTTGTTCGTAGCCTGAACAGTGAATATTTCTTCTTAATGGTTATCATGTTTGGCATGCAACATTGCTCAGCCGTTCTGACAGAGCTCACGTCTCGTTGCCACGATTGTTATCTTGTTTTTCTACCAACTAAGATCGGGCAGATAGGTTGTTTTCTTTGTCCATCATATTTTGGTAAGCATAATTTGAGATTACTTTTGATTTCGTATTATATTTGTAAGTCAGGTTACAATGTATTACATGCATAGTAAAATTCCTGCATTGTTAAATAGTTTCTCTCTCTCGTAATAAGAATTTTAAAGTCAACTGTAATTCTCTCTCTCTCTCTGAAATAAACACCATCTTATCTTATCCTATCTCTATTCTAATGAAATCGGACAGAGAGTGAGGACCAATTCCACAGTTGTTCGTTGTGATTTGTTAGCACCCAAACGAAAGAAACTAAACTGTGTAAATGACTTGTGTCTGATTTATTGGAAGCATCTGATGAGTAAAGTATACAGCTATTGTAATAATACAAATGCTCAATTGATAGTTTTGGTGAATAGGAATAATCAGCTTTTGGGAAATAACGAAGCCTTACAAGTGTGTTTGGGGAGGACTCTGACAAAATGACTGTGGAATCAGTCCTGGCTCCCTGACATTCTACGTTAATAAACAAATTAGTAGTGTCGAAATAAGCGATCGTTTTGCCAGTGATAATCAACTCGCATTGATTGTTAACTGGGTTATGTTTGTTTTGAACCCACAGGTGAATGGGGAAGAGGGATCACTCCTAACGACCAAACGTGTGTTTAACCTACTAATAGATTACCCCAAGTTTTGCTAATAGATACATTAATGTGTGCATAGTAGTAGGTGATCTACCAAATTTGCACACCGTTCACATAATGATGGATTTATTCCAGAGATAACGGTGTGTGGCTGTGGAGAAGAGAAGGGCGAAGTCTCAGAAAGTAGCCTAGGTGGGCAAGGTGAACTTCGTTGGAACCCCATAGAGAACGTGTGGGCTAATATGATCAACTGCTGGGAGCCAGAGATGGTGGAGCGGAGACCGGAGGCACTAATGGCTCATACCCAGGCTCAGTGGGAGATGTTCCGCAACAAACCTAACAAATTCGACGCATTGTGGCCTCTGTGCCCGATAGACTGCGTGCCGTCATAGAGAAGGAAGGTGGCTGGACTAGATATTAATTGTCAATGTAAATAAAAAAATCTTTTGTTTAAATAAATGTTGTTGGGTTGTCAAGGATTGTATAACTCCTACTTTGCCTATTTACATTTATAGAGTGTTCCTGTCTATTGAAATTATGAACCTGTAAAGATGACGAAAGTAGAGAATAACCAGAGTTTTATCTTTCCCCCGGCCAACGAAGGTTCAACCGCCGATTTTACAGCTGGTTAGCATATTTCTCGAATTTGGCTGGAGAGCAAGAAGTGCTGGGACGAAATGAAGGAAAATTGCTCCTAATATTTAGGAATAAAAGTAACCATAGGAAATTTTTTAAATAGTCTCATGGTCTTTCCCAGCTCATTTTACCTACTTGACTGCATTTCAACCCAACCATAGTTAATCTAACCTAACTGAACGGATTGCATTGACCAGGTCAGACTTGAAAAATATGCCTCCGAATAGGGGTCCCTCTGAGTGTGCAGCGTGTTTTAAGATGTGATCTCGGGCACGGACGCGAATATTTCATATTTCTTTATAATGCAAGTAAATCTTGGTTTAATCACGTGTTCTGTCTGACTTTTACTAGGTGCTAATTTTCTTTAGGATTATTACACATACAGCATGATATCGGTAATGTCAATTTAGACACATTCTTCTTTAATTTGTGTAGCTAACGTTATCCATTCATTACTTGATGACTCGAGAAAAAGATACACAGAATATGCGAGAGGTATAGTTTCGGAGTAATTTCATAATTCGTAGGATTTATGGTAACGGGTGATACAATAAACAAAGTAATAAAAATCTTTAGGATTTTATCATTATAAGGAGTCGTTACTCTGAAACACTCATCAAATACTGACTGGCAAACTACATTCCTAGCTAAAGTAATGACCCTACGTATCCGTGTGCTCAACCGGTGCCTTCCAGTGAACTTCACCTTGCCCACCTACTTTCCGAAACTTGGCCCGTCTCTTCCCCACAGCCACACACCGTTATCTCTGGAATAAATCCATCATTATGTGAACGATGTGCAAATTTGGTAAAACACCTACTGTTATGCACACACTATTTTTCACTACAAAAGGTTAATTAGCAAAAATCTGGGTAATCTATTAGGAGGTTAAACACACGTTTGGTCGCTAGGAGTGATCCCTCTTCCCCATTCAGGTGTGGCTTCTAAACAAACATAACCCAGTTAATATAGCAATCAATGCCAGTTGATTATCATTGGCATATTGATTGATTGATTGATTGATTTTTGGCGCTGCAACATCGAGATCATATAGCGCCAGAAGAAGGTGATAGAAGAGGTGGGACAGCAAGCAGGAAGGAAATAGAAAGAAAAGAGACAGTTGAATAACTGAAAGAGATTGGCTGGGGCCGAAGGGGCGCCAAAACCCTTAAAGTATTGCCCTCTATCACTACCGGCAATACCCCCCTACGGGGTCTAAAGGAGAAAGGGAGAAGAGGTGGAGATGAGGGAAAGGTGAAGAAAGAACAGGATAAGAAAAGTGAAGAAGTTAGAAGGAGGTGAAAAAGAATCTATCATTGGCAAAAAGATCACATATTTCGACACTTATTTGTTTAACGTAGAATGTCAAGGAGTCAGGGCCGGTCCCACATAGTCATTTTGTTTGTCAGATTCCTCCACAAACACACTCGTAAGCCTTCGTTATTTCCCAAAAGCTGAGTATACCTATTCGCCAAAACTATCAAGCACTAGTATTATTACAATATCTGTAAACTTTACTCATCAGATTAATCCAATAAATCAGTCAAAAGTCATTTACACAGTTTAGATTCTTTCGTTTGGGCGCTAACAAACTACAACGAACAACTGTGGAATTGGTCCTAAATCTCCATACGATTTCATATCTAAATAGACTGGATAAGATAAGATAGTGTTCATTTGAGAGAGAGAGAGAGAGAGAGAGAGAGAGAGAGAGATTACAGTACACTTTAACGTGAGAGAGAAAGAGAGAGAGAGTGAGAAGGAGTATTTAGTAATGAAGGAATTTTACTATGTATGTAATACATTGTAACGTGACTTACAAATAAAATACAAAATCAGAGGTGAACATCAAATAATGCTTACCAAAATATGATGGCCAAAGCAAACAACCTATCTGCTCGATCTGCTCGAGTTGGTAGAAAAACAAGAAAACAAGGCAATGTTGCATGCTATACATGAAATCCATTTAGAAAAAATATTCACTGTTCAGGCTACGAACAACTTTACCTTAGCTTCACCTACTCATTGTGTAATGTAGTTGTTAAATTTCCATAATAGCATTCCTCAACCACTCTGCCTGAGAGCTCATGACTCATTGGCACGAGCATAGATGTTTCCCGAAACTTCAACCCTGCAGTCCACATTCCTTCCACAACTACACAGCGCCATCTATGGAATGAACTTTGAGGCAGAATCATGTTCACTACAGAGGGAGAGTGTTGACGATCCGTATAATTTTCGAGCACACACACTGCTGCCACATCTATGATTTCTCGATACTGGGTGGCCCAGTCGGAACTGTAACAGACTGTACAGTCGGCGGCATAAGTCCTGTCGCCTCACCTGCTTCACCGAGACGCACAGTGTTTATGGACTCGAGAAATACGCATGTTTTCTACACCTAATAATTTCGAGTCTATGAACATTGCGTGCCTCGGTGAAGCAAGTGAGGCGACAGGACTTTTGCCGCCGACTGTACATGGTAGTCCCCAAATGTCTCACCCTGTGCCTGCTTACAACAAAGCAATTCCCGTCTTCGTATGTCTTCATTCCGTTGGCCTTTGAAGTATGCGTGTAGGTTGTCCAATACCTCATCTACTGTGAGTGATGTGTTAGGTGGAATACCTAAGGTATGTTCAAGAACCCTTTGCACATCCAGTGATATTGACATTCGTAGTTGGATGTGTTGTTTATCTTGAGACATTTTCTGCAGGTCAATCATGGTCGAAAAATCTTGCCACCGACGACGCCACTGTCGAAAAACTTGAAAGGAAGCGTCGGCTTGAAGTGTGGGTGGGCTCTGAGTAACAGGTTTTGCGAGAGAAGGTAATACTGTCCCTGCAGTAGGCCCTGGTGCTGCCTGTTGTGAAGTTGCAGATGTACTGGTTGGGACAGTAAATGTGGGAACCGTAGGGTTGAGATTCCGTGGGTGTCCTTTATTTGCTCCTGACGAAGGGGTAGGTGGCGATGAGACAGACTGTACATTACTCTGTGGTGTGACATCTGTGTGACGAGTTGACATGGCTGTAAATAACGTAAGGAGCCGCTCGTTGTCTTCTCTTCTTCTCTCTTGCTCTTCCCTTCTTCTCTCTTGCTCTTCCCTTCTTTTCTCTGCATCTTCCCTTCTTCTCTCAGTCTCTTCCTGCCTCCTCGTATCCTCGAAGTAGCGTAGGAGATGCAAGACTTCGGAACTAGCAGGAGGTCCAGTGTAGTAAGGCGTGAGTTGTGGCGATGTGTGAGAGGGGGCCGGGGCGACGGGGCGATTCCCCCACGGGGCTCGGGGCGAAATCGTTGTCTTCCTCCAGAAGTGTGAGTTGTGTGGGCTCGTCGGAATCCACATTTTCGAGTGGAGTTGTCATGGTGGAGGAGTCCGAAGTGTGTTATACCCAGGAATTAATAACACCAAAAGTTTCCCACTAATAACACCGAGTTACTGTACAAACGGTGCGTGTGGGTGTGTGTGTGTGTGTGTGCGTGTGTCTGGTAACAGTCGTTGTCATGGAGACCGTCAGTGCTGTGTGGTGGTGGTGGTGGCCTGCTGGTCTGAGGCGCCCGTTGCCAATTCTCGCCAGTCACTGAGTAGGAGACTGTACCATTGAAGGTGCTCGATTTCTGATATTGTTAGGGGGAATCAGTAGCATTACACAATACCAACATCTTAGAGAATCTCCCTTTAATTAATACAGTAGGCCCTCGATATAAGATGATTAAATTTAGCACTATATCCTTTCACTATATCCTTTCACTTTGATTCCTTTAAAGTCTAAAGTATGCCAGGAAACAGGACTATATTTGTCAAAATAATGTGTTCGTTTGTTGCTTGGAATTGTTTGGAGGAATCAATTACTCCAGATTTACCAACACTGTACAGCCCTTTTAATTAACACAGGCTCAGTAAATACCTTACAATATATACAGTAAGCCCTGGATATACGATGACTGAATATAGCACATTCATGCATTTACCACATACTCAGTAAATCCCTTTTATATACAGCAGGCCCTAACCAAATCAGTAACCAAACCTAACCTAATCTTTCCTACTCTTTCCTAATCCCACCTAATCTCACGGAACCGAACCTAACCTAACTAATGTAACCTAACCTAATGAAACCTAATCTAACCTAACCTAACCTAATCACAATTCCCTTACATTCCCACACAGGTTAGCGAGTGTCTCGACGCCTAGAACGAGCCTGTCTAAGAAGAATTGGAAGGCTTCTGATTCCTCCAAACTGTGCCGGAAACGGACAATCACAGTGGTATTCCGATGGATCTGTTGTTCGGTGGCATAGTTTGGAGGAATCAGAAGTCCTAAAAGTTGACCCCTCCCCAGTTAAGGAGACGAGACTGCATTGTTGGTAAATTGGAAGGCTAGTGATTCCTCCTAACTATGCCACAAAACAGTCGTCCTCAGTGGCACTCAAAGGGCGTCTGTTGTTTGGTGATATAGTTTGGAGAAAACAGTAGCCCTCCAATGTATCAAATGAAGCTTTCCCCTTAATTGGTGGCGACTGAATTAATACTATAATTCGGAAGCTAAAGAATTGATCCATAAGTTGGTAATATACTTTTGGTACAGTAGAGCCTCTTGATTCCTCTAACAAAAGCCAGGAAACAGGATCAGAACAACAAAAATAATGGTGGTCTGTTGCTTGGAATAGTTTGAAGGAATCAGTTGCTCCAGAATGACCCATACTGTATTATCTCCTTAATTTAAAAAGAAATTGAAAAATCTATGTTTTGAAATTAATCAGAAAAAATTAATGAATAATCAATAAATATAAACAATTGGAAATTGATAGTAATTATAACTCATTGCAATATTGGTATTGTTTGAAAGTATATCTATATTGTATTTGTTACAAAATTTAAGAGTAATGTAACTGTAATTCATTGTCATATTTTTGTATGTTTATCAAATGTGTATTAGTTATGAAATTAATTGTTTAGAGAGCAATAAATGCAAACAGGACTGTCACTCTGCCTATGAGATATGTTTATTATGTATATATACATTTATGGGGGTAATATATACAGTGTTGGTGCAGCTGATTCCTCCCTCCTAATGTATCGGCTGAGGGGGTCCCCGTAAGAATTTTTTGTACCCTAAGTTCAACCTCTAATTCATAAACTAGACCATCTGGGGTGTCATAAAAATGAGGGTAGACTTTTGGCATGATGGTCAGTTGGCCAAAATTCAAGGCTTTATACGAGGCAACTTTGGCAAAAACCGGACCTAAAATTAGGGGTGAAGGAAATTCAATGTTGCATATCTCGGTCCTGAATTACTTTGAATAAATGAATGACCACTCAAAATATTTGTATTTGAAAATTCTACAAGATGATATATGATACATGACATTATATTTGATATGTAGGTCACTTGAGGTCAAAAGGTCATGAAAATTTGCATTTGCTGAAAATCTGAGTACCCCAGCAATATTCGTCTTTCCACCTCAAAAGCAAAACAATTTTGAAGATTTTTGAGTTAAATCTTTTACTTTGGGCTTTAGTAAATATATCCCAACAACCCATGTTTCATTATTATCCATAATATAGTATCTACTAAGTGGCCTGCTACCCTGCCCAGTGACGATATCCCCACTCAGCGCTCACGAACCAGGGATACCACAAAGAGACAGCATTCACCTGATAAATACACCAGTCCAACTAATTCAGCACGTACTATAGTCTATTCGAACGATCGGTGCATCTGGGGCCGGATACTCAAAACAATTTAGGAATTCCTATCTCAGTTAGGAATTCCTAACTTCCCCAGTCGAGCTAGGAACTCATACTCAAAGCAATATCGACACTGTGGGACGCCATTTTTATTGTTCCTAAATCGGTTGGATTTAGGAAGACCTCCAAGGCCTTCTAAGTGAGTTAGGAACTCCGTCACCGTAGAAAAGTTGTGAAAATTGATAGCGCGACACTTGAAGTCACCAAGTGACACCAACACAAACGTGTTATTTTGTTGTTGTTGGAGAGGCAAGAGAGTGAAGAGACTAGTGCAGTGATGGAACTTTGGTTTGCCTACGAAAATAGGTGTCAGCTAAGGCATGAGAGAGTCTACAGGGATATGCTAGACCCTCTACATCATAGTGATGAACACTTGCTGCGCTACTATAGATTTCCTAGGCATGAAATAATACATTTGTGCCAGGAACTGGAACCACACGTTGCTCGACCCACTAGAAGGTCTCATGCGATACCAACACGTACTCAAGTGTTAGTGACTCTACGATTGTTGGCGAGTGGGACCTTCCAAAGTGTAATTGGGGATACAGCAGGAGTGACACAAGCAAGTGTGAGCAGAGTGGTGAACTCAGTGGTGCATATATTATCAGAAAAAGCAATGTTTTTTCATGAAAAGGATTCTATTTGCAGTTGTCTCACTGTGGCTGTGACTTAACTAAGATGTCTTTTTTGTTTTTATTTACCTCTGAGTTGGATCATGAGAAGGCAAGTTTTTTAAAACTTTTTTAATTAATGCTCACATTAACAATTCTTCAATATATTTATCCAGTAATAAAATTTTTAAAAAATGTATCCTGTATATATCTATATTTCCTTAGCCTACATAATTAAGCCTAAAAGTAGCACACACAAAAATAACCCTTAGTTACATAAAGTATCACATTTTGTTTAAAGGAAAAAATAAATAAACCTGAGTTGACACAGTATCACAGTTTCTGCAAAGGCAAAATATGTATAACACTTCCACTGTGCTAGTGGAGATGTGCAGGCAAGTAAAGAAGACAGCACTAAATATACAGTACAGCCTACCGTGCATTGGTCCCACACCATATGATTAATGTAAGGGAAAGTTTGGAGTAAAGATTGTAGGTTGGAGAGGAGGGATGGAGGAGAGACTGAGCTTGAAAAGATGGATGGAGAAGAGATTGTAAGTTGGAGGATGGAAAAACCTAACCTAATCATGCAGTGATTTTAAATCAGAAAAATATACAAAACTGCACTAAGCTTAAAACAAAGATATATAATTATATGGTACACAATGACATTGATTTCATGTGTAATGCTGACTTTAAAAAATAAAATAAAATACTGTAACACAGGAGGAACATGACACACAAGAACAAATCATAAATTAAGCATATTATTGGCACACAACCATACTTCCTGAGATATATTGGTATTTATTGAAAGAATTACCGTTTTGCAGCAGTGTTGCCAGATCCGGCTGGGTGCCAGTATTTTACCCCCGTTATTTATTGTACTTTACCACGGTTATTTCCCGGTAGTTTGCCCAGGTTAGGTCCCAGTAGTTTGGGTATTATTACAGAATAACTGTTTTTTTGGCTAGGATCGCGCAGTGTTACCACATCTGGCTAGGTCCCGGAAATTTGCCCCAGTCACTTTATGATAGTTTACACTGGTTATATCCCGGTATTTTACCCAGGTTAGGTCCCGGTAGTTTGCCCAGGTTAGGTCCCGGTAGTCTGCTGTGGTCTAGGTTAGGTTAGGTCAGGTCAGGTAAGGTCAGACTAATTTCCAAATTATGTTTGTAAAACATATGTGATTGGTTGATGATAATGCTCGTTTAAGGGCTCCTAACTTTAACGACGTGTGATTGGCTGTCCAAACTTCTCATATTTCAGATGTTTTGATCAATTATGCCTTATATAAAGTATCTGACACGTTATTATGTTTTAAATATAACAAATATTATTATATAATTGCCAAATTACAAGCAAAAACTGTACATAATAGGAAAAATACGGCTGGTTGTTCATTAGGCTACGGAGTTACTGCATCGTTCGAATCCATTCATTTAAGGTCATGACACACCGTAAATATAAATGAAAGCAAAGTGAATACATGCTATTTTTTGTAATTTTGATTATTTTTAAAAAGATTCAATACAATTTGAAAATCTACAGCCGCCAATAGCCTCACGAAGTAACTAAAGAAATTAAGTATAACGACCAAGTCATGGCTACGACGGAATAACGGACAGTGTTGGCAGGAAGACGAACACCACCTTTCTCTCTCGTGTTGACAGTCGGCCAGTTGCTTCTCGCTTTTTACTCATATTTAGGTAAGTTTCTGTATTTGTAGGCGTCTCATCAAATGCTATTTGGCAATTATATAATAATATTTATTATATTAAAAACATAATAACATGTCAGATACTTTATTTAAGGCATAATTGATCAAAACATCTGAAATATGAGAAGTTTGGACAACCAATCACACAGCGTTAAAGTTAGGAGCCCTTGAACGAGCATTATCATCAAATCAACCAATCACGGACGCAGAAACAGAAACCTGCTAGGAACTGTTATGACTAAAATTTATGACATTCTATAAGTACCACCCCAGGGGTGGAATGTAAACAATAACAAAGACTCGAGCGCTGTTTTTAAAGCAGCCAGCCACTACCACTACCAATACCACTAATACACCATTACCACCACTACCATATCACACACATACATACATACCTTGTGTCTACCTTTCCATTACTACCATTACCACAACTACCACCACTACTACTACTACTACTACCTCTACTACTACTACCACCTCTACTACTACTACTACTACCACTACCACCTCTACTACTACTATACCACCACCTACTACCACCACTACCACCACCTACTACCACCACTACTACCACCATCTACTACCACCACTACCAGCATGAACACTACTCTCACTGCCATCTCACACTACTCTCACACTGCCCTCTCATACTACTCTCACACTGCCCTCTCATACTACTCTCTCATACTACTCTCACACTACTCTCACATTACTCTCACATTGCCCTCTCACACTACTCTCACATTGCCCTCTCACACTACTCTCACATTGCCCTCTCACACTACTCTCACATTGCCTTCTCACACTACTCTCAAATTGCCCTCACACTACTCTCACACTGCCCTCTCACACTACTCTCACATTGCCCTCTCACACTACTCTCACATTGCCCTCTCACACTGCCCTCTCACACTACTCTCACATTGCCTTCTCACACTACCCTCACATTGCCCTCTCACACTGCCCTCACACTACTCTCACACTGCCCTCTCACACTACTCTCACATTGCCCTCTCACACTACTCTCACATTGCCCTCTCACACTACTCTCACACTGCCCTCTCACACTACTCTCACATTACCCTCTCACATTGCCCTCTCACATTGCCCTCTCACACTACTCTCACACTGCCCTCTCACACTACTCTCACACTGCCCTCTCACACTATCACATTGCCCACTCACACTACTCTCACATTGCCCCCTCACACTACTCTCACACTGCCCTCTCACACTACTCTCACATTGCCCTCTCACACTGCCCTCTCACACTACTCTCACATTGCCCTCTCACACTACTCTCACATTGCCCTCTCACACTGCCCTCACACTACTCTCACAATGCCCTCCCTAGGCTGACACACACTATGTGGTTGTTGTTGTTCGGCCATGACAACTATGGCTGATTCATAAGTCCTTATGACACCTCTTGACAAGTCATAGCGCGAGACCAACTTATGACTGATTCATAGCGCTTATGACAGATTCATAGTGCTTATGACAGATTCATAACTCTTATGAATTATTTATGATAAATATCCGCCATCTTGGAGGCTTATGACATTTTCATAGCGCTAAGACATTCTATAAGTACCACCCCAGATGCACCCATCGTTGGACTAGACTATAGTATATCAGAAGACCATGACCCTACATCCCCACACTCTCCACCCAAATCTCTGGAAAGAATGGCTTCACCTTTGGGAGGAGGAGGCTGGAGACACCAGCCAAACAGGGCAGTACTCCTCGGGTGGACACTGGACTGGTGATAGGGAGGGTTGGAACTCCCGTTTCACCTGTCTGTCCACCTTTGCTGATCTTTTTCGTGTCTCACATACACTGAGAGTAGTCCAACATACTCCCAAAGACATCACTCTCTTCCTATTTTTACAATATAAACACCACACTCTTTGTCCAAATACATATCCCCCCAAAATTAAATAAATATAAAATTATGAAGAAAATTAAATATCAAGCCTCGGAGGTCCCTGGGGATGGGCCAGTAAACTTCCCTCGGCCTGGACTTTTTGTTGACGACCCCACGAGATGCCCTGGACCATTATCTGACTCACTCTTTATAAACTTCTGCAACATTCGTGGCCTTTCCTCCAACTTCTCTTCGGTTTAACACCACCTCTTCTCCGCTAAACCTCATCTTCTCTTCCTCACCGAAATCCAGATCTCAGCATCAACTGAAAGCAACCCCTACTCTGTCTCCTCTTACTTTCTCTATCCTCCGTTTCGTTCCAATGGTGGCTGTTGCGTATACGTACACAAGGACCTCACTTGTTCTCGTGTTCCCGAACGTGACTCTTCTGAACTCTCAACCCTCTGACTTTGGCTAATCTGCTACTCTCAAACTAAATACATCTGTGATGTATATCTCTCTCCTAACTCTACTGACTACCAAAAATTCTTTGACTATCTTACCCCAAAAGTGGAACAAATTCTATCCCATTCTCCTTTCTCAGAAATCTCCATTTTAGGAGATTTCAATGTTCACCAACGCCTTCGGCTTTCATCTCCTTTCACTGATCCACCTGGTGAACAAGCCTTCATCTTTTCTATCCTCAACGACCTAGAGCAGTTAATTGTGTACCATACCCGTATTTCAGACCGCCTCGGATATCAGCCCAATATCCTTGACTTATTCCTAACCTCTCATCCTTCTGCTTATACTGTTGAACTTTTCTCTCCATTGGGCTCCTCCGATCACAATCTTATTTCAGTATCCTGTCCTATCGCTCCAGTAAGACCTTTGGACCCTCCCGGGAAGCGGCGTCTGTGGCACTACAGCGCTGCCAACTGGAATGATCTGAGGCAGTACTTTCAAGATTTACCATGGAATGATTTTTGCTTTCGTGACCGGGGTCCCTCTGAGTGTGTTGCATGCATCTCGGAGGTGATCCTATCAGGCATGGAGGCATACATTCCATATTCTTTCCCTCATACTAATTCAAGAAACACTTTGTTTGAGGTACCCAGAATTTCGAAGTCACCCTTGAAAATTTCGTTTTATATTTTTTGGTATGTAAAGGAAAATGATTTTATGGCCGATTGAATGGTGCAACTATTATATATATAAAAAAAATCTAAGGGTCGAGTTTTTCTTATTATAAAAAATTGGTCCGTGAGCGACAAATTCTCGCGCTTCGTCAGGTGGTTGCAATAACTGCAAAAATTGCAAGAATGCTCCTAGAATGTGTGTGGGTTTTTTTTTGTGCTCCTTAGAAAATGTGTTACTATTTTTATTTAGCAAGAGTGTGGAATTGGTAACTGTTGTTGTTTACTTCAAATCCAGCATTCCAGTAGCCATTTTGTGAAGTTTTGGGAGTGACTCATTGTGGACTGTGAGTGTGGACTGTTTTTCCAAGTGTGGACTGTTGGGTTTTTCTCTGGACAATGCCTAAGAAGTCTCAGAGACTTGTAGGTTTGCTAGAGAAGTCAAGGAAGGGTGTCTTGGCCAGACAGAGCAAGAGAGATGGAAGCCCACCTCTACCTAAGCCACTATCTCAACCTCAACCTCCTCAACCGAGCTCAGTAAGTACTTTTAGCTAACCTTACACGGTGTTATTTTGTATAATGATTGCAAGAATGTACATATTTAATTTTTTTGTTTGTAATGAAAACCAATAATATTAATAATAATTATAATAATAAGTGTATTATATAGTAATTTGCTGAGGGCTATCCTTCCAAGTGTATTGTATTCCAAGTGTATTGGACCCAACTGTGTATTTCATATGTTATGTACTGTACAACTACATTACATTTTCCTGTAAGTTACATTATTCTAACACAACGTTACAATTCTTACAGAATGAAGAGTCCACACCTGAGGAGAGAGAGGGAAGTCCACCACTACCCACCACCAGCAGTTCTACAGTTCTTTCACAATTAGTAAGTACTTCTAGCTATCATTACATGGTGTTATTTTGTTGAATACATAATTTGTTTTTTGTTACTGGTACTGTAATGGCAAGTGTATTGTATTGTATTGTATAATAATTATATAGTACAGTAATATTATACTATCCAACTGTGTATTTCATATGTGATACTGTTTAGCTACAGTACTGTATTGTATAGTAATATTATGCTATCCAACTGTGTATTTCATATGTGTACAGTACATTATTTTTACACAATCCATCTCTTACAGAGTGACAGTGAAGAGTTTTCAAGCCAGTCCTCTTCTACGAGCCACTACAGCCAATCTGCAGTACCTTCTGAACTAGTAAGTATATGAGGAAATTGCTGTTATATTCTCATTATTATTATTGCTTTTGTATTACAATATTGAATAAAAAATTAACAGTATTATAAGTTGCAAGTGTACTGTATAATATTATGCAACTGTATTTATATCTGTACTGTAGACAGTATAATTTGTTAGATTATTTTTAGATTATATACAGTTTCAAGGTTACACTCCCATTTACTCTTATAAAATTAGATTATTTTTACACAAGTGTATTCATAGTAGCTGTTTTTTACAGTTCACGAGGTTGAGCCCCTTTGGATCTACCTGGTGCTCGACAGGAAGCAGCGGATAGCGAGTTTCTCATCGTTCGTAGACAGGAGCTGGTTCAGCTTCTGAGGCAAGCTGGAGCTGTGTGTAAGGACTGCATGATGGAGTACAAGCTTGTGGTAAACAATACAGGGATTGATAATGAAATGGAGTTGGAGTGTTTGTGCCCAGTCCCTACCTCTCTCAGCCCGACAACTGTTGATGTTCCCCAAGAATTTAGAAGACACAGAAAGTACTTCTTGGAAGGAAATATTACCCTTGTATACCATTTCATCCTTTCCAACCAAGGTTATGCAGAGTTTGACAAACTAGCAGGGATGCTTCAGCGGCTATCTATTCCCTCCATATCCTTCCATAATATTGCGAAATACATCTATAGGCACCACACAGACTATTTCAATAAATGTAATATCACAGCCCACCAAATTGTAAAGGAGCACTACAAGAAGCACTAAGAGGACAGAATTCCCAGTGACAGTATGGCAAACATCGATGTCACGTTCGACGGGTCATGGATGAAAAGAGACCACAAATCCCACGTTGGTGTTGCCTTTGTCGTAGAGGTCGACTTGGGAGTTGCCTTGGATTGCGTGGTATTGTCCAACTGGTGCTCCATGTGTGCTCTCAAGAAAAAGCGCTCTCCCGACACCTTTGAGGAGTGGAAAAGAACACACCAATGCCAAAAGAACTTTGATGGAAAGTCGGGGGCTATGGAGGTAGAAGGTGCAGTACGACTATGCAAACGTTTAACGCAGCTTGGCTTCCGTTACGTAACCTTCGTCGCTGATGGGGACTCCGCAGCTTACAAGGCTGTCTGTGCCTTGAATGACAGCAAAGGACCTTATAACATCCCTGTGAAAAAAGAACAGTGCGTCAACCACGTCAGCAAGCGAATGGGTACACGGCTTCGAAAAGTCAAGAGAGAAAGCGTCACTCCGGTACATACAAAAAAAGGCTAGACCTTAATGAGGAACCAACTTGATAGTGCCAAGAAGCTGACTGACTCAGTTATAGACAAGCTGACTTCATATTATGGAATGGCTATTCGAAAGAACATCAACACTGACGAAGAAACCATGAGGAGGGCAGTCTGGGCCTCATTCCTCCATTCGTCGGGTAACAGAGATTCTTCCCATATGTTTTGCCCCAAAGGAAAAGAGTCTTGATGTTGGTGGAGGGTGGCTCAGGCTGAAAGGAAGACTGTACAGAAAACACCTCTGCTCTCTGGAATTCCCTTCGAAAAGATGAATGTGATACAGTCTTTGTATGCCGACCTTGCCAGCCCAGAATTACTACAGAAATGCCTGAAGGGCAGGACTCAAAATGTGAACGAGTCCTTGCATGGAAGGGTATGGAAGAAAGTCTCAAAAGACAAATATGCTGGACTATTCAGAACTACTTTTGCTTGTGAAGCCACCATCCTAAATCACAACTTCAAAAAAGATCTCCACTTTCTGTCATCCCTTGGTTTTCCCGTCTCACAGCACAGTCTTGATGTACTGCACCGCCAGGACGGAGTCACCAAGAGGAGCATGAGACAATCAAGCACCCCTAGAAAGAGGAGGAAGGTGGTGGAAACAAAAGCTGATGATAGTTACAGTTCTGGGGCTCACTAACTGGTGGTGTAACTTTCGGAGCTCATATCTCAGAACTGTCTTCACTACAAATTTGAACTGTAACTCCTCCTAGAGTTGTGAACCAATTTTTATTGTTTTTCTTTTCTTTTTTAAATTATAGTGCAAAGAACTGTGGTGAAGAAATTGTAATATGTTGTGTAGAAATAGCAATATGTGTGAAAAAAGGGAAAACAAATTTGAAAATCTTTGACGTTTTTTATGTATTTTGAATAAATTAACCAAAAATAAAATTTGTGCTTGATGGAAAAAAGAACGACCATAGAGCTGTTTGTAATTTGACTAAGAATCATGTGTAAAAAGGAAAAACTTGTAGATAAAAGATTTGTAATGTAGTTACAGTTTTTTTTTTTACGAAAAATTTCCAAAAATCCAAAGAAAATATTCATAAAAAAAAATATGCAAGCAAACCAAACAAAATTTGGGGAAAATATTGTATGTATGGTCATCAAACTTCTGATAAAGCTTTAAGTAGATTGGATTTTTTTTTTTTTTTTTTTTTTCGTAACTACTTAATCACGCTTGTTCTACTGCTGTCCACAACAAGGAGGAAGCTTTCAGACTGTACCGACGCCTTCAAACTGATGAATCTCGTGCTCTGTATATTTCTGCCCAGAATTGTGCCAAATCAGTTCTCCGACTAGCCAAAAAATCCTTCATCCGTGCCAAATGCAATAACCTGTCCAACTCGTCCACCTCTTGTTCTTTCTGGCATCTAGCCAAAAATCTCTCCAGTAACTTTACTTCTTCCTCTTTCCCTCCTCTCATCCTTCCTGATGAAAATGCTGCCATCTCTTCATCTGATAAAGCTGAACTCTTCTCTCAAACCTTTGCCTCTAACTCCACTCTGGACGATTCCGGTACTGTTCCTCCAACTCCGCCCTCCTCTGACTTACTTATGTCTGTCATCAGAATCTCTTCAAAGGACGTATATTCTGCCCTCTCTGGACTTAACACTCGGAAGGCGTATGGGCCTGATGGAATTCCTCCGGTTGTGCTCAAGAACTGTGCTTCCATGCTGACACCCTGACTAAGCAAACTGTTCCGTCTATGTCTATCATCTAACAATTTTCCTTCTTTCTGGAAGTTTGCTCTGATCCAACCTGTTCCGAAGAAAGGTGACCGTTCCCAACCCTCCAACTATCGCCCCATTGCCTTGACCTCATGTCTATCTAAAGTCTTCAAATCTGTTCTTAACTCCAAAATTCATAAACACCTTACTCGCTATGATCTTCCTTTCAGATCGTCAGTATGGTTTCCGTCAGGGACGCTCTACTGGCGGTCTTCTCTCCCTCCTTTCTGATTCATGATCATCCTCTATTCTCTATTCGGAACTTTGGTGAAACCTTTACTGTTGCCCTCGACATATCCAAAACTTTTGAGAGAGTCTGACTGAAAGGCTTAATCTCAAAACTGCCCTCATTCAGTTTCTATCCCTCTCTCTGCACCTTTATCTCTGATTTCCTTTCTGGCCGTTCTATAGCTGCTGTTGTAGATGGTCACTGTTCATCTCCCAAATCTATTAATAGTGGTGTTCCTCAGGGTTCTGTTCTATCACCCACTCTCTTTCTCCATTTCATTAATGACCTTCTTACCTGTACCTCTTCCCCCATCCACTCCTATGCTGATGATTCCACCCTACACTATTCCACTCAGTTTGACAACCGCCCATCCCAGCAGCTCCTCTCCACATCGCGAGGTGATGCAGTAGCATGCCTGATTTCTGATCTCTCCCTCATTTCCAACTGGATCAGAGAGAACCTTGTGGTTTTAAATGCCTCTAAAACACAGTTCATTCATTTTTCAACTAGTACTAATCTTCCTGTTGACTATTCTCTCTCCTTCAACGATACACGACTTGATCTTTCTCTTTCCCTTAATATTCTTGGAGTCTCTTTCTCTTACAATCTCTCCTGGAGATCATTTTACCTCTCTAGCTAAAACCGCCTCAAAGAAGTTGGGTGTGCTGCGCAGATTCCGTGAATACTTCACCCCCACACAGTTACTGTCTCTGTACAGGGGTCTCATCTGCCCCAGTATGGAGTATGGCTCTCATGTGTGGGATGGCTCAACCTTCACAACACTCATGGACATGGTGGAATCAAAGGCTTTTCGTCTCATCAACTCTCCCCCTCTTACTGATTCACTACAACCTCTCTCTCTTCTCCGTAATGTTGCATAACTTTCTCTCTTCTATCGCTATTACACTGCATGACATTGCTCTTCTGAACTCTCTGAATGTATGCTTCCTCCATTTAGGAGAGCATGCAACACTCACCAAGCCTCTCATTCTCACCCCTTTTCTGTCCAACTCCCTAATGCAAGAGTTAACCGGTACTCTCAATCTTTCATATACACAACTGGTCAACTCTGGAACACTCTACCTTCATCCATCTTTCCACCTTACTACGACTTATATTCCTTCAAATGCAATGTGTCTAGGCATCTCGAACGAAATTGGACATGATTTTGGACCACTTTCTCACTGTACTATGCAGGTGGGGATAACGATTGGGCTCAGCCTTTATTCCCCATCTTTCTAGAAAAGAAAAAAAAAGATGAGTGAGCCGTCATCACCATCAGTGTCCCCTGAGAGACCACAAAGGAGAAAGAGTTCACAGGCAGAGAAAGCTGCTCCAGACACCCGTTCCACCTCTCCTGATAAGAAGTCTTCAAAAACTCCAGATAGAACATCACCAACAAAGACAACCCGTCCGTCCTCACCTGAGAAGAGTTCTAGGCATGGGTCTGTAGAGAAACTAAGTACCTCAATGAGAGATTATTCATCCCCATCCACAGAAGGTAAACAACTGCCTCCCAGCAAAGGGGAGCCCATGAGTAAAGTAAGACCAGAATGATAATCTTTTTGAGACTGAATGGTTCTAGGGAAGCTTCACCAATCAAATCCCATCCTGTATCTCCCTCCAAATCATTGGCTTCTCCATATACATCCTCCAGAGGTAGCTAACCTGTCAAATCTAATAGCTCAGGGTGTGTAATGTACTAATAGGGTTTACTGTACACAAAATAATTAAAAACAGTACACTACATACTTATATTATAACAACAGTGCAAAACAAGGGATTACTGTATACATATATGCATACAGCTTCCTCCACTTCACAATATATTTCCCCAATGTTCATTAATTTTATGCACAGTGTCCCCCTCTACCCTTTCTGAACCCACCCCACCCCCTCTGCTTCTTACTGACTTTTTATTTCCAGTTTACTTCAGTCAGCATACAGCTTCTTACCCTTCCCAATATAATTCTCCAATGTTGATTTTATTGCAAAGATCTGGTGAACACATCCTCTCCCCTTTCTGAACCCTGTACTTCTTACTAACTTTATTCCCACTTACTTCAGTCATCTCTCAGTAAGAACCTTCCCATACACCTTCCGTCACACTAAGAAGGCTTTTTCCACTATAGCTACCATACTCATTCCTACTGTAACGACTGGTACTGTCCTGACCAAATATATAATTACCGGTGAAAATGAAAATAAAAAAAATGTACTGTCATGAAATCTGGTAACACTGTAGTAAATGTGGCACCACTGGAGTAGGAGTTGAGGTGTGGTACCACTGGAGTAGGAGTTGAGGTGTTAGATGGAAAGCACCGGGGAGCTCAGTGTGCTGGAGAGATTCGGGTCAGCTGGTGTACCTGTCTGTGGTCTCCTACATGGGTGTCTAGCTAGGTATGTGACTGTACAGGCATATTACATTGTGTTCATATTGTATTTGAAAATGTCTAGCTTTTTATCAATTATTGTTCTGTGTTGTTGTTGTACTTACTGAGTTGCTATTTTTATTTGCTGTCATACTTATTGTTTGCCATGCATTTTTGCTGTTATGTTGTTTTTGTGTTGCAGCTGTGTAACATGGATTTTTATACAAAGTAAAACCTAGAGATAGGTTTGTGTTTCTTTAACACTTCAATTTACTTTGTATAAAATTATCCTGTTGGCTGTGATCTACACACCAACCACCATGGAGCGGTTGCTTCGACCCAAGAGATTTGACTTCGACCCCAGTTCATCAGCAGCACCACAAGAGTGGAGACACTGGTTCATGACTTTTGAGAACTTCCTTGGAGCCTTACCTCAAGAAAACCAGAACAAGTTGAGTCTTCTTATTAACTTCATCTCACCGAGAATTTATGAAACCATCTCTGAGTGTACTACTTACAATAGTGCTATAAATAATTTGAAATCCCAGTACGTGAAGCCTACGAATGCAGTGTTTGCTCGACATCGTCTTGCGACTCGTCGTCAGCAGTCAGGTGAATCTTTAGACGAATATCTCCTGGCCTTGAAAACATTGAGCAAAGATTGTGTGTTCAAGGCTGTGACGGCAACTCAGCATTGCGAAGAATCTATCAGGGATGCGTTTATTAGTGGTCTGCAGTCTTCACTGATTTGGCAGCGGTTATTAGAGAACAAGACCCTGGATCTAGCCACTGCTGTTGATCAAGCAAGAGCTCTAGATTCGGCTCAGAAGAATTCGGACTTGTATAGTGCTACCCAACCCTCCCGTGTTTTGAGTGCTGCTACGCAAGATACTGTGGGGGAAGTCTACGTGGAGTCACCCCCGATAGTAGCTGTAGTCAAGGGAAAGTGTTTCTTCTGTGGGAATTCAAGGCATCCCCGTGCCAGGTGTCCGGCACGTGAGTCGATTTGTCACAAATGTCAGAAAAAGGGACACTTTGCCAAGGTGTGTCGTGCTACATCGACTACTACCACTGCCAGTGCAGCTACAACTGTCAGTGATGACCGTGTGACGCTAGCATCTGTAACGTCTGCAGCTACTCCAGGAGTATTATCAAAGGCTGTTGCTAAAATTACCATCAATGGGACTGAAGTGGAAGGACTTATTGATAGTGGCAGCTCTGATAGTTTCATCCACCCTGACATAGTTAAGCGATATGCCTTAAGTGTTCACCATTCGCAGTGTGCTGTTTCAATGGCAACTTCGACCCTCTCAGCCCAGACGTCAGGATACTGTCAAATGAATCTTAATGTGAATGGTAGGGACTACCACGAAATGCGTTTAGCTATACTTCCTCAGCTGTGTTCAGATGTGATATTAGGTCAAGACTTTCAGAGACTTCATGATAGTGTTACTCTGAAGTATGGTGGTGACCTGCCTCCTCTTGTTATATGTGGACTCAGTGAGTTGCGTGTGGATCCCCCAGAGTTGTTCGCTAATCTGTCAGCTGATTGTCATCCCGTGGCTGCCAAGTCCCGTCGCTATTCATACGACAATCGGAAATTTATCAAAATGGAAACGCAGAGACTATTAAAAGAGGGTATAATAGAACTTAGTAACTCCCCATGGCGTGCTCAAGTCGTTGTTGTTAAGAGTGAGTCTCGAAAGCGACGCCTAGCTATTGACTATTCCGAGACAATTAACCAGTTCACACTTCTGGATGGATATCCTCTACCTCGTATTGATGACATGGTCAATCAGATTGCTCAGTATCGTGTTTTTAGTACCATAGACCTCAGAAGTGCCTATCATCAAGTTCCAATTAGAAGTGAGGATAAGCCATATACGGCATTTGAGGCTGGGGGAGGTCTTTATCAATTTACTAGAATCCCTTTTGGAGTCACAAACGGTGTAGCTTGCTTCCAGCGTATTATGGATTCCATTATCAAAGAAGAGAATCTCATTGGGACATATGCTTACTTAGATGACGTTACAATATGTGGTGTGACACAAAAGGATCATGATGCTAATCTGCAAACATTTCTTGAGACTGCTAAGGCTAGGAATGTAAATTACAATGAGGAAAAATGTACATTCTCGACAAAAACGCTCAGAATCCTTGGTTATATAGTAGAAGACGGAGAAATACGTCCAGACCCTGAACGACTCCAACCTTTACGGGATTTGCCCGTACCTCGGGACATAAAGTCACTTCGTAGAACTCTTGGCCTCTTCGCCTATTATTCTCAGTGGATATACAATTTTTCTAGCAAGATTCGTCCACTGAGCCCTACCACAGCATTTCCAATAACAAAGGAAGCAGAAGTTGCATTTTATGGCCTCAAACAAAACATTGAGGACTCTGTTGTGAAGGCAATTGATGAGTCTCTCCCTTTTTCAGTCGAGACTGACGCTTCAGACATAGCCCTTGCTGCAGTCCTGACTCAAGGGGGACGTCCCGTAGCATTCTACTCACGAACATTTCAAGGGTCTGAGAAACGACATGCTTCTGTTGAAAAGGAAGCTCAAGCAATTATTGAAGCAGTTCGCCACTGGAGACATTATTTGGCAGGCAGACGTTTTACTATACAAACTGACCAACGTTCTGTATTTTATATGTTCGACAAACAGCATAAGAACAAGATAAAGAATGATAAGTTCCTAAGATGGAAGATGGAATTATCATGCTTTGAGTTTGACATCGTGTACCGACCTGGTCGAGAGAATATTCCCTCAGACACTTTCTCCAGGTCATATTGTAGCACTGCATTCTCTGATCGACAATCCTTATATGACCTTCATGTTGCGCTGTGTTACCCAGGTATTACTCGTTTCTATCATTTTGTAAGATCTAGGAACATGCCTTACTCTGTGGAAGATGTCAGACAGGTTGTAGGATCATGTAGAGTATGTGCAGAGTGCAAGCCAAAATTTCATAATCCGGATAAGGCTCCGCTTATAAAGGCTACTCAAGCGTTTGAACGCCTCAATATTGATTTCAAAGGGCCTCTGCCTAGTACGGATAAGAACCAGTATTTTCTAAATGTTGTGGATGAGTATTCAAGATTCCCTTTTGTATTTCCCTGTGCCAATCTGACCGCATCAACAGTTATTAGGTGTCTCTCCCAGTTGTTTTCCATCTTTGGAATCCACTCAGATAGGGGATCATCCTTCATGAGTGGAAAAGTGCAAGAATTCCTCTCTAGCAAGGGTATTGCCTGCAGTAGAACTACTAGCTACAACCCTCAAGGCAATGGACAAGTCGAGAGATTTAATGGTATCTGGAAGGCTATTACAATGGCTCAGAAATCGCGTGATCTGCCTGTCCAGTACTGGCAAGTTGTGTTACCTGATGCTCTCCACTCTATCCGGTCATTACTATCTACAGCCACCAATTCTACCCCTCATGAGAGACTATTGAACTACTCTCGTCGCTCTACTTCAGGAACTTCAGTGCCGTCTTGGCTATGTAATCCTGGACCAGTCTTACTGAAGCGTCACATACGCAGGAACAAGACTGATCCTCTTGTGGATGAGGTAGAACTTCTACAAGCCAATCCGCACTATGCCTATGTTCGTTATCCAGACGGGCATGAAACTACGGTATCAACAAGACATCTGGCTCCAGTCGAGAATACTACTAGTACTCAGCCTATACCTCAACCCGAAACCACGGTGGAAGATGCCCTAATACCCCAGGAAAGTTCAACCGATACCACCCAATTAGTAGGAAAGAACCCGATTCCTGAGGTGACTCCAACACGCTCACCTCCGACACTCTCACACTCGGAATCAGGTGGAAACATCCCAGTATTAAGGCGGTCAGAGTGTACGAGTCGTCCTCCTACTCGTTTAACCTACACATAATTTTTGGGAAGGGGTGAATGTCATGAAATCTGGTAACACTGTAGTAAATGTGGCACCACTGGAGTAGGAGTTGAGGTGTGGTACCACTGGAGTAGGAGTTGAGGTGTTAGATGGAAAGCACCGGGGAGCTCAGTGTGCTGGAGAGCTTCGGGTCAGCTGGTGTACCTGTCTGTGGTCTCCTACATGGGTGTCTAGCTAGGTATGTGACTGTACAGGCATATTACATTGTGTTCATATTGTATTTGAAAATGTCTAGCTGTTTATCAATTATTGTTCTGTGTTGTTGTTGTACTTATTGAGTTGCTATTTTTATTTGCTGTCATACTTATTGTTTGCCATGCATTTTTGCTGTTATGTTGTTTTTGTGTTGCAGCTGTGTAACATGGATTTTTATACAAAGTAAAACCTAGAGATAGGTTTGTGTTTCTTTAACACTTCATGTACCAAAAAAAAATATATAAAAAAATCAACAACAACAATAAAAATAAGGGCAGCTCGACGCTATGATATTCCCTTGTGATAAGAACAGCACCGTCATTAGCACACACAAAAAATATATATATACGGTTCCCGTGGTCATTACCAAGGCCTCAGAGGAAGCCGAAAATCATGCAGTGTAAATGGAACAATGAAGAGTCTCTATTAATTTTAACAACCTTTATTTATTTATGACTGTTTAAAAAAAAATTAATAATATCGACCGAATTGAATATGAATGTTTCCACCCTTTACTATTACACTCCCACGTAATTAATTATTAACAGAGCAAACCACAATTAATTACTTCAAATAAAATATATAAATGTTTAAAACTCCTGATATGATTATAGACCTAACTTACTACTACCAAAAATGACTATCTATGATACCACAATAATAATAATAATAATAATTAAATGAAGAGAGATCTGGCCATTACATTAAAAAAAAAAAAACTTTCAATCCCAAAAATTCACTGTTACAAACACACAAAAGGGGTATTACAGTACCTACTATATCTCCACAAGCATATATCAGAGCAAGAACTATAGGCGTCTTTTTGTCGGTCATCGGATACGAAGATTGCTTGGGTGAAACCAAGCAAAAGTGCGCGGAACTGTTTTTGTCGGCCAAAAGGATTATTTAAGGATACGAAGACTCGCCAATCGCACAGCCAATGAAACCAAGACCATCTTCGTATCCATCCAAGCAAGGTCCAGAGCAGCGATTGGAGCAGCTTGGAAGAAAATTAGTTATTATGTTCTTGTATAATGAATGAAGTTCTTCTTTGCAAAATGTTATACTTATGAGGCGCAATATTTTGTAAATGGCGTGTAGGGTATAATTAGCAGCAACACCTATGAATTTGTATGGGTTGTTTAGGGGTTGTGTGACCCATTCCTGATTAATTATTTAATTTTGTAATGAGTTGAATTTGGTTGAATTCCATACCCTTCCTACGTTTACATATTATATAATAGGTGAAGGGAAGTATTGTACTTCATTGGAAATCAGTAGGTAAAACTATGGAGTCATGCCAACTTTTATTTTAATCAATCTTAATGGAAAGGCTGGGAAAATAAGGGATTTTGGGTTGGGAAAGGATATACAAATCTTGGAAAAATTGACCAAACCTATACAGGAACGGACTTTGACATTCACCGGTGATATTATTGAAAGTGATATTGCATAGAATAGGGAATGTAGAGGTTTTTAGGAGCCAAAATTAACGAAAACTTGGTATTATTACAGAATAACTGGGTTTTTGGCTAGGATCGCGCAGTGTTACCACATCCGGCTAGGTTCCGGGAATTTACCCCAGTCACTTTATGAAAGTTTACACCGTTAGCCCAGGTTAGGTCCCGGTAGTCTGCTGTGGTCTAGGTTAGGGGTGGTGGTTTGCCCCTATTCAGATTGGTTGGGTTAGGTTAGGTGTAACTAATTCAATAACTTTCTTACCTTTATATAGGGAGAAGTAATTTTTGTACTACATTGCAAATTTAGTTTATTAACCCCCAGAGTCCGGGCAACGGGATTTCCCGCTCGGTCGACAGAGGCCGGGCAGCGGGAAATCTCGCTCTGTCGACAGAGTCCGGGCAGCGGGAAATCCCGCTTTTGGTAATTTATGGGGAAAAACGCCAAATTTGTCGGGATTTTTTTTGATCTGGCTATACTTCACCACCAGACCTTTTCATCCTCACATTCAATCAGTGTGTGCTTGACCGTGACAATGGCTGGGCGTAGTGAAGAAAATACGGGCTCGTTCGATTCGGTGCATCCTACCGCGCTGCCAGGCGCACCCGCTCCTGTAACCTCCACTCCGCGGGTGCAACCAGCTAGATTGCGTCATGCACCTGCAAGGTTGTCAGATTCTGCAATAGGGCGGGAATTGGAGAATCTGGCAGACCTTTCATATGGGAGTGACGACCTGGACAGCTACTCTGATACTGAATGGCAAGCTGACAAATCAACTGAGGAAGATGCCTGTGTAGCGGTGACTTCCCTCACAGCTCTTCCCTCAACTTCAGCCTTGCATGATGTGTCAGAGGTTACAGCCCCTGTTGCAATTCCGTCCACCAGTGGGGTGGGAGGTAGTTTGGGAGACACTGTCTTGTCTCCCATTCCTACAACATCTGGCGTGGGAGGCAGGAAGAGGTCTACTCCTGCTTCAACCTCCAAACCTCGCTACGTCTCCACTCCCATGGGCAAGAGGCCGAGGAGGAGGTTAGATTTTTCGTCTTCCTCTTCCTCGTCGGACGAGGATGCGTCGCAACCAGTGGTGGTAAGAGGGAGGAGAGTAGGAGTAAGAGGGAAGGGTAAAGGAAGGGGGAAGAGGACAAAGGCAGCTTATCTCTCCCCTACTGTTGACCCTGATAGCCCGCCCCCCCGTGACCTGACGCCACCTCCCCCACCACCACACTCTCCCTCTCCTCTCGTGCCTGACGACTCACTCTCGCCTGCCCCTGGTACCGCTGCACCACCACCACCACCACCACCACAACAACAACGCCAACAACGACAGCAACGCGGCGCACCTCGTCATAGACCCGCTGATCCCTATGTGTGGACGGATTGCGATGAATTTGCGCCTGATATACCTGCCTTTGACGACAGTCATTCAGGTATACAGGCCGCATTTCCCTGTCGTCAGAGGTCATCAATATTAGATTATTTCACTGCCTTTTTTGATATAATATTGATGACTTACATGATGCAGGAGATAAACACCTTCAAACAACTCTCTGTGCAACTCAGCAATAGACCAGGCAGGGAACATAGTAAGATGTTGCAATGGGCTGACGTCGATATTGCTGAGTTGTATGTGTGGTTAGCTTTGACCATGATGATGCCTCATGTCAAGAAACATCGCCTCAAGGACTTCTGGAGCACACACGCCCTGATATCCACACCTGCGTTCGGGAAATACATGTCCAGGGACAGATATAGGGACATTTTGTCCTACCTGCACTTCGCCCCCAACATGGGTCCACACCCGAACGACAGGCTGTGGAAAATTAGGCCAGTAATGTCTATCCTCCAGGAGAAAATACGAGCATTTTTTCGACCATTCCAGAAAGTGGTTATCGACGAGTCTCTGGTGCTGTTCAGGGGAAGACTGTCCTTCATCCAGTACATCCCGTCAAAGAGGCATAGATTTGGCATCAAATTCTATGTCATCTGCGACTGTAAGACTGGCTATGTGTTGGATTTTATACTCTATTCAGGTACGGATGTGGATGTCCCGGCCGACGACCCTCTTGGCTTCAGCGGGAGTGTTGTCAAGGCACTCATGGGGGATTACCTTGACAACAACCACATCCTGTACACTGATAACTATTACACCTCTCCAGCACTTAGCCAGTTTCTCCTGCAGCACCAAACAGGATCCTGCGGAACTATTCGTGTCAACAGGAAGGGGTGGCCAGCATTCCCTCTCACCCGGAGGGGCGACTGCATCAAGAAGAAATGTGGGAACATGCTGGCCATCAAATGGCACGATAAACGCCCCGTCAATATGCTCACCACCGTGAACAGGGGCGTGATGCAGGATTCTGGGAAGACTGAGCGCGGCACAGGTGATACCATCTACAAGCCTGATGCTGTGCTCGATTATAACATCAATATGAGACTCGTCGATAAGTCAGACATGATGGTGAGTTCCATCGATTGTCTGAGAAAAACTTGTAAGTGGTACAAGAAGGCTTTCTTCCACCTTCTTGATGTCACAGTGCTGAACTGTTATATACTCTACCTCCAGCATCACCCTGACTCCAAGTTGGCACTCCGGGAATTCGAGCTAGAGTTGATATCTCAGCTCCTGGAGAGGTTCAGCACTGTGCAACCACAGCAAGGCAGACAGGCAGCGGCACAACGGCCTGACAGGTTGCAGCAGAGTGGCTATATGGCTCGCCACTACCTTACTAATCTGCCACCGTTGCCGTCAGGACGTCCAGGCTCTCGTCGCTGCTATGTTTGCAGGCACACAACACGTCACCCCCAGAAGTCCAAGGAAACTCGCTTCTGGTGCAAGGAATGTTGTGTGCCGTTATGCCCTGGAAACTGCTTCTCAGACTACCATATATTGGAATATATATAGAAGCAGGAAGTGATGGGACTATGCTAATAAAGTGACAGTGACACTTGGTGACAGTGACACTATTTAGGCTATAAGAAAAGTGAGAGTGACACATTTGTACATATATTTTCGGCTGTAGTGACGTGATAGTGACACATTTGTACTTATTAGGCTATAAGAAAAGTGAGAGTGACACATTTGTACATATATTTTAGGCTGTAGTGACGTGATAGTGACACATTTGTACATATTAGGCTATAAGAAAAGTGAGAGTGACACATTTACGCATAGAAAAAATGATAATAAAAAATTTAAAACAACAAAATACAAAAATATATAGAAAATAAGGATAACAGTGATAGTGACACATTTATATTTACATTGAACATGAACAAATGGTGCGAATGACACTGAAAATGTTTCGCGTAAATACTGTACATAACTCCCACGCTTCTCTCCAGGGCATAAAACCACTCTGGAATGGTCAGCTAACCACACAAATAATACAGGGGCTGTAATGGTAGGATGCACACGAGCCGTACGACGTGTCGCCCGGGGGAGGCAAGTGTTGCGTAATTCTGCCGGCGGCCATCTTGCCTCCACCCCCGCCAGTCCTTGTCACAGCCACGCTCACAAAGCGAACGCAGCCTCGCTCTCACGGGAAAAGTGACCTCCATTCCTCACTTGATTTCTCGGCAATGGAGTGTCCTAGAGAGCTGGGGTTGGTTTTAATGGAAAGAGGAGGAGTTGATGGTGAGTACACAATCAAATTTAAGTTGTTCAGTATTGTAGTTTAGACGTAGGGAGTAAGAGAAGTAGAGTAATTTTCCGAGAAATACCCGGACAGGCAGGGTAAAAGTTAGTATTGGGCCCGTACCCACAGAGCGTAATTCCATTCTTGGCCCGTCCCGGAAGGGTTAAGCATGTGTGTTTAATATGTCAAGTACCAGATACTGTATTCCCTTCCTTTTAGCTGTTTCTTACCATGGTAGGTTACTACATTAAATCCTTTACTTCCAGGACTACGTGTGTGTACTGTGAACGTGCATTCGATGACCCAAAGGATGCATGTAGTAGACATACAGTCCCATTTAGTTGAAGCACAAGTGGAGTCTCTTCCTTCAGTATCGCCCATCCCCTCGACCTCCTTTGCTGAGAGTAAGTTAAACCTTATTTACAGCATACACAAACCCTTATTGATACTGTGTATTACATAATTTTTTGTATTAACTAAAAATACTGTAATCCACAGACGTACAGTTATCTGCAAAAATAGATATTCAATATTTAATTCAAGGAACCTTTTTCTTTACTAACTATGTATGTCTTATAATTATATGCAATGGTTCAGAGCAGTCCAGTTGCCTTAACAATGGCACTCCTCTTGTCGTCTCGTTGACACTAATTAGTACTTTGCAGATGTTACTGGTACAATAACCCAGGAAGAGCAAAAGGGAAAGAGGAAGCATGTCCAAACCATCTCAGTGTATTACGCTTCACTCTCTCAACCACTCCACACTCAATACCAATTGCCTTCTCACTCATACCACTTCTCTCATACACACTCTCATTACTTTCTCCATCCCGCCTTGTAAGTCCACATGCTCCTCTCAAGTAACTCATTTCCACTGCACCTATTCTAGACTGATGAGCCCTACTCCATGTCCAGGGACTCGCGCCCCCTGGTATTGTGACGGTTTGGCCCACATAGCTTCCTTCCTTGGCAGCCTTGGGGGGTGGTTGAAGACTGCAACGCACACAACCACACTCGCCAACAACACAACATACACTCTCTGAGGGCATTGTGGGAAAGCCAAGTTCAAGCCACGGCGTTCCTCAGGAGCTTAGGGCTGCCCGGCCAGACAGCTTGAGGAACTTCAACAACAACAACTCCATGTCCATGTCTCCGACGCATATGTCAGTGTTGGCAAGATTATACTATTTTGTAGTCCCCTTTTCACTTCGATACTCACACTTCTACCCTTCATAATCCTCCCCAGTGATCGTATGACCTGTCTACCCCTCACTGCTCTCTCCCTGATTTCTCCTTCCATACTTACATGTTTACACATAACTCTACACTGGTACTTAAACTCCTTCACTTCCTCCATCCTCTCACCCTCTAGAGTTATGTCACATTTAGTCCTAGTTGGTACTCACACTCTGTAGGGTGTGGCAAAGTCAATCACTTCAGTTTCTGCCCTCACAAATACCATCACCTTACTTTTACCAACTTTCACCTTTTGTTTCCTTCGTTTACACACGGACTGAAACTCATCCACCACTCTCTGTAACTCCATTTCACTACTGTACTGATTATAGGTAAATAGGTTAATTTTTTAATGGGACTTCATTCACTGCCATGTCTTTGATGTACTATTAAGAATCGCAGTTAAGGATTACATCAGTCCACAATTATGTATAATAACAGTAAATTATGATTAGAGTAGTCCACGACTATTTTCAAGATAAACACGATGTTCTGTTATTCTTTTGTTGAAGGTGGCATTTATGAAAACATATGGTTATTATATTCATTCCAGACTGCTAACTTGTTTCTTTCCTCCTACAAAGATGCCAGATGTCACAGAGAACAGCTGAAGAGCCTTAAACAGCTGTTCAGAGCGTACAGGGAGGCCATAAAGAAAACGGGCAACCCTCAGGTTTAATAGCCCCCCCATTACGATCTCCTGCCCGACCTGTATGGCAAGAGACCCCTGGATATGTCACAGACAGTTTCCTGCGGTATTGCACCAACACAGGAGGGTGCTTCCTCTCATGAGGGGGAGTTGTCGCCTGAATAGGAAGAGGGTGAACCACTGCACCTCCCTTCAAGGGCAAGTGGCTTTGCACCACAGGTGAAGAGACGTCGTGTGCAACCTCCATCACATACAGAACGGATGGAAAAATGCATATAAACTTAATAATATAATGCAACTATTCTTGCTAATCAGAGGAATATTATTGATGCTTTTAAAGAAGCACAAATTGTAAGAAATGATTTGTTGAAGAATATTTTCAACATTCCTGTTAAACACAAGGACCCTCAGAAAGATGAGGAAAATTAGGCTACACCCTATAGGAGAGGTTTTCCACTGTGGTTTAGGTCATCAACCACTACAGGTAGCCGTTACGGCAGGTTTGACATAAGTATTTTTACGAAGGTGATTGGTGTGAAACCCCTGTCATACGGGGCTGCTCGGCCAGACAGCTTGAGGAACTTCAACAACAACCCCTGCCATAATGGTTACCTATAATGGCTGAAGACCTAAAATACAATGGAAGATTTTCCAATCTTTGGACCATTCCTATTTTTTCACAATCATCATTCCTACATGTGTGCCATTTTCTTTGATTGTGTGAGTGCTGAACCAAGTACTGTACCATATCTACAGGATGATTCTTATACATATTATAATATTTATTACATGTATATTATACACTGTACATGTGCATTTAAGACATGAAATACAGAACTTATTTAAAGAAGCAATAGCAGATCATATTCACATCATATGTTCAAACTGTAATCTATTTTCATGAATGCAAGCTCGTACCAATTTTACCATGTTAGCAAAGACTTGAGTAGGGTTGCTACAGTAATGTTTACAATTGTTGTTTCAATGTTAGTTTTCAGTTCGTCTAATGTGTGTGGGTTATTCTGATAGACCATGCCTTTCAGATGACCCCATAGAAAGTAACTGGGAGATGTAAGGCGTGGTCTATCAGAATAACCCATACACATTAGACCAACTGAAAGCTAACATTGAAACTACAATTGTCAACATTACTGAAACATTTCTTTTGAATAACCCTGTATAATGCATATAAATTTTTGTACTTCGTGTGATATTGTACCTTAATTTTGTTTTGATAAGAAACTGGATACATCATTGTGTTGGATACTAAGAGTTTATTTTTACAAAATAAAAGATGCAATTAACACTTCATTGCCTACCTATACTGACCTTGAGTTCACACACACACACAAAATACTTGGCATTACATTCAAACAACATATCACGGCCATCAAAAACAAATGCATGCAAAGATTTAAAGCCCTCAGATCACTTGCCAGCACAACATTTGGACACAACAAAGAAACCACAACCAAAGTGTACAAACAATATATCCGATTAATGATGGATTATGCAAATGCAAGCCCTGCCTGGGCCTCAACCCTCACTGAAACTCATCTCAACACCCTTCACACCCATACAGAATAGAGCCCTAAAGATAATCACAGGATGCACACCATAAAACCAAAGTCTTTAAAATCAAGGATCATCTCGACATGAGAGGCACAGAAACACTTTAGTCCATGAGCTGAGCCTGGAATTTCAGAGTTTGAGTACCAAAAAGGTGTATAGATTTCATGTGCACTTTCAGCAAGGTGGATGTCTGAAGTGTTGGGAAATGGTTGATGGACATCCCAGAAATGTAGCTAACACCTTTTTGGCAGCCATCTCTAGCAAGTATCGTAAAAGTTTCACCGAAAATCAAGAATAAAGTAATACAAATTGCAAGTCTTCATCAAAAGATCATAGAGACTTATAGTTAGTCTCATCTTATTCGTTTCTTCATTCTGCATCTTTTGGTGTATAATACATGCAACTTTGGACACATATTCGCTTCATAATATGAGAAAAATAAAGAAAAAGTAAGCCAATTTGTAGTATTTTGTTACGACAATAATAATTATCTTTCGGCTCTACTCAACATCAATTTACGAACTTTCAAATATTTCGGCCCAATCCTACGCTTGACGACAAAAACAGGTCGTACGTATTGTTACGGACGGAGGGTAGAGATACAGTACAGTACTATAGTCAAACCAGCCTTACTTGATACTCGGGGTGGTGGCTTGACCTGGCTGCGCTATTGCCACGTCTATCCCGGGGTCAGCCACACGCCTATAATCTTATAATCCCCCTCTTCACCTCACCCTCCCGTCTGTCTGTCTGCCTGTCTCTCTATCTGTCTGTGTCTCAATATACTTTAGTTTTTTTCTCATCCTATGACTTTGTTTCCTCACCACCACTGGGGTACAAGTCTTGGCGCGCTTTTTTTAAAGAGGTTTCCCCAGTAGGCATAATCCTCGAGTTCTTTAGGCCTATTTACTCCGAGTCTTCGTCATCTGAGCTTTCACTGATGTTTATGATGAATGACTCCACGTACTTTTCAACTGCTACATCCTGCTGTGCATCGCGTTCTTGTAGCTGTTCTGCATGTCTCACAGCTTTCAACCAGTTTTCGGGTTTTATATTACCCAATGCTTCTTTGGCTAGAATTTTTAGGTCAGCAATTTTAAAATTGTTTTGTTTTGCAATGCTGGTTTTTACTTGAGCCCATATCAACTCAATTGGATTATAGTGGCAATGGTAGGGCGGTAATCGAACAACCGTGTGTCCAGCTTCTGCAGCAATTGTGTCAATCAGGTATTTCTTACAGTCTTTGGACATATTTTTTGCCAGCTCATACAATTCTGCCTTAGATAAATCATCACATGGATGAGCCCCCTTCTTTATAAGCCATTCTTTAATGTCTCCTTTTCTCCAAGACGATGTTGGCAATTTTTCCAGTTGCATGCTGTGGTACGATGCATTATCCATTACAATGACGGAATTTGGAGAAATATTGGGCAGTAACTGCTGTCTGAACCACCTTTCAAAAACAACAGAATTCATTTGGTTGTGGTAATCACCATCATTTTTTGCCTGGAAAATTAGCGCAGCATTGTTGACAAAGCCATCTCTTGATCCTGCATGAAGAATGATTAACCGAGCACCTTTTCCTGTAGGTGGCTTCACCCCAGTGGCGTGATTTGCTTCGGTGTCAGTCCAGCATCTTCCAACCGTGTAGTTTTGATTCACCCAAGTTTCATCAAGATACACGATATTGTTGGATGACTGTTTGTGCTGCCGCATTTCTCGCAGGAATCTTGTTCGAGCAGCGAGTACATCATTCCTTTCCATAAGAAAACGGCGGCCATCAACTCTTGAGAATTTAAATCCAATTTGCAGCAGTACCTTGCGAAGGGACTCGGTACAACCAGTATAGGAAATTTTTTCTGCCACCTCATCCTTTATTTTTTGTAAAGTTGGGATTTCCTTCTTCGTGTAAAATTCCAAAACTGTTCTTCTCAGCACACTCTTCTCGAAGTCATCCAAATCTGTCACAGGGGCAAGACGAATTCTTTTCTTTGGTGAAGAGAATGTTGGTTCGTTTTGTTCTTCTGTATCACAGGCTTTGTTGATTTTGCAGCAAATTCTTTTCACTGTGGCTATGCTGACACCTGTGGCATTTGCTGTCCGGACGAGTGCTTGTGAGGGTGGGAGTAAAGGTCCTCTATTGGCCTTTTCTTCTATAAAATATCTATTTACTTTATAGATAATTTCCTTTGCTTGGCTGTGTAAAGCAGGAGAGCGGGAGGGTGATGCACATTCCATGGTGATGGTATGGCAAGGAATGAATTACTGTACTTGACCCCGAGACCTGACAATTGGTAGGCAGGTAGGTGCGACCTGGGTGTGTCATGTGTCAAAGGTACTGAGACGGCAACGCAGCACGACCCATATGCGTTGCCACGTGTACCGGAAGTTATACAAAGTAGTTGTTCCATCTTCAAATCGAAAGTTATTCATAAAACCAAGTAGTAGCATAAAACAACTAATGATTTTATAGTGATTAAGGCAAGCAATGACAGTATGAGCGAGCGAGAGAGATCATATTATGGCTGTCGACTGTATATGTGGCAGCAATGCGGGACAGGCCAGGCCACTACCCCGAGTATCAAGTAAGGCTGGTTTGACTATAGTCACTAGACTAGACTTACTCCAAAGTTAGCTATCAACAGAATAAAGTAGCACTGGGTGGCAGGTATCTGACTATTAGAGTTATGAATTAGAAGTAAAAGTACAAACCCAGCCTATGTGAAAGAATGCCAACTCAACCCTAAAGAGACCGTCCAGACATATACCCAAGTTCGGTTACAATGAATAAAAGATGATAGAGGAACTACTCTGATTTTCTATAATATATAATGACAATATGAATTAACACAAAGACATACAAGTAACACAGAATTATTAAATGAAATCAGGATTCCCAACTATGACAGAACGTGAGACAGTTCCCAAAATATATATAATACACTTGCAATAACCACACAACAACTCACTACCACTGTGCCATCACTTCAATAACACAAGGCTCTAGGCACACACGTAAGCATAGAATTAGTCTATCAATACTATTGGCAAGTTAACACTTCACTGGCATATATGGTAAATAAACATTAATGCATCACACACATGTAATAATATAATAATAGAAGAATCAATATCCAAATATATATATAATAGTAATAATAGTAATATCAAGTTATATGAGAGTGACTCCTAAGTTACTGTGAGAAGAAAGTAGAAGTAAAAACAATTATACTTAACAAAATACGTCTGTGTGTCTCCTCCCGAATCTCACCACACTTAATCACTTACAAAACACAAACAAGCTCGCTGTCCCAGTCTCCAAAGATATCTGAGGTAACAAGGCCTAAGCCTCGTCCTTATATACTCTCGGCTCGACAAAGAAAAGTGTGCCGGTTTCAACAGAGTTAGGAGCGTCTCCAAAACCTGTTCGTTAACACAGACTTAGACACACGACACTCATACGTTCCCTTCCAAGAAACTATGGGAAGTCCCATGCAATGAAAACGGACACTCATCACGCCACATGCGAGAGAAGGCGAGAGAAAGCGTACGATTCTAGAGAACATAGCTGGCCATGACCTTTCGACACCAACACTTAAAGAAAATGGAATAATAAATGAATTAAAATCGGACACAACACATCCGGGTGTGAACTTCTGCTACCACACTCACAGCCTGTCACAGTCATTGTTAAAAATAGATAGCAATACTTATAAATCAATAATAATAATTCAGACACACGTAACAGTATCCATATCAGTTTTTGTCGACCGATACCAAGCGTCCCCAAGACGGTCTTCGTATCCCAATCCTGCGCTTGGACGACAAAAAGATGCCTTAGGTTACATCGTAACACTGTATATGAGTAGTTGCGTACCATAAGCCAACAAGCGCCACCCCACCCCCACCCCGAAATTGCTTTTAATAGTAGAAATAAGCTATACAAATCCTCTACCTCCTGAATAACAGCTAGTAATTATCTGGTATCTCCCGCTATGTCCAGGTGAATTTTAAATCAAAGGAGTCATTCTGTCTGGGGAGAATGACAACTTGTTAAAAAAATTCCATCCGAGAAATTATTTTAATTCCTAATTTTATGATTCTCTATTGGATAGCCATTGGGAACTGTGGTTATTATGTATGAATAACATTGATATACATACCCATTGTCTAAACATCCCTGCAGAAGCCATTAATTATCACAAATTGTGCAAATCTTTTGTTATAATCTGATTACGAAATGGCAACCAGGCTGCCAGCCCGGCCGGACCAGTCCAAACTCTCGTACTGTGTTTTTAAAATGTCTCAATAATTTATGTTTATACTATGTATCTCACTGTAAATTAAGGGAAGTGTTATTACTTCAATATTTATTTGTAAAATTATGACAATACATCGAATAAGATACATAATTAATGAAAGTGAATAATAATAATTGTGAACTGTAAGCATGGGTAGGATAGGTAGGTGCAGTGACTGAGTCAGTCTAAGTGACTCAGTCAGTCACACAGACACAGTCACAGAACATACTGTGGAGAGAGAGAGAGAGAGTGTGTGTGTAGGGGTAGACAGAGGATTAAAGAGGGATGACAAGGTGAATGGATATAGGGGGTAGTGGGAGGATGGGTTGGTAAGAAGGGATGGTGGGGGTAGCAGGAGGATGGGTTGGTAAGACAGGAGGGTTGGGGTACTCACAGGGGGGATGGTAGGAGTAGGAGGAGGATTGGTTGGTAAGAAGGGATGGTGGGGGTAAGTGGAGGATGGGTTGTTAAGAAGGGAGGGTAGGGGTACGCACAGGGGGATGGTGGGGGTAGGGGAAGGATGGGTTGGTAAGAAGGGAGGGTAGGGGGAGGATGGGTTGGTGTGGAAGGGAGTGGATGGGCATGGGTGGAATGGGTCGAGGATTGTATGGATGACGGGAAAGATTGAGATGGTGAAATATGCATGGGTATGTGCATATGCACCAGTGGGTGAAAGAGTAGGACGGGGAGAGAGAGGATGAGAGTGTTTTGGGAGGAATTGAATGCATGTCTGATAAAGATTGATAATGGAAGGAGAGTGGTGATGATGGGAGATATGAATGGAAAGGTGGGAGGTGAGAAAGTGGGAAGTAATGTGGGTAAATGGGGTGTAGAAGGAGTAAATGAGAATGGTCAGTATCTGGTGGATGTCTGTGCTGAGAGGCGGTTGTTCTTGGCAAACACCTTTCAGCACAAGATGATCCACAGGTATACATGGAGAAAAGGGATGAGAGAAGAGTTTGATTGATTATGTGGCCATGGATGAAAGGTTAAGGGACCCTGGGGTGTAGTCAGAAAATTGGAGGTTTATGAGTCCTTCAAATTTTGCCACGAAACATCACCCATATTGAAGGAGCGTGTTTCGTGGCATAGTCAGGAGGAATCACAAGCCTCCAAGTTTCATACAAGATCACAGGGCCCTTAAGGAAGGATGTGGTCGATGCAAAAGTGGTGAGAGGAATTATTATTATTATTATTAAAAATAGACCAGAGACACAAAGCTGGGAGACAATGCAAGCATTCTATCAATCCGAGGACCCCAGCCCCATGAATCCAACCTGAATAAAAGAAGACAACTTAGCAAAAGAAAGATGGGCAGTTAGCTTAATAAAAACATATTAGCCCTACTCTTGAAGCCAGCCAGTCCTACACCATCAAAGACAGATTCATCAAGGCCATTCCACAGAGGAACCGACCTAGAGACAAACGATCGACTGTACTGACAGGTTCTACAGCGCGGCAATACGTAAGCATTCCTATGGGAGTCCACCCCACCGCGAGTTCAAGTTCAAGTTCAAGTTTTAGGGTCCCGCAGAGGGCCGCTCATGGGCGGCATAATATGCGGGGGTTGTGCGGGGGATTTAGGGGTCCAGGGCAGGATTAGGAAGAGGGTTAGGATAAGGGTGGATTGGGTCAGGGACTGTGGGTTGAGGATTAGGATTGGGGAACTGGAACATACAGAGGTGGCAGAGAGGAGTTAAGAGGATGCAGCACATTACTTCTGATCTTTAAGAGCATGCACAATGATGCAACAGAACAAAGGTGACTCACATTATAATCAAGTAAACCGTCGATAAGAAAATTAGCATTGGAAACAATCCTATCCAGCAACTTCAGATGGCAATCAGTGGCTGAACACCAAACTGGAGAACAGTATTCCAACAGAGGCAACACAAAGGAGTGATCTCCGAACACACGCCAAGCTCTAAGCATCATACCCAGCTTCTGGGAGACAGACCTTGAGATTGACCGAACATGCCTCTCAAAAGTTAGCTTGGCAACAAATGTAACTCCCAGAATAATCAGATTCTCAGACCCCTCCAATACAGTCCCATCAAGAATCAAGAGTGGCGATAAATGCTACACCATGAGACCTAGAGACGACCATTGTCTTAGTCTTGCCAGCATTCAACCTCATACCCCACAACCTGCACCAATCACTAATCCTATCCAGGTCACGATCCAATGACTGAACAACAGAAATCCTGGCACCAGGGGTCGGCACAACAGCAATGAGAGTGGAGTCATCTGCATAACCATACAGGTCATTCTCCAAGATGTTAAAGAGTACAGAGATATACATTAGGAATAATAATGGTCCTAAGACACTACCTTGGGGCACCCCAGACACTAGTTCTACTCTTTCACTCCGCACACCATCCACAACAACATACTGGGATCGGGCAGTGAGGAATTGTGACAAGACAAACAGGACTGAACCACCAACACCAACAGAGCAAAGTCTGTAGAGGATACCCAGATGGTTTACCCTATCAAACGCGGCAGAAAAGTCAAGTTGCACCAGTCTAGCCTCACGACCCAACTCCAAAGCATTCTGCAGTACATGAGAGATACACAGAAGTGCATCACACGTGCCAAGGCCTCTTCGATATGCAAACTGTGAGGGTGGTAATACACTATTACGTTCCATGAAGTTACTTAAACGCACAGCCACCAGCCTCTCAAACACCTTAGACAACAAAGGAGTGATGGAAATCTGCCTGTAATCGCCAACAGAAGATGAAGGAGGACCTTGGGAATTGGGGTAACATTAGCAGAGCTCCAACATTCAGGAAAACTACCAAGACAAAGTAGTCTCCTGAAGACAACACTGAGGCGGGGAGCTAGGACATCAGCCGTCTGTTTAAAGAATAGAGGAAACATTCCCAAGGGGTCAATACCACCATAAAAGTCCAACTCATGAAGGAGTTTTCTTTAACTTCCATTGACCTAAAGGCAAATGAGGAGAGACCAGGAGAGGGGTGACATGCTGAGGGCAACTCTACAGACTCCCTAGACTGCTTGCTATCAAAGTGAGCTGCGAGCAATGCAGCCTTACCACCGGGCTCATACACCAGTCTACCACCGTCCAATGCTCCGACCATTATGTGGTGTTGGTAAGGATGAAGGTTAGGGCTAAGTGGGAATATGGTAGGAGGGATGAAGGGGTGAGCAACAAGAGGGAGGTGGCTAGTGGGAAATTAGATGAAGCAGAATATAGGGAGAAATATAAGAGGAGGGTGGGTGAGGTGCTGGGGGATGCAAGGATGGGGATAGGGGAGGGAGTGGGAGTGAATGATGTGTATGAAACATTCAAATCTTTAGTGTGTAGGACAGCAGCAGAAGTGGTGGGGTACAAAGGACAAAAGAGGGGGAAGAAAGGGAGTGCATGGTGGTCTGAAGAAGTGAAGGATGCAGTAGAGAATAAGAAGGCTTTTAGGAGAACCCTACAGAGAAATGTTCCAGAGGAGGTGAAAGAGAGATGGAAGAGGGAATGAAATGAGCGTAAGAGGAAAGTGAAGAGGATGGTGAGTGAGAGCAAAAGGAGAGTGGATGAGGAGTTTAGTAGGAAACTGAGTGAGAAGTTTAGAGAAAACATGAAATTATTCTGGAAGGAGGTGAAAAGAGAAAGAGGAGGAGGAAAGTCTGGTAGCGTGAGAACGAAGAGAGAGGATGGAGATACTGTGAGTGGAAGTGTGGAAGAGGCATTTTGATGGTTTGATGAATGGGGGGATGGGAGGGAAGGGCTGGTGACATGCATGGGGCTGGAGGCAGGGGGTAGACTACAGTGTGTACGGGGAGATTTGTGAAGGGAAGAGGTTAGGAAAGCAATAGGAAAGTTGAAAATGGGAAAGGCATCGGGGGTGGATTGAGATAACTGCAGAGATGCTGAGGTGTGGGGGGGAGGAAGTGGTGGAGTGGATGCTGCTTATATGCACATTGGCTTTGAGACAGGGAGAGGTGCCAGAGAACTGGAGGAGAGCCATAATTGTGCCTCTGTACAAGGGGAAGGGGAGTAAGGATGAGTGTGGTAGCTATAGGGGAATAAGCCTTCTTAGTGTACCAGGGAAGGTGTATGGAAAGGCTCTTACTGAGAGACTGATAGAAGTAACTAGGAATAAAGTCAATTAGGAGCAGGGAGGGTTCAGAAAGGGTAGAGGATGTGTGGACCAGATCTTTGCAATAAAATCAACAGTGGAAAAATATATTGAGAAAGGTAGGAAGTTGTATGCTGCCTTCATGGATTTGGAGAAGGCATACGATAGGGTTGATAGGAGAGCTATGACAGATGTATTAAGGATTTACGGTGTTGGTGGGCGCTTGCTGGAGGGGATTGAGGCTTTCTATATAGAGGCAAAAGCTTGTGTGAGGGTCGAGGGTGATTTGAGTGAGAACTTTGATATCAGTGTAGGATTGAGGCAGGGGTGTGTCATGTCACTATGGTTGTTCAATATATTTATGGATGGTTGCATGAGAGAGATGAAGGCAAAGGTGGAGGGCCTGGGTGCGAAACTGAGGTTGAATGGAGTAGATTGGTCCTTGGTTGCAAGCTTATTTGTGGATGACACTTTGCTGCTGGCCGAGAGTGAAAGGGAGTTACAGAGGGTAGTGGATGAGTTTCAGTCCATGTGTAAGCGAAGAATACTGAAGGTGAATGTTGGTAAGAATAAGGTGATGGTATTTGAGAGGACCAAAACAGAAGTTATTGACTTTGCTACACCCTATAGAGTGGTTGTACCAACTGGGACTGAATGCGAGATAACTTTAGGGGGTAAGAGGATGGAGGAGGTGAGGGAATTCAAGTAACTGGGAACAGTTCTGTGTAAACATGGAAGGAGAAATCAGGGAAAGAACAGTGAGGGGCAGGCAGGTCATAATATCACTGGGGAGAATTATGAAGGGTAGAAGTGTGAGTATGGAAGTGAAAAAGGGACTGAGAAATAGTATAATCCTGCCAACACTGACATATGCGTCAGAGACATGGACATGGAGTAGGGCTCATCAGTTTAGAATAGGTGCTGTGGAAATGAGTCATCTGAGAGGAGCATGTGGACTTACTAGGTGGGATGGAGAAAGTAATGAGAGTGTGTATGAGAGATGTGGTATGGGTGAGAAGGCAGTTGGTATTGAATATGGAGTGGTTGAGAGAGTGAAGCGTAATACATTGAGATGGTTTGGACATGTAGAAAGAATGCAAAGTGTGGAGTTTTTAAAGAAGGTATACGATAGTGAAGTTGTGGAACCTGGTGTGAGAGGCAGACCACCAGTTAGATGGCAGAACAGATTGGATGAGTATGTGAGAGAGAAAAGTGTGAGGGGGGGGGGGGATAGAGCAAGTGAGGAGGGAGTGCGGGAACAGGGAAAACCGGAGACTATTCTGCCGCGGCCACCACCTTGTTGGGTGCGAGGCGTCGGAGCTAAAGATAAATAGATAGAACAGGACACATAACAAAACACAGGACACACACACACACACACACACCAGGACACATAACAAAACACAGAAGGAAACACACATACACTCACAACAGGACACAGAAGGAAACATACACACATACCAAGACACAGAAGGAAACAACACACACACACACACACAAGGATTTTGATTGATTTATTTATTGATGCCATTAGGCATCTGCCGGCGCAACAGCAATGGTCATATACCGCCCAACATAAAATGGTCATCTACATCATTAATAAAATATTTGCAAAGATTAAATAATTTTCACTACCTCGAAAGGGAGAAGCAGCATGAATAAAACCCATGTCTTCCAAAAAAAAATCATAGATTAATGAAATAACCTACTTAAGTTAGGTATATAAAAAAATTGAAATATTAACGAAAGAAACATTAAACTTTAACTACCTAAAAATTAAGCCATAAATACAATAAAATTCACAATTTGTGGAGAAGGCCAGCCTCCTCCACATAGGAGAGGGTGTTCCCTCCCACACTACAAGCCTCCTCCCCGAGGACCTGAGAGAGACTGTAAGAACCGTCACCCTCCTGGTACTCAGAGAGGTGCCTACGACGAAGGTCACCAAGGCTGGGACACTCAACAATAAGATGCCGCACTGTCAAAGGGACCAGACAATCATCACAGTAGGGTGGGTGAGCCCTCTCCATTACACACACCAGGACACATACCAAAACATAGGAGGGAAACAACACACATACATAACAGGACACATACCAAAACACAGAAGGAAGCATTACAGCACACACACATAAATACCAAAACACACACACACACACAGAGCAGGACACATTAAGACAGACTCAAAAACATCAGCCTACTTAGTAACAATTACTTTCAGTACCTCAGTGTAAAAAGCATTGGCGAAGGACATGGATAGTGAGACGTATTAGAATTTAGACAGGAAGATAGAGGGAATCAGTGATGGGGTGACAGAGAGGAGGGTTGGAACTTAGGAAGGTGTGGGAGAGAGTGGGGGGGGGATGACTACGGATGGACAGGAGGAGGAGGAGGAGGGGGGAGGGAGGAGAGGCGAGGCGGTAAGAGAAAGAATAGTGACGTCACTCCATGAAATTTTCATTTAGCGATTTTAGACCAATGGCTAAAGAACGATTAGAAGATCAGTGAAGATTATAATTATTTTGCATAAATAAATTTCCTTGTATAAGCATACTAAAGAAGCAAGCGGTGTGTGTGTTATAATCCATTAAAAAATCTGTTGTAGTTCTTGCCCATGTGGAGAAATAGATGCATGATGACTCAGCAGTTTCTATGCTTACCACTCATTCATAACAGTTTAACCTAGCAAACTCAGATACATAATCAACTAATGTTTAGAACACTGGCTGTTAAAAGCAATTGGTTGAATCGTACGTTTGGCAGCGACCGGCGCCATCCCACCTGCTGCAGGCTACCACACTCTTTTCAAAGTTATTCTGTAACGTACCTACATCTAAACTATACCTATATAATGCTTAAACAATGTAGTTTCTTAAGCGAAATAGTACATTTTATTATGATTTACCAATTCTCCATTTTAATCTAATATTTCAGTACGAGAATAACTTTTCACATTTTCTCCACGACACTCGTATTTATTATACCTGTAATATCTTTCTTAATAAGGAACTGAACACTTTTTGGCATATATCAGTTAAAAGCTAAGAAAATTTGGCCTCTAATGAAGTCTGAAATACCACAGTATATGTTATACTGTGGTGATATCAAGTTGATGAAGTGAAGTAACGGTCAATAGATTATTCGTGTTTATCTTACGCGTGATATCACCTATACTTTAAAGGCGATTATCTTGTTTATAATATGCGATAATAAGATGGCGCTTGTTGAGTTGTCGTCGCGATAGCGCCATATGATGTCAGAGATATAGCTGGATTCCTGAGGTCTACCTATTCAACTGACATACGTGACAACCTTCTTCCTTACACAACAAAAATCCCTTAAATTCCCTCTTAACCCCTTATAAAAAATGACTGAAATTACCTAAACAGACTGTTGAACACTATTAATTAATATTACCCTTCTAAATAGACCGGACACAGTTCACAGAACCAATAACCAACATGGGAGGCGCGCCGACAAGATGGCGACCTATAATAATTGAAGAGCCGGGTTACACAAAGACTTAAACATTAAATAATACCATATTCTCACCTCTTACAGCCTTCTGATATCAACACACATTGTAGACACTTCATGTTTATCACTACACCTACAGCAACCAAAGTTCAAACTATTAATTCAAATTATTTATACTCAACAATTGTAGAACGAATCTCGGATGAACCCTATAATTTAAGAGCCGGGTTACACAATGACTGGTATCCCTTCTTTCAACCTGTGAACCCCGTAGGCAATTACTCTCTCTCACAGCTGTGTTCAATAACCTCTTTTTTCCCCAATCTTTCTCTACTTTCTCCCCTCTAATACACTTACCATAATTAATCCTTAAATAAGCTTCTTTCATACAAAAATAAACTTCACAAACATAGCTAAATAATACTAATAATTATTAACAATTAATACTTAGCAATTTCCCCTACTGAATATTGGAAATACCTCTTTCGATCATTACTTTCAAACACATGCCATTTTCTCTCTCGACCTAAATTTTAGAAAAAAATATGGATTACAAGGATTGAAAAGTTATGAAAATTAAAATGGGAGATACTCAACATTTAGTCCCTTCAACATGGGTATTCAATATCGCGTCACCTGTTTAGAACAGTTCGTATGACAAACGGAGTTTAAGCCACATTCACATTAACATTAATTTCAGTAAAAAATAATAATTCAGAAATAATTACAATTCACTTCAAAACTAAACAGTCAATAATAAATAAACTAGACATACAAATCATAACATACCTTCCAATAATAATTACATCACAATTAATGAATTCATACACGGTAATAAATGTACCAGCTCTCATTCTCTTTGTTAATCTTAGCAAAGAGAAAACGGCGTTTGAATATAAAGAGTGACTAATATAAAAATGGAGTGTTACACTACTCCCCAAACCATTTCTTATACAGAGTCACAATTATGGCTCTACTCAAGTCCTCTGGCACCTTTCCCTGCCTCCAATGCAATTGTAATGAATAACACAAGCCTGGAAACACACACTATCCTTTAAACACGGGGTCAGTAAATCACTTAGCCTCTATTGTAATGATTAACAGAAGCCTGGGAACACACACACTATCCTTTTAACACAGGGTGAGAATTGTAATGAATAACAGAAGCCTGGGAACACATATACATTTGGTGGTCTTCAATGAGGAACTGGGTGTAAAATACAGACAGTGGTGGATACAATGATTTATTCATTGTATATTCAGGGTTTACAATATAAGCAACATCCACTACACACACACTACTACCTCTACACACACACACACACACACACACTTTTTCAACATTTCTGCAGTTATTGCAAGACATATTATATTATAGTAGTACTGTACTACCTGCAGACTTCAGTCATACATATACTATACTTTTAATATTATGGACCCTGTGATCGTATATGAGAATTAGTGGCTTCCGATTCCTCCTGATTACACCACGAAACAAACTTCTTCCATGTAGGTGGTGTTTCATAGCAGTAATTGAAGGACTCATTTACCTCCAATTTTCTGACTACATCACGGGGTCCCTTAAGATACCAACCTGTCACTACAGACAGCAGCTGTTATTCTAACATATTATATCAAGGCCACATTATATTATATTATATCATACTTCAGTTCCACTAATACACTTAATATTAAGACACCAGCCTGTCACCAAACATTACTGTCATCTTTGTGTTGTGTGTGTGTGACAATGTGTGTCTTTTTTAACAACACATTTACTAATTAATTTTGTTCCACATTTATTAAAGGGTGGTAAACAATGATAGCCTCCCCCACCCCCCTGCTGGACAAATACTGTATTAGCTAGTAATATGATGGTAATAATATCTGAAAGTATATTCAATACTTCTTCTTTGCTGGGATCAACATGTGTGCTGCTGTGTTGAATGACAGTGAAAAGAAGAGATTTATCAACTGCATCAGAGTAGTTAATTTTGTGAGGTGTGTGACACTGGTGCCTCCTATATATCTCAGTTGTGTTTTGCTCTACGGCTCAGAGGGTTCAAGGACTTTGTCAATCATAATTGGAACAAGAGTCTGGACGATAGTGAAGCTAAGTTTGTGGGTTGTAGATCGGAGGTTTTTTCTCGGGAGTCTTTAGACATTGTCATTGAGTGATCCTGTTGTTATGGTGTTATGGTGAATTGATCAAAAGTGGTGAATGTGTTGGTGTTGTTCACTGCACGGCGGATGATGTGGGTGATAAAGCCTCGGGGGCAAAGTTGGGATGGAGATTATTTTTGGGAGAAGATCTTGACAAAGCTTGTCGTTCCCTTTCTTCAAGACTATCAAAATGTTGTGGATGTCACTCAGGTTACCTTTCTGCACAACAAAGCACCATATATGTAAGAGCTTTGAATCCAGCCAGAACCTTCTGAAGGACAACAACATTGACTTCTTTGGTAATGACGAGTGGCCCAGTAATTCTCCTGATATGTGAAAATGTTGGATCTATCTTGAAGGACGAGGTTGAAAAAAGGATGCTGTCTGAACCTCTATCAACTCAATTTAGTCGTACCAAGATAGAGGAGCACATCAATGCTGTGCTTCGGGAAATGGAGTTCAACTCGGAGCTTTTTGAGTCACTTTTGTCTTCCTACCCTGCTTGTCTTCAAGCTGTTCATGATGCCAATGAAGGCAACACTGAATACTGAGCTTGTCATTATAGACCTACAATATAATGTGCTACCTCTTGATATTTTCAGTTTTTTCCTATCATGCTTAGGGGGGAGGGGAGCAATAATTGTTTGCTGACATTCAATGTTTTATTTCATGTGTGAACAGTTTTGTGTAACGTGAGTTGGGATTTGTCAGAAAACTTTTTAACACATTCATTACATTCAAAATCCTTTACTCTTGTTTAAACTTTTAAATGTCTATTAACCCCTCCGGGACGGGGCAAGAATGAAATTACGTGCTGTGAGTACGGGTCCAATACTAACTTTTATCCTGCCTGTCCGGGTATTTCCCGGAAAATCACTCTACTTCTCTTACTCCCTACGTCTAAACTACAATACTGAACAACTTAAATTTGATTGTGTACTCACCATCAACTCCTCCTCTTTCCATTAAAACCAACCCTAGCTCTCTAGGACACTCCATTGCCGAGAAATCAAGTGAGGAATGGATGTCACTTTTCCCGTGAGAGCGAGGCTGCGTTCGCTTTGTGAGCGTGGCTCTGACAAGGACTGGCGTGGGTGGAGAAAAGATGGCCGCCGGCAGAATGACGCAACACTTGCCTCCCCCGGGCGACACGTCGTACGGTTCGTGTGCATCCTACCATTACAGCCCCTGTATTATTTGTGTGGTTAGCTGACCATTCCAGAGTGGTTTTATGCCCTGGAGAGAAGCGTGGGAGTTATGTACAGTATTTACGCGAAACATTTTCAGTGTCATTCGCACCATTTGTTCATGTTCAACGTAAATATAAATGTGTCACTATCACTGTTATCCTTATTTTCTATATATTTTTGTATTTTGTTGTTTTAAATTTTTTATTATCATTTTTTCTATGCGTAAATGTGTCACTCTCACTTTTCTTATAGCCTAATATGTACAAATGTGTCACTATCACGTCACTACAGCCTAAAATATATGTACAAATGTGTCACTCTCACTTTTCTTATAGCCTAAATAGTGTCACTGTCACCAAGTGTCACTGTCACTTTATTCGCATACTCCCATCACTTCCTGCTTCTATATATATTCCAATATATGGTAGTCTGAGAAGCAGTTTCCAGGGCATAACGGCACACAACATTCCTTGCACCAGAAGCGAGTTTCCTTGGACTTCTGGGGGTGACGTGTTGTGTGCCTGCAAACATAGCAGCGACGAGAGCCTGGACGTCCTGACGGCAACGGTGGCAGATTAGTGAGGTAGTGGCGAGCCATATAGCCACTCTGCTGCAACCTGTCAGGCCGTTGTGCCGCTGCCTGTTTGCCTTGCTGTGGTTGCACAGTGCTGAACCTCTCCAGGAGCTGAGATATCAACTCTAGCTCGAATTCCCGGAGTGCCAACTTGGAGTCAGGGTGATGCTGGAGGTAGAGTATATAACAGTTCAGCACTGTGACATCAAGAAGGTGGAAGAAAGCCTTCTTGTACCACTTACAAGTTTTTCTCAGACAATCGATGGAACTCACCATCATGTCTGACTTATCAACGAGTCTCATATTGATGTTATAATCGAGCACAGCATCAGGCTTGTAGATGGTATCACCTGTGCCGCGCTCAGTCTTCCCAGAATCCTGCATCACGCCCCTGTTCACGGTGGTGAGCATATTGACGGGGCGTTTATCGTGCCATTTGATGGCCAGCATGTTCCCACATTTCTTCTTGATGCAGTCGCCCCTCCGGGTGAGAGGGAATGCTGGCCACCCCTTCCTGTTGACACGAATAGTTCCGCAGGATCCTGTTTGGTGCTGCAGGAGAAACTGGCTAAGTGCTGGAGAGGTGTAATAGTTATCAGTGTACAGGATGTGGTTGTTGTCAAGGTAATCCCCCATGAGTGCCTTGACAACACTCCCGCTGAAGCCAAGAGGGTCGTCGGCCGGGACATCCACATCCGTACCTGAATAGAGTATAAAATCCAACACATAGCCAGTCTTACAGTCGCAGATGACATAGAATTTGATGCCAAATCTATGCCTCTTTGACGGGATGTACTGGATGAAGGACAGTCTTCCCCTGAACAGCACCAGAGACTCGTCGATAACCACTTTCTGGAATGGTCGAAAAAATGCTCGTATTTTCTCCTGGAGGATAGACATTACTGGCCTAATTTTCCACAGCCTGTCGTTCGGGTGTGGACCCATGTTGGGGGCGAAGTGCAGGTAGGACAAAATGTCCCTATACCTGTCCCTGGACATGTATTTCCCGAACGCAGGTGTGGATATCAGGGCGTGTGTGCTCCAGAAGTCCTTGAGGCGATGTTTCTTGACATGAGGCATCATCATGGTCAAAGCTAACCACACATACAACTCAGCAATATCGACGTCAGCCCATTGCAATATCTTACTATGTTCCCTGCCTGGTCTATTGCTGAGTTGCACAGAGAGTTGTTTGAAGGTGTTTATCTCCTGCATCATGTAAGTCATCAATATTATATCAAAAAAGGCAGTGAAATAATCTAATATTGATGACCTCTGACGACAGGGAAATGCGGCCTCTATACCTGAATGACTGTCGTCAAAGGCAGGTATATCAGGCGCAAATTCATCGCAATCCGTCCACACATAGGGATCAGCGGGTCTATGACGAGGTGCGCCGCGTTGCTGTCGTTGTTGGCGTTGTTGTTGTGGTGGTGGTGGTGCAGCGGTACCAGGGGCAGGCGAGAGTGAGTCGTCAGGCACGAGAGGAGAGGGAGAGTGTGGTGGTGGGGGAGGTGGCGTCAGGTCACGGGGGGGCGGGCTATCAGGGTCAACTGTAGGGGAGAGATAAGCTGCCTTTGTCCTCTTCCCCCTTCCTTTACCCTTCCCTCTTACTCCTACTCTCCTCCCTCTTACCACCACTGGTTGCGACGCATCCTCGTCCGACGAGGAAGAGGAAGACGAAAAATCTAACCTCCTCCTCGGCCTCTTGCCCATGGGAGTGGAGACGTAGCGAGGTTTGGAGGTTGAAGCAGGAGTAGACCTCTTCCTGCCTCCCACGCCAGATGTTGTAGGAATGGGAGACAAGAGAGTGTCTCCCAAACTACCTCCCACCCCACTGGTGGACGGAATTGCAACAGGGGCTGTAACCTCTGACACATCATGCAAGGCTGAAGTTGAGGGAAGAGCTGTGATGGAAGTCACCGCTACACAGACATCTTCCTCAGTTGATTCGTCAGCTTGCCATTCAGTATCAGAGTAGCTGTCCAGGTCGTCACTCCCATATGAAAGGTCTGCCAGATTCTCCAATTCCCGCCCTATTGCAGAATCTGACAACCTTGCAGGTGCATGACGCAATCTAGCTGGTTGCACCCGCGGAGTGGAGGTTACAGGAGCGGGTGCGCCTGGCAGTGCGGTAGGATGCACCGAATCGAACGAGCCCGTATTTTCTTCACTACGCCCAGCCATTGTCACGGTCAAGCACACACTGATTGAATGTGGGGATGAAAAGGTCTGGTGGTGAAGTATAGCCAGATCAAAAAAAATCCCGACAAATTTGGCGTTTTTCCCCATAAATTACCAAAAGCGGGATTTCCCGCTGCCCGGACTCTGTCGACAGAGCGGGATTTCCCGCTGCCCGGCCTCTGTCGACCGAGCGGGAAATCCCGCTGCCCGGACTCTGGGGGTTAAGGTCAGATTTCCATCTAAACCTTTTACCACACTCATTACATTCAAAGTTCTTCACTCTCTTTTTTTATTCTTCTTAGCAGAATTTTCAGCGGGGTAGCAATGGGCCTCTCCCTGAGGCCTATAGTTGCACCCTAAGCGTTGAATTCCTTGTATTCAAGGGCCCTCTTCAGAATGGTGACAGTTCCCTTGATGGCAGCAATCTGCACCTCACAGGCGCTTGGTCGTCCGGGTATAGCCTCAAGGTAATCCTTTAGGTTCTTCTTCATAATACCCGTCGCGCCTACCACTACCGGTAAAATATCTATTTCTTCACTCTTTTTTTATATTATTATTAGCAGAATTTTCAGCGGGGTAGCAATGGGCCTCTCCCTGAGACCTATAGTTGCACCCAAAGCATTGAATTCCTTGTATCCAAGGGCCCTCTTCAGAATGGTGACAGTTTCCTTGATGGCAGCAATCTGCACCTCACAGGCGCTTGGTCGTCCGGGTATAGCCTCAAGGTAATCCTTTAGGTTCTTCTTCATAATACCCGTCGCGCCTACCACTACCGGTAAAATATCTATTTCTTTTAATTAATGACCATGTTGTTCTCAGGTCATTTTTTAGGTCTTGGTACTTGGTGATTTTTTCCCTTTCAGCTCTATTTAGCCTGTAGTCATTGGGGACTGTTACATATATGATCTTGGCTGTTTTCTTTCCTCTATCCCATATGACGATGTCGGGCTTAATGGGGAATTTCTGGAACTAATCCGCTAGATGTCACTGCTGTGCAGTCAGTTCATGCGACATGCGCTAAAATATTATTGTTTTTTAAAATCCCATCAGCATACAAATGCATAGAACCTTGATCATTATGATACTTTCGAAATCCTGCATCGACTTTTTAATACCCTGTATGGATAATTTTTAGATAAGTTGGTTAAATTAGATATTTTTGTTTCGTGATTATCGACCTTCTGCTGTCGATATTTAAAGTAAGGCATATGCCAAGGCTAAAATCTATTTATTTGGACAATACAAATAAATATGATTAAGACTGTACTACATATTATGACGTAACATACCCAGTAACATGGAAATATATAGATATAGTTATTTTTGTGGAGATATTAGCATCTCCTTCACCAAGTGAGCGACAAGGCAAAAGTAGCCGAGCGAGACTCAGCGAGTTGGAACCAAAACAAACATCCGAGAGCCTGTCTGGCGTCTGCCTGAGACTGAGAGTCCTCACTCCTCAAGACCTCAACAATCAACTTTATCAACCATGCCATCATCGTGTTGTGTCCCTCAATTGTTCTTATAAAAGAACTAAACCAAACACGTAACAATAACCAAAGCGTGCGCCAGTCGGACAAACACGTTTGTTTTGTTTTGATTCCCTCCACGGTTCGACTACTTCGCCAGCACATTCGAGTTGCCTATTCTCAATTGAAATATGTATTTCAATAAACCAGGAAGTTGATCTATGTAATTCGGAGTTTTAACTATCACCTGCATGTTCTTTTTATGTTTATTGTATTTTCATTTACTTTGTTTCCAATCAATTGTGTACCTGTTTGGTAATCCCGAGATGGCCAAATAATCTGAATGCCAATTTCACCAGAAAATCAACTTAACTCCTTTTGATCACGAATAGTACTATTTTACCTGTGTTTTACTACTTAGAAAGAATTGTGTAGAAATATGTATCATTTAAGCTCGATGCATTTTTTTTGTGTATAGAATGACTCTGAAGGAATATTTTATTTTGCTTGTGTGCGCGATGAACCGCCGATTGTGATGCCACCTGGTGGCAACCACGAGTTTAGAAAATTCCCCATTGCTCCTCCCTCGATGTATCTGCCAGCTGGGATAATTTTGTCATAGAATATGGCGATATTTCCATTTGAAGCGATCGGTGGCGGTTCGTGCTCCCAGACTTTTTCCGCGGCATCCACTTGCATTTCTTTGCAAATTTTCCAGTGCAGATATTTACAAACCTTGTTGTGCCGTGTGGTGTAATGTCCTTCCGCCATCAAGGTTTGGCATCCAGATATTAGGTGGCTCGTGCTCTCAACAGCTGCGTGGCAGAATCTGCATTGGTCATTTGGAGATATTCCTGCCATTTTCTTGAAACCATTTGTAAGTAGTCCCTGATCTTGAGCCCCGGCTATGACTCTTTCCCCGTCGAATCCCAGTACCCCATTCTTGAGCCACTGTAATGATCCTTCTTTGTCTATGTAGTTTTTTTCAAGTTCTCGCAGGCGGCCAGCTCTACGATGTTGTCTCGAGTTATCAAGTCTCTGGTTCAATTCCCTCTTGCAGTATTTTTCCCTGCTTCTCCTTGCTATTTTTGTAGCTGGTGTTAGTTCAGTCGCTTCTGTGTCCTCAATGATGTTCTGCCCGAAGTTATGTGCCAGTTTAACTACAGATGTTTGCTGAGGTAGTATCTCTGAGTGGAATTGTGATACCATTTTTATGATCTTATCTTGGGAACTTTTCAAATATTGGCCTAGGCTCACCATGGATGCCCTGTACGCATGGTTTATTTCGGTTAACCCCAAACCGCCTTCCTTCCTGGAGATGTACATTCTGTCAAGGCATTGGTTTCTGTATGTCACTTTATGTAGGGTGAGCGTTTTCCTGGTCTTAACATCCAACTTATCGATCTCACCTTGTGACTATACCAAAGCTATAGGTCACGACCGGTATAGCCAGCTGGTTTATGGCAGTAATTTTGTTCTTGGGTGACAGCTCTGATTTGCATATTTTCTTCAAGCGTTTGGTGTACTCCTTCTGGATGGTTTCTCTGACTTTTTTATGTTCTATGGTGGCATTTTCCTCTATTCCCAAGTATTTATATTTGGCACCTTCTCCGAGATCTTCTATGTAGCTTTCTCCTTCTATGTGGATATTTTCTGCTGCCACTTTTTTTCCTTGTTTGATTGTACACTTAGCACATTTATCTAATCCAAATTCCATATGAATGTCCTTGGAAATTTTCTTGACTGTTTCAACTATGGTGTTCAGTTTCTGGTCTGACTCGGCATACAACTTCAGGTCGTCCATAAACAGTAGGTGGTTAACTGTTTTTTTCGGTATTTCTGACCCTGCCACTGCTTAGATCATATCCTATGTTATGGGTCTTCAACATTTTACTAAGCAAGTCTAGAGTGAGGCAAAAAAGCAACGGTGACAAGCTATCACCTCGGAAAATCCCTCTTTGTATGTGGACATTAGGAATTACAATTTGTCCTTTGGTATGGTTAAGGGCCAGGGTGGTCTTCCATTTAGCCATCTGGGAACTCAGGAAGAGTGGGGTACGCTGTCAATTTTTTTTTTTTTTTTTTTTTCTATACCTCAACCTCGGGACTGTAGGCTGTCAGTAGCCCGTGACTCTTGCGAGGCCCCGAGATTATTGGGTGTCGCACCAGATGAGACAGTGGAGCTTCGTGGTGATGTTGGTACCGTAGCTTCTCTTCTGTCCCACTAGATGACGACACCTTATTTATACACGTCACTATCAGGGGAGAGCAGCTACACCGTCACTCACAGCATCTTGGAATATGGTCTGGCATCTTCTGAGTTGTTAGTTGACGACGATGTAGGGGGTATTTTGTTGACGTGTCGACGTAGCCAGGATAATTGACGAACAGCTGGACCCAGTTCACCTCAGAAAAATCCCAGACGTTTTCTCGTGGATTTGAACCCGGGTCCTTGACATTTGCAGTCCGTCTCTCTATCCATTCTGCCACCGCAGATCCAGGCCATGCTTAGGTTTTTATTTCTTCGTTTGCAGTTTTGTAGTATTGTTTTATTTATGATTAGCTGGTACTTAGTGCCGAGTCCTTTTCTGATGCAACCTTTCTGTTCATTTTCCAGATAGTCACCATTGTCCAGATGTTCATATACTGCATCGGTTATGACTCCTGTCAGCCATTTGTATGTTGTTGGTAGGCAACAAATGGGCCTGTACTTGTGCGGTAGCTGCGTTTCTTCACTTTTGGGTATAAGGGTCGTATTACCAGTTGTCAGCCAGTCAGGTGTTTCCTCTTCTCTGCGCAATATTCTTTGAAACGCTAGCGTATAATGATGGTGAAGTGCAATAAGTTTCTTCAACCAGTAGTTCGGGATCTTGTCTACTCCTGGTGATTTGAAGTTGCTAAATTTGTTGATTTTTCCCCTTAGTTTCTCTTCAGTTATTGAAATCGCTGGCATTGGTTCCTTATTTCTGTTCTTTTCACTGATAAATTCAATCCACTCGTTCTCTTGGTGTTCTTTAGGGTCTTCATACATAGGTCTCCAGAATCCTTCGACTTCTTCTTCGTGTGGTGGTTCCTTTACCTCTATGATGTCCTCCATTATTTGCCTATATACAAGTCTTTGATTTTCTGCAAACTGTTTGTTTATTTGCTTGGTTTTTATTTTCTTCTCTTTATTCCTGATCTGTGATGCTAATGCAATGACTTCAGCTTGGTGTTCTGCTATTTTCCCTCTAAATTGTTCGAGCTTTATGTTGTATTTCCTCTTGATATTATTAATCTTTCTTAGTATATTGCCAGTAAGAGTTGGGTCCCGCAGAAAGATAGTCATCTGCGATATTTCAGCCCTTAGCGTAGTAATTTTCTCTCTTAGTTTCTTTTTCCAGAAAGGTTCTCTTTTTCGTGTTGTTTTGTTTCCTTTTCTGTCTTGGTGTTCCGGGGCCAATTTTTTCTGGATAAACCACGCTGCACCAAAGGTAGCATGGTTTAATTCTGAGAGGGTAGCATCTTCTGGGACTAGTGATGTGAGCCCAGTGTTGACCTGCTTAACCAGCCTTCTCAACTTGTTGTTCTCTTGTAGTTTTATAAATTTAGGCCGACTTTCCATTGGCATTCTTCGAGTCTCTTCGATTGTGTTCATTAGCTCCTCTTCTAAGTCCCGTTGTTGAGGGTCTATATCGGTCCATCTTCGGTTTGGTAGTCGAGGTGGAGTTGGGCTTCTTTCCGATCTCACGGGTCTTCTGGGAGGTTCTGAGTCGGAGTCAGAGTCAGAGCTCGATAAGGGTGGTGAGCCTGGCGGGGTTCTTATATTCACTGGGAGCCAGATGGGATTAGCCAGTGGGCATGAGTTGTTCCATATCATGTTGTTAATTTCCTTTTTCATTTCTGCAATTTCCTCTTCAGTGAAGGCTTTGTGGTGAGGAAGTTGTGCTTTTGAGTGGTGAGCCTGCTCCGTGGAGCGTTAATCTTACTTGGACAGTGGTAGTTGAAATTTCTCACCCACTCTTTAGAGCTTTCCTTTAATTTTGCAAACTTTACCTTAGCATATTCTATTGCCCATATCAGATTCCATTTTTCCTGTTTGCTCCACTGGCCTAGTTTAGTTTCGTCAAGTCGTCTTTCTCCTTCTCCTTCTGAACGGAAGTCGACCTCTGCTTCCTCCAGGGCTTTCTTTTTTATTTCTTGAATTTCTCCTGGTGTTAAATATTTATGCATCTGCGAGGCAATTGAGTTTAATTTTTTTACAGTAGTGGCTTCTTTTCTTGCCGATGGTAAGGCAGAGTCCGAAATCCTTTCTTGGAACACAAGGTTCTTTTTTTTGCCCCATTTCTCGAACCTCGAGTAAGTGAAGCAGTGCAGTATCATTTTCTTCTCCTCAGTTGACCACTTTACTATTTCGTAGTTCCGCTGATTGCGTTTCCTTTTAGTGGTCAACTGATGATCTGGTTAAGGCTCAGGGTCAGGGCACTGACGACCTGGTGAGACACTCAACTGAGGACTTATAGTGGGTGGGCCACTAGCTGTCCCCGGAAAAGATGCGCCATCGCCATCCTTACGCGGCCTGGAGCCTTGCCGCGTAGAGGGGACCTTTTTATGCTGGGGGACGTCCTGCCAGTCTAAATTTTCAATGCTTGAATTCATCTTAGTTATAAATTTCCTGGGACGAGGGATTATCCTTTTACCACCCAGGAAAATTTTGCGTCAGAATTAGTTTCCTTTCGGAGTAGCAGGGTTACAGCGTGCACGTTTCTGACATTAACCCCCTCTTTTTTTTTTCAATGGTCTTATTTTCAGGTTATCTTGGAGCAATGGACCCCAGCCAGGGGTCTATAGTTGCATCCTAACCGTTGATCGCAGAGTATCCAAGGGCTCTCTTCAAAATGCTGACTGTTCCTTTTATTGCACCAAGTTGCACTTCACGTAGACTTGGGCAGCCTGGGATGGATTCTAGATAGTTCTTTAGGTTGGTTTTCATCAGGCCTGTCGCTCCTACCACAACTGGAATAATCTCGATGTTCTTTAATGACCAGGTTCTTCGTAGGTCATTCTTTAGATCTTCGTATTTTGTCAGCTTTTCTCTTTCAGCTCTGTTTAGGCCGTAGTCGTTGGGCACTGTTATATCGATGATCTTAGCTGTTTTTTCTTGCTTGTTCCAGATGACGATGTCTGGCTTTATTGCCCTATTTTCTATGTACCTGCCGGCTGGTATTATTTTGTCGTAGAAGATGGTCACACCTTTGTTGGCTACAATTGGTTTCGGTTCGTGTTCCCATATTTGATCTACTTCTATTCCCAGCTCCTTGCAAGCTTTCCAGTGTAGGTATTTGCAGACCTATTTTTGTATTTGTCCGTCTGCAAGGAGTGTCTGGCAGCCAGATATAAGATGGCTTACACTCTCTACACCATTGTGGCAGAACCTACACTGGTCATTCTGGGATATTCCGGCCATTTTCTTGAATCCATTCGTTAGGAGTCCCTGGTCTTGTGCTCCAACTATTAGCCTCTCTCCATCGAACCCGAGGTCGCCATTTTTCAGCCACATTAATGATCCTTCCTTATCTATGTAATCTTTTTCTAATTCCTCCAAAAATTTACCCGCTCATCGGTGTTGTTTCCATCTTTCTTTTCTGAGAGTTTCTTCTTTCTTACTGTATTTTCCTCTTACTTTTCTTGCTTTCTTGGTGGCTGGTACTTGGTCATTGGCAATGTTCTCTTCTGGGATGTTTTCTCTAAAGTTTTCTGCCAGTTTTATGATAGAAGTTTGTTGGGATAAGGCTTCTCTGTGGTGTTGGGCAACCCTTTTCATAGTATCTTCCTCAGAACTGTTTAGATATTGTCCCATACTGATGATGGTGGCTCTATATGCTTGGTTGATCTCAGTCAACCCTAGACCACCTTCTCTTCGCGGGATGTATATTCTATCCATGCATTGGTTTCTGTAGTGACTTTGTTTAAGGTGAGCATTTTTCGGGTCTTGATGTCTAGTTTGTTAAGCTCTCCCTGCGGCCAGTCTATGATACCAAATGGATATGTCACCACCGGGATTGCAAGTTGGTTTATGGCAGTGATTTTGTTTTTCGGTGTTAGTTCTGATTTGCAGATCTTCTTTAGGCGTTTTAAGTATTCTTTTCTCATTTTTTCCCTCATGTTCTTATGTTGGATCTGTGAATTTTCCTCTATGCCCAAGTATTTGTAAGTGGCATCGTTCTCAAGATCTTCTATTAAGTTTTGGTTGTCGAGCTCGATGTTATTTGAGGCTATCTTGTTACCCTTCCTTATTGTACACTTGTTGCATTTGTCTAGGCCAAATTCCATATTGATGTCTCTCGAAAAGTTGTGTACTATTTGCATCAGCTGGTTTAACTGTTGGTCAGATTCTGCGTATAATTTCAGGTCATCCATAAACAACAGGTGGTTGATCTTTTTGTTGTTTTTCTTTGTTCTGCCTCTGCTCAAATCATATTCAGTGTTTTGTTCTTTTAGGATTTTACTGAGCGGGTCTAGGGCGAGGGAGAAGAGTAGTGGTGAAAGGCTGTCCCCTTGAAATATTCCGCGTTGGATTCTTATATTGGCTATTTTTATTTGACCATTTGTGTGGTTCAAATTGAGGGAAGTTTTCCATTTGGTCATTTGAGTTTTAATGAATGTTCTGACTTCCTCGTTGATGTTATATAATTCGAGGCATTTCAATATCCAAGAGTGGGGAACGCTGTCGAAGGCCTTCTTATAGTCTATCCATGCTATGCTAAGATTTCTTCCTCTCTTCTTACAGTCTTCAAGGATGGTTTTGTTGATGAGCAGTTGATCTTTTGTTCCTAGCTTATTTCTGATGCAGCCCTTTTGTTCATTTTCAAGGTAATTGCCAGACTCCAAATGTTCGTAGATTGCGTCTGCAATTATTCCTGTCAACCATTTATAGGTAGTGCTTAAGCAGCATATTGGTCTATATTTGTTTGGGAGGTGTGTATCTTGGGTCTTGGGGAGGAGATTTGTCAGGCCAGTAGTTAGCCATTCTGGTGTCTCCTCTTCCTCACTTTGAATTCTGGTGAAGGCTAGCATATAATGTGGATGGAGCGATGTTAATTTCTTTAACCAGAAGTTTGGGATTTTATCGATGCCAGGGGCTTTAAAGTTGCAGTACTGGTTGATCTTGTTTCTTATCTTCTCTTCTGTGATGTTGTTTGCTGGCATTTGCTGTTTGTTTCTATTTACTCCTTCTACAGTTTGTATCCATTCTGCATCTCGGTGTTGTCTTGGATCCTCGTATAGTGGTCTCCAGAATCCCTCAACTTCGTTCTCATTGGGTGGTGTCCGTACTGCAATTGTGTCGTTCATTAGTTTTCTATATACAAGTCTGGGGTTTTTGGTGAACTGGCTATTTATCTGTTTAGTGTTAATTTTCTTTTCTTTACCCCTGATTTGTTCTGCTAAGCCTTTGATTAATGCCTGATGTTCGGCAATTCTCTCTATGAACTGGTTTTCTTGAATGTTGTATTTTATTTTTATTTTGTGTATTTTTCTGAGGAGATTTCTCGACCTGTTGTAGTCCTGCACAAAGGTTGTCATTTGAGAGAGTTCTTTTCTGAGGCACTCTGTTTTGGTTTGCAGTTTTCTTTTCCAAACCGGTACTTTGTTTCCATTTCTCCTTAGAGCGTCTCTAGGCCTTTCCTTGTGTTCTGGGGCTAATTTGCTCTGAATGTACCATGCTGCTCCATAGTTGGTATGGTTGATCTCAGTTAGTGTGGATTCTAGTGGAGTTATTTTTGTCAGTCCATTATTTACCTTTTTTAATAGTTCTTTAAATTCTTTATTCTCTCTGAGTTTGATTAATCTAGGCCGTTCCTCAAGACTCATTTCTCTTGTTTGTTCTATCTTGTTAGCCAGCTCTTCTTCTAATTCTTGCTGTTCTCTATCTATTTCTATTAGGATGTTATTTGGGGATTGGTTTGGAGGTCTAGGTGGTGTTAGACTCCTCCGTTCCTTTGTTGTCCCCTATTTGGGCTGTCAGGCGGTTCACTGTCCGATTGTTCACTGTCAGAACTCGATGGGGGTGAGTCTGATGGTTCAGGAATGGCTGTTTTATTTTGTGTAATAGGATGAGGTCTTTCTTCTGATGGTGCTCTTTGCCTCGTGGCATTCTGGGGTACTTCAAGTAGATTTGACAGTGAGCATGTTTTGTTTCTGATCATATTCTTTATCTCTTTTTGCATTATCGTAATTTGTTCACCGCTGAAGTGTTTATGGTTGATAATATTATGCTTCTGGGTGGTGAGTTTGCTTCTTTTTGTACCTATTTTATTTGGGCAATGGTGGAAGAAAATACGCTGCCACTCCTTACTTCTATCATGTTTGTTGGTTAGTTTCTCTTTTGCGTACTCAGTTGCCCATAGCAGTACCCATTTTTCTTCTCTAGTCCACCTGCTTTTTCCAAATTCATTTTGTTTTTCTTCTCCAATTTGGTTGTAGTCTCTCTCTGCTTCCTTAATTGCTTCTTCTCTGATTTCATCAATCTCTCTAACTTCCAGGTATCTGGTGTTCTGTGATACTATTGAGTTTAATTTTTCAGTTGTGGTGGCTTCTGTCTTTTCTGGTGGTAACCCTGCTTGATCAATCCTTTCCTTGAATACTTCTTTTTTTCTTCTGCCCCACTTCTCATACCTTGAGTAAGTAAAGCAGTGTAGGATCTTTTTCTTCTCCTCACGGGACCATTTGACGGTTTTGTAGTTTCTTACATTCCTCTGGGCTCCATGACGTTGTTTCTGGGGTCCAGGATCAGTGTTTTCCTGATCTGGTGGACTATCCAGGGTGCTGTTGGTGGGGGGGTTATTCCCTTCAGCACAGGTAGAAGATGCACCATTGCTTTCCTCCCACGCCCTGGTGCGGAAGCGTGTTCTGGGGACCTTTTTATCCTGGGCGACGTCCTGCCAGTATGGATTATTCGTAGTTGTCATTTTCATTTATGGTTTGGGAATTTTGGTTGGAGTTCATCTCATTAAGATGTCCTCATACCGGGATTTCTCCCGGTAAACCCCTTGACAGTGGGGCCGAAGACACTCGAGGTTGTGTCTAGTAGGCCTTCCCATCTCCCCTGTATGTATAAGTATGTGTCGCTTTAGATCGCCCTTTGTTACAAACTTTTTACCACAATCTTCACATTCAAAGTTCTTCACTCTCTCTTTTTTTATTCTTCTTAGCAGAATTTTCAGCGGGGTAGCAATGGGCCTCTCCCTGAGGCCTATAGTTGCACCCTAAGCATTGAATTCCTTGTATCCAAGGGCCCTCTTCAGAATGGTGACAGTTCCCTTGATGGCAGCAATCTGCACCTCACAGGCGCTTGGTCGTCCGGGTATAGCCTCAAGGTAATCCTTTAGGTTCTTCTTCATAATACCCGTCGCTCCTACCACTACCGGTAAAATATCTATTTCTTTTAATGACCATGTTGTTCTCAGGTCATTTTTTAGGTCTTGGTACTTGGTGATTTTTTCCCTTTCAGCTCTATTTAGCCCGTAGTCATTGGGGACTGTTACATCTATGATCTTGGCTGTTTTCTTTCCTCTATCCCATATGACGATGTCGGGCTTAATTGCTCCTCCCTCGATGTATCTGCCAGCTGGGATAATTTTGTCATAGAATATGGTGATATTTCGTGCTCCCAGACTTTTTCCGCGGCTTCTACTTGCATTTCTTTGCAAATTTTCCAGTGCATATATTTACAAACCTTGTTGTGCCGCGTGGTGTAATGTCCTTCCGCCATCAAGGTTTGGCATACAGATATTAGGTGGCTCGTGCTCTCAACAGCTGCGTGGCAGAATCTGCATTGGTCATTTGGAGATATTCCTGCCATTTTCTTGAAACCATTTGTAAGTAGTCCCTGATCTTGAGCCCCGGCTATGACTCTTTCCCCGTCGAATCCCAGTACCCCATTCTTGAGCCACTGTAATGATCCTTCTTTGTCTATGTAGTTTTTTTCAAGTTCTTCTCGCAGGCGGCCAGCTCTACGATGTTGTCTCGAGTTATCAAGTCTCTGGTTCAATTCCCTCTTGCAGTATTTTTTCCCTGCTTCTCCTTGCTATTTTTGTAGCTGGTGTTAGTTCAGTCGCTTCTGTGTCCTCAATGATGTTCTGCCCGAAGTTATGTGCCAGTTTAACTACAGATGTTTACTGAGGTAGTATCTCTGAGTGGAATTGTGATACCATTTTTATGATCTTATCTTGGGAACTTTTCAAATATTGGCCTCCTGTGTGTATATGTATGTGTCGCTTTAGTTTACTCTGTCTGATACTTTTTACCACATTCTTCACATTCAAAGTTTCTCTCTCCTGTGTGTATAAGTATGTGTTGCTTTAGAACATCTTTTCTCATAAACTTCTTACCACATTCTTCATAATCAAAGTCTTTTACTCCTGTGTGTATAACTATGTGTTGCAATAGATCACTCTTTGTCTAATACTTTTTACCACATTCTTCTCTTTCAAAGTTCTTGAAGTGGTCTTCTGGCCTTCCTTGTGTGCCTGTATGCATGTCTTGGTCTCATGCAGTCCACTACAGATTTTTGCAGACTGCCCTGTGGTGTCCATACTTCTGGCACCTGAAGCATGGAACTGGATCTGGAATGTACCTTCTCAGCCGGTATTTACCAAAGGGGCCCAGGTGCATCGCTTCTGGAAGCTTTCCTATGTAGATGATGAGCGCCTGTCGTGTCACCGTCTTGTCCCTGCTCAGACACCTTTTGGCGTCATTTACTGATGGATGAGTCCTGAGTTACTGGGTAGCCCAACATGACACCGTTGTACTCCTTGTCTTCTGGAGATAATTCGTGTAGAGTCACGCCTTGCACACGGTGGTGGCGAAGGATCTCTTCGCTCTGCCTGTTCCAGGGGTGTAGCACAAACTCCCCTTTATTGTTGGCCCTCGCGACATCCGGAGATCCTGGTGGGCCTATTCAAGTGCCATGATTGACTTCATTTGGCTGTCGTAGGCATTCCTGGATATCTTTGCCAGTTCCAGCCTATCCTTTCTGCTATCTGCCTCATCCTTGGGCTTCCATCTTCGTCCATCCATCATCATCGTTTTCCTGCTCCTCCTCCTCTTGTTGAGGCTGCGGTGAAGTCTCATCGTTTCTCGTCGCTGCTTCCTCTGGAGATCTACAGGGCTGTCTCTATCACGCTTCATAGTCTTCATTGCGCTTCCTGCCAGGCTTTATCTCAGCCTCCTGTAGTGTATAAGACACTGTTCCTACAGTCCCTGTCCCTACTCTGGTGCCTAACCAGCCCTACTACTGTACCGGTTATGGTAGGCCCGGTATTACATAACTAATATCCCGTACCCCCACTGTAAGGCTTCTGGCGCGATCACCAGTATTACAGTGTTCAACTGGTGCACCTTCGTGGAGTCAGATGCGCGTACTACGCTCTGGCCATAGCGCTACACCTCCATCAGGTTAACAGTTCCCAGGAACAGTGACAGCTGTTCCGAGAGAGCTGCTTCACCAGTGCAAAGACAGAAAATCAATGGAGGGGAAGATAAAGATTTCTGCAAATTGTCACAAGATAGATCACAACCCATCTGAATTTCTCTGCTCAGGGGTGCTGCCAGCGTGTTTCTGACACAGTGGGGTCAACTCTGCTGTGCTGTGAGGTGTTTGTGAGCTACAGATAGTCTATATTCTCTTTTAGAGCCGGCAGGTGGTTGGGGAAGTCCCCAAACACTGCCTTACACTGACCGTCTTACAACTACAGCTGTGTAGATGATGCCTGTGGTCTTACATTAATAAAAAAGCAGGCCAAGCTAATCACACACAGATCAGTCACTGTCTGTGGTGCGTCTGTACAAGCACTACAATCTTGTTTCTCAGAGAGAAGCAAGGGAGCTCCAGTGCAAAGACCTAGAAAGTTTCTTCTACAGGAGGAGGATGTCCTTAGGTAGTGCCTCTGCAGAATTGAATTTTCGGTGGTAGTAGTCTTCCGTGCCGCTGTGAACCACTTCACACAGCAAAATGTATGAGGGTGAGCTCTCAGGGTGAGAGTGCTCCTTCCCCCATGGCACCGAGCATCACCGCTCCATCCCTCCTTAAGGCCGCGGGGGCGCCTGTGTGCGGCCACCACGTAGTCACATGAAATAGAAGCTTCGAGAAGGCGACAGTTGAAGTTGTAGATGCACCTAGGTACTTGGTGCTGCCACAATACTTTTACATATTCCGGTAAAGCTTTACAAACATGAGATCATGACACATAAAGTTCTCTATGAACACCTTTCCCACAGTATGTTTAGTAATGTAATATGAATAACTAACATTCAAATAACAGATCAGTTCATGGAAAGGAGAGAGAGTGAAGGCGGCTTCACACGGGGCAATACGCGGCTGGTTTTGCTACCCGCTAGTTTCCAGCCAGCCCTGTATAGTCAGAGTTAGCGGCAATTTTCGACAAAATCCTAAACACGAGCAGGAGCAATCAGCAGCTGAGCTGCCGCTAGCAAAGCCGTGTAAACAAACAAGATGGTGCTGGTGGGTGATACCACCAGATTTTAGTAGTCGCATTTACTGATTCCTTTAACGAAAATAATCAATTAGTAATCAATTAACGTTACGATTACTGGATTCTGAGATAATGATTTTGTTATTCAAAATTTCAATGTCCCTCAAAAAGTCAGAGGCTACCTTATATGAATAGTAGGCATATGGTGGATAGGAATACATGCTACACAAGCCACATTTATTTCCATCATAAACATTTTTCAATGACTAAACATAAAAATTAAATCATCGATAGTAATCATTTCATCTTAAAGATGGATACCTCTACCGACAAGGAAGCCTTTAATTAGCTGTTGCCGTTATTTTGGCCATGAATAAGAAAAGAAAAAACGTTTGTGGACACGTCGCTGGCTGTCGCTTTATTATACACAACTGGTCAACTCGGAGAAGGAAGGAAGGAAGAAACGAAAGGAATGAAAGGATAAAGCACTGGAGAAAAATAAGAGAGACCCAGTGACAAAATGAACAAAATAATAATAATAATAATAATAATAATAATAATAATGGGAAAATAATGAGGGTGGAAGGAAACGAGGGAAAGAGAAAATACAGAGAAGAAGAAAGTCATGACGAAAAAAAGGTAGGAAAAAGAATGAAAAGAGACGGACGAGACAGAGGTTTGCCGAAGAACTGGGATAAAGGAAGCACCATACTCAGTTATTGCCGTGACTCAGCTGAAAAACACCGACAGGTTGGTCTTCCCAACCTGGCTAGAAATTTTAGCTGCCATCGTCAAATTTTGCTGGCGGCTGGAAAAATCTTGCTAGCGGGTAGCAAAACCAGCCGCGTATTGCCCCATGTGAAGCCGCCTTTACCTGGGCAAGCTACCGAGACCTAAGCGTGGTAACGTACATGACCGGACTGGGGCAAAATACGGTAAATATTGAAAGAATTACCATTATTGCGTACGGATTTTCTACCTTCATTACCCATTTACTTAGACCATTCTAAGACTATTTTTTTGCTATGGTATTTCCTTTGCAAATGCCCCATTTCCAAGATGGGGAATATTTAAATGGGGCATTTTGAAATTAGCCTGACCTTACCTAACCTAACCTAGATCGCATTAGACTACCGGGACCTAACCTGGGCAGACTACCGGGAAATAACTGTGGTAAAGTACAAGAAGTGACTGGGGCAATAAACTGAGACCTAGCAACACTGCTACAAAACGGTAATTCTTTTAATATATACCCAAAATACTGGGACCTAGCAGGATCTGGCAACACTACTACAAAACGGCAATAGTCTAGATAAATACCAACTTGTGTGTGTGTAATCCGGAGTACTGTATGAATGTAGTGGTGTATGTACCAAATAGTCTTGTTATTTTCTCACCTCTGGACTTGTGTGTGTGTGAGGGTGTGTGGAATCCGGAGTACAAGTGTGTGTGTGAAATACCTCTGGACTTGTGTGTGGAAACCGGAATACAAGTGTGTGTGAAATAGTGAAATACCTCTGGACTTGTGTGTGTGTGTGTGTGTGTGTGTGTATGTGTGGAAACCGGAGTACAAGTGTGTGTGTGAAATAGTGAAATACCTCTGGATTTGTGTGTGTGGAAACCGGAGTACTAGTGTGTGTGAAATAGTGAAATACCTTTGGACTTGTGTGTGTGTGTGTGTGTAGAAACCGGAGTACAAGTGTGTGTGAATTAGTGAAATACCTCTGAACTGTGTTTGTGTGTACCAAATAGTCTTGTTATTTGCTCACCTCTGGACTTGTGTGACGAGTATAATCCAAGGATAATAGGCTATAAAGGATAGTCCAGCGAAACGTCGTAAATATCCGTGACGTCACGGGAGGCTCTGTTGCTAGCTGGTGCGCAAACCTTGCCCGCTCACTAGTTAAAATATGAGGCATAAAGATTATATCAGCTGATATTAATCGAAATAATTAGTTTCTTGGTAGCTGCACCTTGGTAAGTTAAAAAGATCAGAAGCATACTCATATAACGGCAATTGTACAACTCTACATCAGTTGTTGAAATAGAATAATGGACTATAAAACTGGAAGCCTTCCACAACCAAGATTGATATCAAGTCGCGTTTGCATCTTTAAGCCCATATTTGTACAATAATTACTATCTTTGATGTCTTTATATTCCACACAGTTTAAATTGATCATTATAATTTGAAGTAAATATGTTTGTAGTGTGCTGTCATCAATAGATATCCAGAGAAGCCAGGACACATCTCTACCACTGGTGCGTCGTATACTCACCAGAAGTAGGCCTACAGTAATGTACTACTTGGTATTGGCTACTCTATAGCATTGATGATAGGGTCTTGATATAGACTGACAATAGGTTGTGTTTAATAATACCTATTTTAGTATTTCCAACTGCCCCACTTCCGAAAAATGCCCTGAATTGGTCCGAAATAACCCTGATTAGGTCAGAAGAATGCACCATTCACTTATAAATTGCTTCCACCTCCAATGATTTTCAAAAGTAGAAAAATAATTTTAGGAATATGAATACAAAATACTGTATGTTGAATGTGATTACACATTTATTATCATATACTTTACAGTGTTCTGAATAGGTCCGAAAAATACCCTGATTAGGTTAGAAGAATGCATCAGTTAGGTCAGAAGAATGCACCATTCACTTATAAATTGCTTCCATCTCCAATGATTTTCAAAAGTAGAAAAACAATTATTAGGAATATGAATACAAAATAATGAAATACTAACACAATCAGTCCATGAGCATAATCACAGTGGAATTGCATATTTTCTAGAAAAATTAGAAACTAATGTTAATTTTATCACATTATATAGATCATTATGTTATATATATAAAGCAAAACAAAATTGCTATTAGAATTTACATAATACTGTAGTATCACAGTCAGTCCATGAATATAATCACAGTGGAATTACACAAGTTTGGACATTGTAAAAATAAACTTAATTTCTATCACGATACAATTATAAAACATTATGTTATATATAAGGGTAGGCAAGTCTTACCCCGCCTCCACGTGGTAACCTTGGGGGACACCTCCCTAATTTTAATTTACTTTATTGTAAAAGACTGAAGGTGAAGCCAAAGGCGGAGGCGGTGTGGGGGCACATTAGGTCCCCCCACATATAGGTTTTAAATTTTTTATAATGTATATATTTTAATGACAAATATTTTTTTAAGTGTTAATGTGTAATCTTCTTTTTCTTTTTTATTATTGTGGTGTTTTTTTAAGAACTTGACAATGTTGATGGCCCGTGTCTCTCCGGGAATGAGCGCTGCATTGGCCTTGCCAGCCACCAGCGGCCCCCCAATGGGGGGGACGGACGGCTGCGTCTAGTGGCAGGGAGGGGTCTCCAGTCTGCCCTGTGGGGGACAGGAAAGGGGATGAATGCTTGAGGGTGGTTGGGATCAATGTGAATGGAATGGTGAATGAGGTGAAAAGGAGAGAGATGGTGGAGTGTTGCAGAAGAAGTAGAATAGATGTGTGTGAGATAACAGAGACGCATGTGAAAGGATGGGTTGTGGAAGAGAGTGGGGATGGAGGGAAGAGTGTGTTGTGGGAAGGAATGGAAGGAGGCGTGGTATGGACTGGTATGGATGAAAAAAGTAAAGGGAGAGGAAAAGAAGGCTGTGCATTGTTGTTGTCTGGGAGGGTGTGGAAAGGAATAGATGTGCATGAAAGAAAGGGAACAAGAATAGTATGGATGACTGGCAAGATTGGTATTGTGAAATATGCATGGGTCTGCGCGTATGCTCCGGTGAACGCGCAGACCAAAGTGGGAAAGGCAAAAATGAAAGAGTTCTGGGATGAAGTGAATGAATGTCTAAGAAAGTTTGAGAGTGGGAGGAGGATAGTGTTGATAGGAGACATGAATGGGAAGGTAGGGAATGAGAGAAGAGGAAATGTAGTTGGCAAGTGGGGTGTGAATGGAATAAATGAGAATGGTGAGTGCCTGGTGGATGTGTGTGCCGAGGCAGGGTTGTTCCTCGCCTACACCTGCTTCGAGCACAGACTGATCCACAGGTATACATGGAAGAGGAGGGATGAGAGGGGAGAGCAGATGAGTTTGATTGATTACATAGCTGTGGATGAAAGGTTAAGGAAAGATGTGATGGATGCTAGAGTGGTGAGAGGAATGGTTCAGTGCTTTGACCACTATGCGGTGTTGGCGAGGATTAGGGTCAGGGCAAAATGGGAGTATGGTAGGAAGGATAGAGGGGGGAACAAGAGGGAGGTGGAAAGTGGAAGAATGAATGTCAGTGAGTACAGAGAGGTATATAAGAGGAGGGTGGGTGAGGTGCTGGAGTATGCAAGGCTGAGTATGGGGGAGAGAGTGGGAGTGAATGAGGTGTATGAAGTGTTTAAGACAATAGTAATGAGAACAGCAGCAGAGGCAGTGGGATATAAGACACAGAAGAGGGGCAAGAAAGGGAGTGCTTGGTGGTCAGATGAAGTGAAAGATGCTGTAGAGAAGAAAAGGAAGGCAAATAGGAGAACTTTACAGAGGAATGTATCAGAGGAAGTGAAAGAGAGGTGGAAGAGAGAATACAATGTATAAGAGACAAGTGAAGAGGAAGTGAGAGTAAAAGGAGTGGAAAGAGAGTGGATAAGGAGTGGAAGGAGAGTGGATGAGGAGTGGAAGGTGAGAATGAAGAGAGAGGATGGAATTACTGTGAGTAGAAGTGAGGAAGTGAAAGAAGTGTGGAAGAGGCATTTTGATGGTCTGATGAATGGGGAGACGGGAAGGGAGGTGCTGGTGACATGCATGGGGATAGAGGCAGGTGGTAGACGACAGAGAATTAGGAAGGGAAGAGGTTAGGAAAGTAATAGGAAAGTTGAAGATGGGAAAGGCACCGGGGGTGGAAGGGATAACTGCTGAAATGTTAAAGTGTTGGGGGGAGGTAGTGGTGGAGTGGATGTTGCATATATGCACATTGGCTTGGAGGCAGGGAGAGGTGCCAGAGGATTGGAGGAGAGCCATAATTGTACCTTTGTATAAGGGGAAGGGGAGTAAGGAGGAGTGTGGTAGCTACAGGGGAATAAGCCTCCTTAGTGTACCGGGGAAGGTGTATGGGAAGGTTCTCACTGAGAGACTGGTTGATGTAACAGGGAATAAAGTAAGTGAGGATCAGGGAGGGTTCAGAAAGGGCAGAGGATGTATGGACCAAATATTTGCATTAAAATCAATAATGGAGAAATATATTGGGAAGGGTAGGAAGTTGTATGCTGCCTTCGTGGACTTGGAGAAGGCATATGATAGAGTTGATAGGAAGGCTATGTCAGAGGTGTTGAGAATTTATGGTGTTGGGGGGTCTTTGCTGAAGAGCATTGAGGCCTTCTATGCAGGTGCAAAAGCATGTGTGATCTAAGTAAGTAGAGGGTGATCTAAGTGAAAGTTTTAATATTAGTGTAGGGCTGAGACAGGGGTGTGTTATGTCACTATGGCTGTTTAATATATATATGGATGGTTGTATGAGAGAGATGAAAGCCAAAGTGAATGGTCTGGGGGTGAATTTGAGGCTGAATGAAGCAAATTGGTCCTTGGCGGCAAGTTTATTTGCGGATGACACTGTGTTGATGGCTGAGAGTGAAAGGGAGTTACAGAGATTGGTGGACGAATTTCAGTCTGTGTGTAAACGAAGGAAACTGAAGGTGAATGTTGGTAAAAGTAAAGTGATGGTATTTGAGAGAGCAGAAACTGAAGTGATTGACTTTGCTACACCTTACAGAGTAGGAGTACCAACTAGGACGAAGTGTGAGATAACTCTGAGGGGTGAGAGGATGGAGGAAGTGAAGGAGTTTAAGTACCTGGGTACAGTTATGTGTAAACATGGAAGTATGGAAGGAGAAATTAGGGAGAGAGCAATGAGGGGTAGACAGGTCATAGGATCACTGGGGAGGATTATGAAGGGTAGAAGTGTGAGTATGGAAGTGAAAAGGGGACTACGAAATAGTATAATCCTGCCAACACTGACATATGCGTCGGAGACATGGACATGGAGTAGGGCTCATCAGTCTAGAATAGGTGCTGTGGAAATGAGTTACTTGAGAGGAGCATGTGGACTTACTAGGTGAGATGGAGAAAGTAATGAGAGTGTATATGAGAGATGTGGTATGAGTGAGAAGGCAATTGGTATTGAGTGTGGAGTGGTTGAGAGACTGAAGCATAATACATTGAGATGGTTTGGACATGTAGAGAGAATGCAAGGCGAGGAGTTTGTAAAGAAGGTTTATGGAAGTGAAGGTGTGGGACCTGGTGTTAGAGGCAGACCTCCGGTTAGATGGCAGAACAGAGTGGAAGAGTATGTAAAGGAGAGAAGCATGAGGGGTAGAGGAGGGATGGACCAAGTAAGGAGGGAGTGTTAGAACAGGGAGAACTGGAGGCACTTCTGCCGTGGCCACCCCCTTGGGGGGAGTTCCCGGAGGGAACGAGGCGTCAGAGCTATAGATAGATAGATAGATATAAAGCAAAAGTATATTGTGACGGGAAATTAAGATTAATATTGTTTTATTAGTTAAGTGATGAATTTCTACCACTATTTCCTACTACTGTAACCTACATTAGGCCATTGAATGATAGTTTTAATGCATTAGATCCGCCACAAATACTTTATTTTTAAAATATATCCCACCCTACCTTCCAAATAATAATGGGGAAGATAGAAATTGTTGGGTATAGAGCATTAAAAGACTGTAACCTACCTAGATATTCCAAGGTTAAGTTATCACTGGTAAGGGATGCAGTCAGTATTAGGCTACATTTCTAACAGCATTAGATAGACTTGGCCTAACCTAACCTACATACTGTACAGTAGAGTATCATAAGATGGGGTAAAGTTAAAAATATGTACAGTATAAGCAAATAGCTTAGGGTGTAATGATATAAGTAACAGTAAGTTAGGCCTTTGATAGATTTCAACATACCTGGTTCTCGGTTAGAATTTAGAAGGTGCAGAGTCGGTACAGCCCAAGGTTGCAACGTTCTGATCTTCTTTGGAGATCCAAAACATCCTTGAAATCTATCTCTTGGGACGTAGTCCGTTGCCTTAAACTTAAAGTGTAGAGAGCATACTCGGGCCGATTCAACATTAAATTTGTCCTTACGTTTGCAGGCCCATACCCACTTCTTGGCTTTCTCTTGATCTCTTAGGAACCGAAAGACCTTCACCCCGTCTCTTTTTGCATTTCTACTGCCATTATTGGAATTGTACACAGCACATACACCCATAATATAGCACAGACATTCACGCTTCACGTACACTTTAAGTTGGGCTATAGACTCTCTGGGGACCAGGCAAGGTTTGTTTACAAGTGTGACGTCACTCCCGCGGTGTATTGTGGGAAAACAAGTGTCTAGTGGACTATCCTTTATAGTTTATCATCCTTGGTATAATCTCTCTGCCTTCTGTGCAAACCTTCCAGCTTTATCTCTGTTCCGTTTTTGGAAATATTTCTGCCAGCTGGCCTAGATTATCATTGACGAATAATGGTTGTGGTGGTAATCTTCTTTTGAAGATGTTACATATGAACAGACAAATAATGTTTATAGTTAGATGTTAAATATAAACAATAGAAATAATTATTATAGTTAGGTAAATAAGTGAAATATAGGAAAAATTAAAACCCTAGGTGAGATTAATAGGGAAGGAAAATGCGTAATGATTAAGAGGTGAAGATTAAATTGAAAAATATTAATTGGATTATAGGGAATAACCTGCATTTATAATTATAATTTATAATTACGAACATAGCGGTCCTATGATATTACAGTAATAGTACCTGGATTTATCTGTAACTTACTTAGAAAATTATTAAATTAGTTAGGATGGAACAAAAGTACCAAGCTCTAAGTCGCGGAGCAATACATACCTTAGATATATATATATAATACCTTAATATAATACTTTAACAAAGGAAGAATGCAATGTATATGAGTAAGGGAATATGTGTAAATTATAGTATGTAAGTAAATACACACCTTTGATGGTGGAATTGAAAGAATGCCAGAATATGAATTACGATGGGCTCTACTTTGCTTGAGGGGTGGGGAGAGAAGAAGGAAGGAGGAAAGGCTCCATGCTTTCTCCTTCTTACTCGGTTCCCGGCATTGTAACAGGTAAGAGTTCAAGTTCTCGTTTGTCCCTTATATATTGTGAAATTGCTGTAAATAGTGTGAAATGGTGAATAAGGGGTTCTCACTCAGCTGATCAGCGTGACGTCACGATGTAAACATCCGCCATGTTGGTAGACTGGCAGGGTTGCCATTTGGTATTTTTCATTACCAAATCAGGTCCAATTTAGTAATGAAAAATCTGTTTGGTAATATATAATTTGATTTGGTATTGGAACTGAAAGATGAATTGTCTGCTGTCTTGTAGATTAACTTACAGTACTACAAAACCTTCATCTACACAACATAGGCTACTGCTATTTTTAAGTGGAGATAATTACTCCTATACCGGTATATCAAATGTCTTGGTATATATATATATATATATATATATATATATAATTGTGAGTGTAAGAAATATATACATACAGTATAATCATATATTACACTAAACGTACGATAACTCCATTTACCTATTAGAAACACAGGGTGTTCTCGGTATTCGCGCTATTATAGTTCTGAAACCTACCAATCAAATCTCGTCTACGCATTCATAAATATTGATCTGGTTAATGCAAATATTAATAGCATAACTGCATAAGATTTAAAAGATGGTAAGAGGGTGCAGTTGTTGCGCGAGTAGCAGCCAATGCGATTGTACAGATCGTGAATAAGCTATGCTACCCGGTCATAGCTTATGTGACTATTTGATATCATCACCCAACCCTGAGTACAACTTCCAATCCATGAAATGCCACAAAAGTTTAAAGGCACACTACTTTCTTACCATTGGTTGAGTTAAAGAAGTGATGGTATGACAAACATCAAGACCAGCTGAGCATCAACTTGGGCACCATGTAGACCTTCATACAGCCCGTAAAGCACGGTATATATTTATCCTTATTTCTCTGCATAATATTCATATCTGCCACTGAATGAGCTAACACTTTAAATTATTATCCCATATGGTTATTATAGAGGAGAATATTAATTCCAAACTAATCCTTATTTTCCTGTCATTATTAGGGTTTTCCCCTACCCAAAACCCCCAATTTCCCCAGCTCTTCCCCAAGATTGTAGGGGGAGGAGAGGGGTTTGATGTTGGCTCCCTGGATATTCGGGAGAACCATAAATTCCTTCTCTTGATTAGCAGTTTCTCGTGTGCTTCTCCTTGGTTTCCTATCACCTTAGGGACCCGAAAGGACAAACCAGGAAGTTTGTCTGTGTTAGAACATTTCACCATGCAGCTAAACCGTGACATTCTTAAATTTCCCCTTAAAGGAGGTCTAACACTCATCCAAATCAATGAAACGTGCTAGACATAACCACTACCCTCTGCTTATATACATAGAGGCAAGGCCAAGAGATCTCTCTTGACCTTGCATAGAGGTATACTACCAACATGGCCGCCGAGCGCACCGTGACGTCACAGTGACGTCACATGAGAACTCCCTATTGGTTAGTACAGTGATGTAATATAAATAACTGAAGAATATTTTATGTTAACGTAAGGTCATAGTAACTAATATATATTTATCTCACTCAGTTCCCGGCATTGTAACAGAGCTGGGAGAGTAGCAAACCCTTGAGCAACTTGACCCACGTGGTACACAATAATAATAATAATTGCTGTCAATTCCCCATTTGAAAAGACATGTAATTAGAATATCGATGTTTAGGATGTGATTTTTTATTGATGTTTTAGCTTTCTTTCGGCCTCATTATGAAGAATTTATTATTAGGAATTATTCGGGATATTGTGGGAAAGGAGAGGAAATATTGTATTAATTGTTTTTTTTTTTTTTTGTATGTGAATTTAAGTCTGTTTAGTTCTCTGCCAGCCGGCGAAATACAGAAAACTTCTTATCCTGGTTTGGCAGAGCGGGGTTTAGGAAATAATATTAACAAGGGAGGGGGTTATTATTATCGTATTATTATTGTATTAATATTATTTTATTGTGTAATATAATTGTAAAATAAAAACGGGTTTATGGTTACGTGAGTATTTCCGTTACCGATTTTAGCAAATAGACTGTGATCCTATATAGATATTTGTTCTCAATTCACATCACTGATCGTACCCCCGCTGCTTACTCACGTGCCTAATTAAAGTAACACTATGCTACCCCTCCAGTGTGTGTTCATCTTGGTTCCTCTGTCAGCTTGGTCTGGTGGTGGCAGCGTACCTAGTGCTGAGGAGGGGCTGGACTTGTCCTTTGTATGATTTTTTTATTAGTATTAGCAAGGCAAGTCGTGTTCCTCGTCAGTCTCTTGTTTCTTTGTTATTCAGACTAGGTTGATCCAGCGATAGGATAGAGTAGTAGCATAAACTGTGGCTTTTTGTTTGTTTTGGCAGTTTTTTTTTCTCCCAATTTAGAGTAACTTTTTAATTAATAAACTTTAATAGAATAAAAGGAGGGAAAATTTGAATTTACACTGGTGAACGGGGGGGGGGGGGGAACTCGCTGTTACACTGTATGGAGAGGGGGGGGGGCAACCCCGCATTTTACACATGTTCTATCAACTCACGCACTGGTAACACAGTCACACACCCCATGTACACTTATGTATGACACTGATATTTTACAAGGCCATATATATCTTTAATCTTTTTTTTATTTGTATGTTTCTATGAGGTCTCGCGCTTACATGTACCCATGGCACCATGCTTTCAGCATACGTACACCCTGCCAAAGTTCCGCCTGGACCACCTTCTCACCCGGCCTGGTTAATGTGGCAACAACGCTTCGCTTGTGTGTGTTCATGTGCATATACGAGTACAAAACACTTATTTCGAATCAGCAAGCTTCATCCTCCATATTCGGGTAGTGGAAGGGGAAAGTGGGGGAGGGACTGGGCGCCTTGTAGCCTCAATGCCCAACAGACTAAGAGAGGTGATGGAGAAAGAGGGTGGCTGGACCTACTACTAATAAAAGTTATATGCTAATGATGTATGGAATTTGTATCCTTTTGATTATTATGAATGTTCCTCTACGCACTACAAAAAGCTAAGTATGAGATATAAGTTTCATGAAACCGAGGAGTTCATATGAGTATATAACTCGTAGCAAGTGATGGCAGAGACGACTGATCTACACACATTTATACAACAGACATAAAACAGAGAGAGAGAGAGAGAGAGGGATGAGGCGTGCGAGCAGAGCTGCTTGTGGTCAGAAATGATTAGTATATTGACTGCTTACTGTCCAGGTGTCGTGTGTCTACAAAACTGAATAAAAATTAACAGGATTATGAATCTTTTGGGAAAAACATATACTGAAATGCCTGTTAATATTGCACTATAACAAGGGACCCCCCCCCCCCTCCTCAACTCATCCATCACTCGTTCCATGTTCTACCCACCAGGCGCCCAGTCCCTTCCCCACTTTCCCCTTCCACTACCCGAATATAGAGGATGAAGCTTGCTGATTCGAAATAAGTGTTTTGTACTCGTATATACACATGAACACACAAGCGAAGCGCTGTTGCCACGTTAACCAGGCCGGGTGAGAGGGTGGTCCAGGCGGAACTTTGGCAGGGTGTACAGTTGAGCAAGTAGAAAGTGCAAGAAAAATATGAGTGTATATAGCAATATCTTTCAGTTCATTGTAGTAAACCCTGGTAATTTTATCAATGAATCACTAAGAGTCCAGAACCAATGTAAAGTGGAACGCGACTGACTAAAATTTTGAGTGGTAGCCAGATGTGCAAATATATACTCATATTTTACTTGCACTTTCTACTTGCTCAACTGTACCATGTACCGTACTGTACTTGTATTATATTTTCTTGTATATGTGTATGTCATATTTTTTTTGGATTGCATTGTATATTCTTAGGTATGTATATAGCTGTTTCAACAATATTTTATGTCATATGTATAGTCCATGTTCTTCTATATTCTTATTTTTGTATATCTTTTTGTCAGCAATATTCTTTAGGTCATAATATACCTTGTACTGTTATGTTGTCTCCTGTTGATTGTTTAGCCTGCATATGACCCTATTATTTTTCCATGTACCTTAGTATTTGTATCTTATGTATCATACCCCCACCTCTCTCCTTGTTTGTTGGGGGAGAGGGGGTACTGTAGTGACCCAAATACCATATATCCATATTCCTTGTGCCCTACATCCTCCATGAACTTCTAGCTTAACATATGCCACTCCACTGACAAGTACGCTCCTAGCAGATTCCGCTCCACTAAGGAATGCGCTTCCCTCGTCTACTTAGCGGCCTGCCTCCACAAGAGCAACACTCCTCTCCTTCGCTCTTCTAGCCTGCCTTGCTAGCCTCCCTGCCTAGACGCCGTCCGATGCACTTCGACTCTCGCCCTGCAATACACTAGCTACGTTCCTGGGGTGGGATCTTCAAAGCTTCGTAACCGCAGTTATGATTCCCTTAGCGCCTAAAGTTATCGTAAGTTGTTCATAACCGCAAAGATCGTATCTTCAAAGCTTCGTAAGGGAGTTTCCGTCTGCCATTATGCGCCATATTTGTTCGTAGCGCTACGAAAACTGAAAAGCATTCTTAAGGCTGATAGCAGGGTCGCGTAGTTGAGAAACAACCCGTAACTAGTGAGATTTGAGTTTATTTACACTTGGCGCGGCCGACACAGACGACATAATGGTTGTTGTTGTTGTCAGCTATCGGTAAACATAAACAAGAGGAGGAGATTCAGCAGCTTAGGAGAATGGAGCTGCAAGTGTCAATTTAAACTGATGCACTGTGAAATAAAAGTTACAAATAGTTTTTGTGTGTATCATTACTTTTGGAGTGTTTAAGAATAATAGGATATAATGGTGACTTCCTAATTGCAGGAAAGTGGCTTCCAGTTATCTGCAAACAAAGCAGAAATTCTTCATTGCATAGTTAGACCTAATTTAATCCATGTAATATGAGTCATTAATCCATAGTCCTTTGCATGAAGTGGATATTCTTAAGGTTGATAAACTTCCTTTATGATTTATTGACTTTCTAATGAATATATTACAAGCACATTAATGTGATGTGCGGGCTGGTAACATTTAAATAACTGGAATTATATACCTACTGATATAAACTGGAGATGTGTAAAAGGCTGACCCTGTTTCCGAATCTAAAGGCAAAAATATGTCTCAGAATTAACTATTGCAAATATTATCATGTTGTAAGTCTCAATAACATGTACCATACATGAACATTTAAATGCTTTTCAACAGCATATAACAAATATGTGACTGGTATTGGTTTTTCTTATTGTTTTTATTATAAAGACTAAAAAACCCTACATTTTATTTACATATGACACCTGTGTAAAGTTTATAGAAATCCATGATACCTCCCTAGTTATTTGTACTATTAGTTTCCTGCATTATCACAGTTCATTACATTATATATACCTGAATAAAAACCTGCAAATTTATGATATTGGAAAGCTGTTTGAACTCATGTACTTTCAAACAATGGCTGAAAACAAAAAAACAGTCCCAGTTGGTACAGCCACTCTATAGGGCGTAGCAAAGTCAATTACTTCTGTTTTGGTCCTCTCAAATACCATCACCTTACTCTTACCAACATTCACCTTCAGTTTTTTTTTGCTTACACACGGACTGAAACTCATACACCACCCTCTGTAACTCCCTTTCACTCTCGGCCAGCAGCACAGTGTCATCCACAAATAAGCTTGCAACCAAGGTACTCCATTCAACCTCAGTTTCGCACCCAGGCCCTCCACCTTTGCCTTGATCTCTCTCATGCAACCATCCATAAAGATATTGAACAACTATGGTGACATGACACACCCCTGCCTCAATCCTACACTGTTATCAAAGTTCTCACTCAAATCACCCTCAACCCTCATACAAGCTTTTGCCTCTCTATAGAAAGCCTCAGTCCCCTCCAGCAAGCGCCCACCAACACTGTAAATCCTTAATACATTTGTCATAGCTCTCCTATCAACCCTATCGTATGCCTTCTCCAAATCTATGAAGGCAGCATACAACTTCCTCCCCTTCCCAATATATTTCTCCACAGTTGATTTTATTGCAAAGATCTGGTTCACACATCCTCTACCCTTTCTGAACCCTCCCTGCTCCTCACTGACTTTATTCCCAGTTACTTCTATCAGTCTCTCAGTAAGAACCTTCCCATACACCTTCCCCGGTACACTAAGAAGGCTTATTCCCCTATAGCTACCACACTCATCCTTACTCCCCTTCCCCTTGTACAGAGGCACAATTATGACTCTCCTTCAGTTCTCTGGCACCTCTCCCTGTCTCCAAGCCAATGTGCATATAAGCAGCATCCACTCCATCATTTCCTCCCCCCCACACCTCAGCATCTCTGCAGTTATTTCATCCACCCCTGGTGCCTTTCCGATCTTCAACTTTCCTATTACTTTCCTAATCTCTTTCCTTCCCAAATCTCCCTGTACACCCTGTCGTCTACCACCTGCCTCCATCCCCATACATTTCACCACCGCCTCCTATCCCATCCCTCCATTCATCAAACCATCAAAATGCCTATTCCACACTTCTTTCACTTCCTCACTTCTACTCACAGTAATTCCATCCTCTCTCTTCATTCTCACGCTACCAGACTTTCCTTCTCCTCTTTCTCTTTTCACCTCCTTCCAGAATAATTTCTTGTTTTCTCTAAACTTCTTACTCAGTTTCCTACCAAACTCCTCATCCACTCTCCTTGCTCTCACTCACCGTCCTCTTCACTTTCCTCTTACACTCATTGTATTCCCTTTTTCACCTCCTCTGGCACATTTCTCTGCAGGGTTCTCCTAAAAGCCTTCTTCTTATTCTCTACTGCATCCTTCACTTCTTCAGATCACCATGCACTCCCTTTCTTCCCCCTCTTATGTCCTTTGTACCACACCACTTCTGCTGCTGTCTTACACACTAATGTTTTGAATATTTCATACACATCATGTACTCCCACTCCCTCCCCTATCCCCATCCTTGCATCATCCAGCACCTCATCCACCCTACTCTTATATTCCTCGCTATATTCTGCTTCATCTAATTTCCCACTAGCCACCTCCCTCTTGTTCCTCACCCCTTCATCCCTCCTACCATATTCCCACTTAGCACCTTCATCCTTACCAACACCGCAAAATGGTCGGAGCATTGGATAATTTCTCTCACCACTTTTGCATCGACCTTGTGATCTTGTATGAAACTTGGAGGCTTGTGAATCCTTCTGACTATACCACGAAACACGCTCCTTCAATATGGGTGATGTTTCGTGGCAAAATTTGAAGGACTCGCAAACCACCAATTTTCTGATTACATCACAGGGTCCCTTAACCTTTCATCCACTGCCACATAATCAATCGAACTCTTCTGCCCTCCTCTCTCATCCCTTCTCTTCCATGTATACCTGTGGATCATCTTGTGCTGAAAGAAGGTGTTTGCCAAGAACAACCCCCTCTCAGCACAGACATCCTCCAGATACTCACCATTCTCATTTACTCCTTCTACACCCCATTTACCCACAATACTTCCCACTTCCTCACTTCCCTTTTTTTCATACATATCTCCCATCATCACCACTCTCCTTCCATTATCAATCTTTCTCAGACACGCATTCAATTCCTCCCAAAACACACTCATCCTCTCTCTCTCTCCGTCCTACTCTTTTCATCCTCTGGTGCATATGCACACACCCACGCATATTTCACCATCCCAATCGATCCCGTCATCCATACAATCCTCTACCAATGTCCATCCACTCCCTTCCACACCAACCCATCCTCCCCATACCCTTACCCTCCCTTCTTACCAACCCATCCTCCACCTACCCCAACCATCCCTCCTTACCAACCTATCCTCCTCCTACTTTGTATACTCTGTAGCGGCAGCTACTCTAGTCTTATTAGTTCCTCTCTTAAGTGTGTCTATAATCCTTAAGTGTGTCTATAATCCTTAAAGTGGTAGGCAGTCTATAATGGTACTCTTTACTTGGAGGTTTAAGAGAGGTTTGGAGGAAGACTAGTGGTGAGGTTTTAATCTGGTTTATTCAACCTACCTTGTTGGATTTCTTGGCTATCAACCAGAGGCATATAGCCAAAGGTCATTAAGCCAATGGATCCATTTTATTATATCAATCTATATAAGGTCATAAAGTTTTGTCTCCCTCAGAAAACTCAGCAGTTTGTTTATAATATTCTTATCATCTGCTAGTAAATTGTTGATGGTGATAGCTATTTTTTTAATTTGGAAATATCGTTTAATTTTGAATCTTTGAGTTGTGTATTTATTACAGTAAATTAGCAGATGTGGTATTGACATTGTAGTATTACATGAAGTGCATTGAGGGGGAAAATCTCGGTTTATGTAGGCCTCTAGGTGAGTTACCCATGTGGCGTTGACCCGAAGACGAGTCAACACAACTTCGTCCCTGTGACTACGCCATGATGACGTAGCCCAGGGTTCGATAACTGTTTTGACTTTATTCCTGATGTCTAATCTGGTCCACTGCCTTTGCCACAGGAGATGAATTCGAGACTTAATGAGGGAAACAAAACACCTGAGATCCGTACGGACTATGCTAAGGTCAAGATCAACAGTTGACCCGGCTAGTGTATCAGCCTGTTCATTGCCATAGATACTATAATGTGAAGGTACCCATATTAGCTTGATTGATTTATTGGCACAAAACAGCTTACCAATGATATTACCCTGTATTTCGTTGTTAGTTGTATTTAAGGATTTAATAGCTTGAAGTAAACTTAATGAATCTGTAAAAATAACTATCCTATCGTGGGTCGTCGATAGGGCAAAATCCAAAGCTTTATTAATAGCAAAAAGTTCAGCAAGAAAAATAGATGTATGAATCGGCAGCCTGAATCTTAACTGACATTCAGTCGACCATACACCTGCACCCACACATTCATCCGTCTTGGAGCCGTCGGTATACAGATGGAAATATGAAAGATGTTGAACAATTATCTCATGAAACCTCTGGTGTACCTCCACCTCCGGCACCCGTGATTTAACCCCTGGTAGCCAGGAATCCACAATAGTGAAGGGGGGTGTTACCCAGGGTGCAATATTTACTAAAACCAGGGAATCGATTGTTGATAATTCTATACCGACACACTCTACGAGGTCGTGAAGTCTTGCTCTGAGGGACCTCACGCCAGTGCCCTCCGGGGCCGTGCGACGCCCAGGCGGATAACTCGGCCCTTCCGGGGGCCTATCGCCATGGCCCCCCGGCTGCAAATGCCTCACCAAGGCATTACCGGGAGGATGACTCGGCTCCCCGGGTACCTGAACTTGGGGCCTGGTCCCCATTGGCCTCACGCCAGTGCCCCCTGGGGCGCAGGGGTTCCCGGACGGACGACTCGGTCCCTCTGCCAGGGGCCTAGCGCCATGGCCCCCCGGGTGCTGTTGCCGTAGCAAGGCATTCCCGGGAAGATGACTCGGCACCCTGGATTTCTTAGCACAGTATACTAACAGTTGTTGATCTCGTCTCAATCGGAGGGGAGGCACTTGTGACTACACCTCTAGACGCTCGATTCGACTGCAACGTAGGGCTCCAAGACACACACGCAAACATGCATTCTGCACAACATCCAAACCTTTCAACACAGACTCAGATGCCGAAACATTAACTATTGACCCATAATCTACTCTAGATCTAATCAAGGATTTATATAGCATTAGCAATGACTTCCTATCTGCTCCCCATTGGGTACCAGAAATGCACTTCAGCAAATTGAGTGCTTTTAAACATTTAATTTTTAACTGACTGAAATGGACTCGCCATGTCAGTCGACTGCCAAAATGCAGTCCAAGAAATTTAGTCGAATTTTGAATAGGTAGGGGGTTGACACCCATAGTCAGCCTGACGTCTGGCTTCTTCCTATGAGTGAAAATAACCCCTACACTCTTTCTTACTGAAAACTTAAAACCCCACTGGAGGCCCCAATTGTGAATCAAATCCAGTGCCAATTGGATCCGAGTTGCCGAAAACTCTGCATTACAGCTGGAGTGCCATATCGCACAGTCATCGGCGTACAGTGAGTATTTAAGATTTCGAGGAGGAGCTGGTAGAATGTCATTGATCATACATAGAAATAAGGTCGGAGACAGAACACTCCCCTGGGGCACCCCATTTGCCTGGACAAATATGTCCGAGAAAGTGACTGTGTCCGAAAAAAGCTTGACAGAGAAAGTTCTGTCAGAAATGAAATTCTTAACAAAAAAGGGCAGGTTACCGCGTAATCCCATCGCATATAGTTTCCTGAGGAGGCCATGTCGCCAAGTCATGTCGTAGGCTTTTTCAATGTCTAAAAATACTGCAATCAAAAATTGTTTTTTGGCAAATGCCTCTTGAATTTGAACTTCCAGGTTTACTAGCTGATCGAGCGTCTGGCGACCTTTACGGAAGCCACACTGCTCGTCAACCAGCAAATTCCTGGAATTTAAAAAATGCAATAGCCTACGATTAACAATTCGTTCCATGACCTTGCATAAGCAACTTGTGAGCGCAATAGGGCGATACGATGAAGTCGATCTGGGGTCCCCCCCTCCTTTCGGTATGGGAATGACATGTGCAAAGTGCCACGAGTTTGGAAAGGTGTGACCCCTCCAAATCTCGTTAAACACTTGCAACATCTTGATCATGGAATGATGATCAAGATGCTTTATCATCTCATACCGAATCTCATCGGGTCCTGGGGATGTCCCACTACAGGCTCCTAGGGCTTGGACAAGCTCTTGCATTGTTAGATCACTGTTGTAATCTAATTCATCTCCTGTGGCAAAGTCAATATGCTGCAGCTCTGATGCTTCCTTGATGGGCAGGAAAGCTGGATGGTAATTTTCAGAGCTGCTAGCAAAAGAGAACTGCCTGGCGAGGGCGTTAGCAATGTCTCTAGGTTCGTCATAATTGATGTTATTATAAGAGATGTTGGTAATTTTATTAGATATTTTTTTCTTATTTAATTTTCTTACAGTGGACCAGACTTTGGATATTGATGTTTCACTGTTTATGCTAGAGACAAAGCATCGCGAGGAGTCTCGTTTGGCTTGTCTGATGGTTCGACGAGCCCTAGCTCTCGCAAGTTTATACTTGCGAAAGTTCTCATCACTAATGCGATTTTTGAAAACCCTGTAGGCTCTATTCCTCTCACACAGTACCCCGCGGCAATCTGGCTTCCACCATGGAACTCTATGCTTTGCGCTATCTACCGAAGTCTTAGGAATTGTTGCCATTGCGGCTTTGAGGATATTATCTTGAATATTATTTACTTTATCATCAATGGTTTCTCCAACAATTTCAATATTGACACACTTTGTGAAGGACACCCAGTCTGCTTTTTTAACGTTAAATTTAGGTGCTGAAGGCTCTTTAATAGTGTCGCTTTAAAATTTAATCACAATAGGAAAATGGTCGCTTCTCAATGAGTCATCAATGGGTAGCCACTGGCAAGAGGCTGCAATTGATAGGGAGACCAGAGATAGGTCAAGGACGCTAAAATTACCAGTATTATCATCAACTCTCGTCGGACTACCGTCGTTCAGAAGAACCAAATTGGAATCACTGATTAGCCTAGCCATCTGTTCCCCCTTTCTGTCATCCTGCAGGGAACCCCATCACGTATGATGAGCATTAAAATCTCCTACAATTAATTTTCTACAGGGCAGACTGTCCTGTAGATCAAAAACATCATCATAAGTTACTGTATCAGGAGGACAGTAGACAGAACAGATAGTCAGGTAGGTGCCACCGAATTTTACTCTGCAAGCGACACTTTCCAGAGGAAAATTACACGGCACATCAGTGAAAGGGAGGTTATGGCGGATGTAGATTGCCACTCCACCTCCACCCCTCCCCCCACGGTCCCTCCTAATTAACCTGTAGTTCCGAAGCTGAACAACCTCGTCTTCGACTTGGTCGTTCAGATGAGTTTCCTGAAGGGCAATAATATCGGCAGCGTAAGAACAAGCCAAAAGTTTGAGTTCATTTAATCTAGCTCTAAGACTTCGACAGTTCCATTGGAGTATGGTTAGCGCGAAGATTATCGCTGTTTATGGGGTTTCTTGGAGCCTTGTTCGTCTGGCCGAACCTTTTTGTGCTGGGAGGGAAGACCCTCTTCCTCCTCTGCACTTCCCGGGGACCTCCCGCGGGCAGGTTTCGCGACGGTAGTCTCCATCGCCTGTTCCTCTCCATGAGGTACAGAGCCAGTCCTCGAACGGCTCGTCTCGCGACGAACCGGACGACTTCCGGATGTAGGCTTCATGGGAGTCACCTGAGCGAGAACATGAGATTTTGAAGCTGATACGGTATCATCAGCTTTGTGGTGCTTCTTTTGCTGGGTTGATTCAACAACTTCTAATTTCTTTGTCAAACTTTCTACTAGCAGCGTTAATTTGTTTACAGTATCGTTTAAGTCTTTAATTTCATTATCTTTAGCTTGGATAGCCACGTTAACATCTGTCGTAGTTACAGGAGCAGTGGTGCCAGTCATAGCTGCAGCATAGGAAACTGTGGGAGTTTGGTTAACCCCCTCCACCTTCCTCTTTGCCTCACCATAACTGACATCATGAGCCCTCATGTATGCCATTGCTTCAGTCTCCACTTTAAGGCTCCTGCAGTCACCTGCACTTGCCTGGTGGGGGCCGCCACAATTAGCACACCTGAAGACTGTTTCTGAACACAACTCAGTCTCGTGACTACCTGCACATTTACCACAAGTGAATGAATCTTTATTGAAGCACCTCAATGCTGTGTGTCCGAATTTCTGGCAACGGAAACAACGCATCGGTTTCTGAATGTATGGTCTAACGTGAACAATTTCATATCCAATCTTTACCGTTTCCGGAATCTGAGCTGAAGCAAAAGTCATGAAACACAAGCCAAATTTCTCTCTTGTTCTCTCTCATCCTGGTCATACTTTGAACATCAACAACGCCTTGGTCCTTCATTCCTTCCAAAATGTCTGCCTCATTCAGAGCGGCCAAATCCCTATGGAAAATGACGCCCTTACAGGTATTTGGCCCCACTGGAATGGTGGCTTTCACCTTCAGGTTATGAATTTGCGTCAGTTTAAGGAGATCCTTAACCTGGGATGCCTTCAGTACTTTCACCAGGATACTACCATCACGCAACTTGTTAGCAGCAGCAAGACTGCCACCCACTTGACCATCAAGGACCTTTTTGACGATAAAGGGGTTAAAGTTTTTGAGAGACTGACCCTCATCTACACATCTAATATTTACATAGCGAGCATTCATTGGAGGAATTTTAACATCAAGGTGTCGTTGTCTGTCTGCCGTAGGGGTTCCATTATTGTCCGCCATTGTCCTAGTTTGGTCCTTGGTCGTTAACCTCCCTCCTTAAGGAGGAGGAAGGCTAGTCGGGGGTTCATCCATCCGGGGCATCGGACTACGTCCGACCCCTCTCCTAGCACACTCACCTACCTCCCTTAACTATTGTATCAACCCCCAAAATATGGACAATAATTTAGGGAATAAAAGTTACCTTTACTCGCCCCCCCCTAGTGGTAGCCTGGCGGCGTTCTCCAGTACCAGCTAGGGGATCGGAGTTTGTGCGGAGGTTTATTAAAAAAAAAAAGAAGATTTAGGGCTTTATGCCTATCGACTCATGGAGTTGGTCATTAAGGCAGTCAGTCTTGTTACATCAACATGTCTTCCCCCAGCCTACAAGGTTGCTATCCTTGTTTTTACAGCCGGGTACCTACTTACTGCTAGGTGAACAGGGACATAGGGGGCTGGGAAAATTGTCCAACAATTCCACTGACCCGGGAATCGAACCCGGAACCTCTCGCGTGCTGGGCGAGTGTGTTAACCATTACACCATCAGCACTCCCAGAGGTTTATTCACTACTACTTCTTGTTGGATTTCTTGGCTATCAACCAGAGGCATATAGCCAAAGGTCATTAAGCCATTGGATCCATTTTATTATATCAATCTATATAAGGTCATAAAGTTTTGTCTCCCTCAGAAAACTCAGCAGTTTGTTTATAATATTCTTATCATCTGATAGAATATTTTCGATGGTGAAAGCCATTTTTTTAACTTGAAAAAAAATTTTAATTTTACTTCTTTGGTTTTTATATTTATTACAAAAAATTACTAAATGATTTATTGACATTATAGAATTACACTCTATACATTGAGGTGGGAATTGTCTATTTACATAGGGTTCAAGGTGTGTTACCCATGTGGCATTGACCCTAAGACGGGCCAACACCACCTCGTCCCTGCGACTACGCCATGATGACGTAGCCCAGGGTTCGATAAGTGTTTTTACTTTATTACTGATGTTTAATCTGGTCCACTGCCTTTGCCACAGGAGATGAATTCGAGACTTAATGAGGGAAACAAAACACCTGAGATCCGTACGGACTATGCTAAGGTCCAGATCAACAGTTGACCCGGCTAGTATATCAGCCTGTTCATTGCCATAGATACCATAATGTGAAGGTACCCATATTAGCTTGATTGATTTATTGGCACAAAACAGCTTACTAATGATATTACCCTGTATTTCGTTGTTAGTTGTATTTAAGGATTTAATAGCTTGAAGTGAACTTAATGAATCTGTAAAAATAACTATCCTATCGTGGGTCGTCGATATGGCAAAATCCAAAGCTTTATTAATAGCAAAAAGTTCAGCAAGAAAAATAGATGTATGAATCGGCAATCTGAATCTTAACTGACATTCAGTCGACCATACACCTGCACCCACACATTCATCCGTCTTGGAACCGTCGGTATACAGATGGAAATATGAAAGATGTTGAACAATTATCTCACGAAACCTCTGGTGTACCTCCACCTCCGGCACCCGGGATTTAACCCCTGGCAGCCAGGAATCCACAATAGTGAAGGGGGGTGTTACCCAGGGTGCAATATTTACTAAAACCAGGGAATCGATTGTTGATAATTCTATACCGACACACTCTACGAGGTCGTGGAGTCTTGCTCTGAGGGACCTCACGCCAGTGCCCTCCTGGGCCGTGCGACGCCCAGGCGGATAACTCGGCCCTTCCGGGGGCCTATCGCCATGGCCCCCCGGCTGCAAATGCCTCACCAAGGCATTACCGGGAGGATGACTCGGCTCCCCGGGTACCTGAACTTGGGGCCTGGTCCCCATTGGCCTCACGCCAGTGCCCCCTGGGGCGCAGGGGTTCCCGGACGGACGACTCGGTCCCTCTGCCAGGGGCCTAGCGCCATGGCCCCCCGGGTGCTGTTGCCGTAGCAAGGCATTCCCGGGAAGATGACTCGGCACTCTGGATTTTTTAGCACAATATACTAATAGTAGTTGATCTCGTCTCAATCGGAGGGGAGGCACTTGTGACTCCACCTCTAGACGCTCGATTCGAGTGCAACGTAGGGCTCCAAAACACACACGCAAACATGCATTCTGTACAACATCCAAACCTTTCAACACAGACTCAGATGCCGAACCATACACTATTGACCCATAATCTACTCTAGATCTAATCAGGGATTTATACAGCATTAGCAATGATTTCCTATCTGCTCCCCATTGAGTACCAGAAATGCACTTCAGCAAATTAAGTGCTTTTAAACATTTAATTTTTAACTGACTGACATGGACTCGCCATGTCAGTCGACTGTCAAAATGCAGTCCAAGAAATTTAGTCGAATTTTGAATAGGTAGGGGGTTGACACCCATAGTCAGCCTGACGTCTGGCTTCTTCCTATGAGTGAAAATAACCCCTACACTCTTTCTTACTGAAAACTTAAAACCCCACTGGAGGCCCCAATTGTGAATCAAATCCAGTGCCAATTGGATCCGAGTTGCCGAAAACTCTGCATTACAGCTGGAGTGCCATATCGCACAGTCATCGGCGTACAGTGAGTATTTAAGATTTCGAGGAGGAGCTGGTAGAATGTCATTGATCATACATAGAAATAAGGTCGGAGACAGAACACTCCCCTGGGGCACCCCATTTGCCTGGACAAATATGTCCGAGAAAGTGACTGTGTCCGAAAAAAGCTTGACAGAGAAAGTTCTGTCAGAAATGAAATTCTTAACAAAAAAGGGCAGGTTACCGCGTAATCCCATCGCATATAGTTTCCTGAGGAGGCCATGTCGCCAAGTCATGTCGTAGGCTTTTTCAATGTCTAAAAATACTGCAATCAAAAATTGTTTTTTGGCAAATGCCTCTTGAATTTGAACTTCCAGGTTTACTAGCTGATCGAGCGTCTGGCGACCTTTACGGAAGCCACACTGCTCGTCAACCAGCAAATTCCTGGAATTTAAAAAATGCAATAGCCTACGATTAACAATTCGTTCCATGACCTTGCATAAGCAACTTGTGAGCGCAATAGGGCGATACGATGAAGTCGATCTGGGGTCCCCCCCTCCTTTCGGTATGGGAATGACATGTGCAAAGTGCCACGAGTTTGGAAAGGTGTGACCCCTCCAAATCTCGTTAAACACTTGCAACATCTTGATCATGGAATGATGATCAAGATGCTTTATCATCTCATACCGAATCTCATCGGGTCCTGGGGATGTCCCACTACAGGCTCCTAGGGCTTGGACAAGCTCTTGCATTGTTAGATCACTGTTGTAATCTAATTCATCTCCTGTGGCAAAGTCAATATGCTGCAGCTCTGATGCTTCCTTGATGGGCAGGAAAGCTGGATGGTAATTTTCAGAGCTGCTAGCAAAAGAGAACTGCCTGGCGAGGGCGTTAGCAATGTCTCTAGGTTCGTCATAATTGATGTTATTAAAAGTGATGTTGGTAATTTTATTAGATATTTTTTTCTTATTTAATTTTCTTACAGTGGACCAGACTTGGGAAATTGATGTTTCACTGTTGATACTAGAGACAAAGCATCGCGAGGAGTCTCGTTTGGCTTGTCTGATGGTTCGACGAGCCCTAGCTCTCGCAAGTTTATACTTGCGAAAGTTCTCATCACTAATGCGATTTTTGAAAAGCCTGTAGGCTCTATTCCTCTCACACAGTACCCTGCGGCAATCTGGCGTCCACCATGGAACTCTATGCTTTGCGCTATCTACCGAAGTCTTAGGAATTGTTGCCATTGCGGCTTTGAGGATATTATCTTGAATATTATTTACTTTATCATCAATGGTTTCTCCAACAATTTCAATATTGACACCCTTTGTGAAGGACACCCAGTCTGCTTTTTTTACGTTAAATTTAGGTGCTGAAGGCTCTTTAATAGTGTCGCTTTTAAATGTAATCACAATAGGAAAATGGTCACTTCCCAATGAGTCATCAATGGGTAGCCACTGGCAAGAGGCTGCAATGGATGGGGAGACCAGAGATAGGTCAAGAACGCTAAAATTACCAGTATTATCATCAACTCTCGTCGGACTACCGTCGTTCAGAAGAACCAAATTGGAATCACTGATTAGCCTAGCCATCTGTTCCCCCTTTCTGTCATCCTGCAGGGAACCCCATAACGTATGATGAGCATTAAAATCACCTACAATTAATTTTCTACAGGGCAGACTGTCCTGTAGATCAAAAACATCATCATAAGTTACTGTATCAGGAGGATAGTAGACAGAACAGATAGTCAGGTAGGTGCCACCGAATTTTACTCTGCAAGCGACACTTTCCAGAGGAAAATTACAGGGCACATCAGTGAAAGGGAGGTTATGGCGGATGTAGATTGCCACTCCACCTCCACCCCTCCCCCCACGGTCCCTCCTAATTAACTGGTAGTTCCGAAGCTGAACAACCTCGTCTTCGACTTGGTCGTTCAGATGAGTTTCCTGAAGGGCAATAATATCGGCAGCGTAAGAACAAGCCAAAAGTTTAAGTTCATTTAATCTAGCTCTAAGACTTCGACAGTTCCATTGGAGTATGGTTAGCGCGAAGATTATCGCTGTTTATGGGGTTTCTTGGAGCCTTGTTCGTCTGGCCGAACCTTTTTGTGCTGGGAGGGAAGACCCTCTTCCTCCTCTGCACTTCCCGGGGACCTCCCGCGGGCAGGTTTCGCGACGGTAGTCTCCATCGCCTGTTCCTCTCCATGAGGTACAGAGCCAGTCCTCGAACGGCTCGTCTCGCGACGAACCGGACGACTTCCGGATGTAGGCTTCATGGGAGTCACCTGAGCGAGAACATGAGATTTAGAAGCTGATACGGTATCATCAGCTTTGTGGTGCTTCTTTTGCTGGGTTGATTCAACAACTTCTAATTTCTTTGTCAAACTTTCTACTAGCAACGTTAATTTACTTACAGTATCCTTCAAGTCTTTAATTTCATTATCTTTAGCTTGGATAGCCACGTTAACATTTGTTGTAGTTACAGGAGCAGTGGTGCCAGTCATAGCTGCAGCATAGGAAACTGTGGGAGTTTGGTTAACCCCCTCCACCTTCCTCTTTGCCTCACCATAACTAACATCATGAGCCCTCATGTATGCCATTGCTTCAGTCTCCACTTTAAGGCTCCTGCAGTCACCTGCACTTGCCTGGTGGGGGCCGCCACAATTAGCACACCTGAAGACTGTCTCTGAACACAACTCAGTCTCGTGTCTACCTGCACATTTACCACAAGTGAATGAATCTTTATTGAAACACCTCAATGCTGTGTGTCCGAATTTCTGGCAACGGAAACAACGCATCGGTTTCTGAATGTATGGTCTAACGTGAACTATTTCGTATCCAATCTTTACCGTTTCCGGAATCTGGGCTGAAGCAAAAGTCAGGAAACACAAGCCAAATTTCTCTCTCTTGTTCTCTCTCATCCTGGTCATACTTTGAACATCAACAACGCCTTGGTCCTTCATTCCTTCCAAAATGTCTGCCTCATCCAGAGCGGCCAAATCCCTATGGAAAATGACGCCCTTACAGGTATTCGGCCCCACTGGAATGGTGGCTTTCACCTTAAAGTTATGAATTTGCGTCAGTTTAAGGAGATCCTTAACCTGGGATGCCTTCAGTACTTTCACCAGGATACTACCATCACGCAACTTGTTAGCAGCAGCAAGACTGCCACCCACTTGACCATCAAGGACCTTTTTGACGATGAAGGGGTTAAAGTTTTTGAGAGACTGACCTTCATCTACACATCTAATATTTACATAACGAGCATTCATTGGAGGAATTTTAACATCAGGTTGTCGTTGTCTGTCTGCCGTAGGGGTTCCATTATTGTCAGCCATTGTCCTAGTTTGGTCCTTAGTCGTTAACCTCCCTCCTTGAGGAGGAGGGAGGCTAGTCGGGGGTTCATCCATCCGGGGCATCGGACTACGTCCGACCCCTCTCCTTGCACACTCACCTACCTCCCTTAACTATTGTATCAACCCCCAAAAATGGACAATAATTTAGGGAATAAAAGTTACCTTTACTCGCCCCCCCCTAGTGGTAGCCTGGCGGCGTTCTCCAATACCAGCTAGGGGATCGGAGTTTGTGCGGAGGTTTATTCAAAGAAAAAAAGAAGATTTAGGGCTTTATGCCTATCGACTCATGGAGTTGGTCATTAAGGCAGTCAGTCTTGTTACATCAACATGTCTTCCCCCAGCCTACAAGGTTGCTATCCTTGTTTTTACAGCCGGGTACCTACTTACTGCTAGGTGAACAGGGACATAGGGGGCTGGGAAAATTGTCCAACAATTCCACTGACCCGGGAATCGAACCCGGAACCTCTCGCGTGCTGGGCGAGTGTGTTAACCATTACACCATCAGCACTCCCAGAGGTTTATTCAGTGAGACATGCGGACATATAAAGGTATTACAATATCAAGAGCACCCTATTATAACCAATCAGAGAGCAGCGAGACATGGTACGATGTGTCTCTTGATTCTGTAGCGTGGCAAGGTGGTGCGTGATCAAGAGCATCCTATTTTGGCCAATCAGGAAGCAGCAAGCTGTGGCATGATAGGTCTCTTGATTCTGTTGCGTGGCAAGGTGGTGCATGATCAAGAGCACCCTATTTTTACCAATCAGCAATGAGGGCTGATGTTTGTGGTGGATACGTGATTCTAGCTGCCACAACTCCCATCATACCCCTGTGAGTTTCCTATCCTCCCTTCTTACCAACCCATCCTACCCCTACCCCCCATATCCATTCACCGTGTCCTCCCTAAACCCCTACACACACACACACACTCTCTCTCTCTCTCTCTCTCTCAGTGAGTGTGTAACTGTCTGACTGACTCGAGTCACTGCCTACCGCCCTACCCGTGCAATTTGCGAGTTCACAATTATTATTATTAACTTCAATTAATTATGTATCTTATTCGATGTATTGTCTTAATTTTACTAAGAAATATCGAAGTAATTACACTTCCTTTATAATACAGTGAAACACATAGTATAAGCATAAATTATTTAGACATTTTTTAAACGCAGTACGAGAGTTTGGGCTGGTCCGACCGGGCCGGCGGGCATCGCCATCGTTCGCTGTTTCCTCTCTTTTTAATTATCTTTTGTCCACGATTTGTGATAACTAAATTGATTTAAAAGTTTGTTTTTGCAATAAAAATGTACATTAATGTTTTTATGCTACATAGCAAGCGTTCCCAACGGCTAATAAAATAATCACGTAGAGCACGAAGTAAATAATATTAATTAGCGAGCAGTGGCAAACATCTTTGCTTCAGTGACTGACTTATCGACTGCCTGCATTTGACTTATTTGTTACTCGGTTGTGTTTCAGACATTCAAGAGATGTCTATATGCAAGCTAAGATGAAATACATTTGTTCATTAGATAGAAGAGGAATTGTAGAAATAATTCCTATTAATAACTCATTTTTAGGGTAGTTGGCGCTTGACTTGTTGTAACAGTTAGGGCTACATATAATGTAATGAACTGTGATAATGCAGGAAACTAATAGCACAAATAGCTAGGGAGGTATCATGGATTTCTGTAAACTTTACAGGTTTCATATGTAAATAAAATGTAGTTTTTTTTTATAGTCTTTATAATTAAAACATTAAGAAAAACCAATACCCGTCACATATTTGTTATATGCTGTTGAAAAGCATTTATTTTAGAAAAATACAAGTCTTATGTAATATGGAAACAGGTGAAAATTATGTATTAAATTATACTGTTCAATAAAATTAATTGAATTGGTAAGAAAGGTTCATGTATGGTACATGTTATTGAGACTTACAACATGATAATATTTGCAATAGTTAATTCTGAGACATAATTTTGCATTTAGATTCGTGAATATGGTCAACCTTTTACACATCTCCAGTATATATCAGTAGGTATATAATTCCAGATATTTAAATGTTACTAGCTCACACATCACATTAATGTGCTTGTAATGTATTCATTAGAAAGTCAATAATTCATAAAGAAAGTTTATCGACCTTAATTAAGAATATCCACTTCATGCAAAGGACTATGGATTAAAGACTCATATTACATGGATTAAATTTGGTCTAACTATGCAACGAAGAATTTCTGCTTTGTTTGCAGGTAACTGGAAGTCACTTTCATGCAATTAGGAAGTCACCATTATATCCTATTATTCTTAACACTCCAAAAATAATGATACACACAAAAAGTATTTGTAACTTTTATTTCACAGTGCATCAGTTTAAATTGACTCTTGCAGCTCCATTCTCATAAGCTGCTCACTGAATCTCCTCATCTTGTTTATGTTTACCGATAAGTGACAACAACAACAACCATTATATCACCTGTGTCGGCCGCGCCAAGTGTAAATAAACTCAAATCTCACTATTTACGGGTTGTTTCTCAACTACGCGACCCTGCTATCAGCCTTAAGTATGCTTTTCAGTTTTCGTAGCGTTACGAACAAGTATGGCGCATAATGGCGGACGGAAACTCCCTTACGAAGCTTTGAAGATACGATCTTAGAGGTTATGAACAACTTATGATAACTTTAGGCGCTACGAGAATCATAACTGCGGGTACGAAACTTTGAAGATCACACTCCTGGGCTAGAGAGTCAGTTCCTGACACTACAGCCACGCTCCTACTCTCGAGATATGCAACTACCTTCACGCAAAACGGCAGGCATTCCATGGGCATCACGGTGTATCCGGGCCTGTAGTCACGTTCGCGATACATGATACACCCATGGGTGGTGGAACATACCGTTAGGGCTGAAAGCAGTTTCATTAGACACAACATCCTTTCGAAAAGTGCTGAGTGGCAGTGTGAGGGAATCTTCCATGCTGAGCTACTGATTGCTAGATTACACTCTGTTATTATCTGTATGTTAATCTCAATGCTATAATCAACTCCATATTGTCATCTTGTATGTAGAGAAAGGGACAAAATATATTTACTCACATTATTCTTATATAAACTTCTATCTAACTTGTCTATATTTCATATGTAAGCTTAGCATTGTAAATACCATCATTGCAATCTATCAAGGAAGGGTGGGAAGGGTGTGGCACTGTGTGGTACGTGCATGCACTGTGACAGAAGAGAGGTGCAATTGAAGCCCTGCTTTGGCGAGAAGAGGTTCACCTTCCTACATTATCTTAGAGAGACACAAGTTGTCTAGTATAACCTGTAACCTGTACCTGACATAGTTCAGGAAATTGAGACAAGTCCACGAGTTTACTCTAAACCTTGAGTAATTATCTTAATTCCCCAGGAAGACTAGAGTGGTAATTCAGACAACGGTGGTAAGTTGACTGAAGCCAGAGGTCTACATCGGGTGGGAAATGAATCCAGCCCAAAAGGATAAGTGAGAGTTTCCTGCTCGTCAGCACAATGAATTAATTATGTTTGCAAATATTCGGGGGCTTCACTCCAACATTAACTCGGTACACTTACTTCTTCAAACCGAAACCCCTAACATTCTTTTCCTCACTGAATGCCAGGTCACTCCCTCTTCTGACCTGACTAACTACAACTTTTCAGGCTATATTTTAATGTCAAATTTTAGATCAAAGGGAGGCGTTTGCTGTTTTGCTAGATCAACAATATCCTTGGAGAACATTTTCAATCTCGCATCACCAGATTTTGATTACTCAATTTACAAGCTAAATTCTTCAGGCTCAGTTAAATATTATTGTTGTATTTACCGATCACCAAATGCCTCTCCAGATAATAGCCTCTTTGATTCCCTGACCTCCATTCTTTCTGATTTAAACATTAATGCTGCATCTGGTATATCCTTACTGGGTGATTTTAATGTCCACAATGTTGAGTGGCTCACTCATTCGGCCAGAACTGACGAACCTGGGCTTGAATGCGAGTTATTCGCAGACTCATTCAATCTCACCCAACTAATCAAGCACCCCACTCGCATACCTGATAATCCAGAACATAGACCGCACCTACTTGATTTGTTTCTTACTACCAATCCCGAAACATATAGTGTTGAAGTGAAGTCCCCTCTTGGATCCTCAGACCATTGCCTCATTGCAGTCTCCTGTTCCCACTCCTCCCTACCCATCCACTCTGAACCCATCCGAGTGACCAAATGGCACTATGATGCTGCAGATTGGGTGGGGTTCCGTGACTTTTTAATTAACATTCCTTGGTCATCATTTTACTCTACTGACCCAGATAGCTTCCTGAACCATATTACTGACTTTATAAAAATAGGAATGGAAACATATATCCCTCACCATCAATACTCAAAAAGATCTAACTCTCCAAAATGGTTTGATCACAGCTGTGCCAGAGCTACAGAACAAAAATCAATAGCCTATAATGCCTATACAATGTCGAAAACTCTTCAGTCATACAATTATTTTAAAATTGTCAGATGCCATGCTAAAGCTGTAACTAATTTAGCCAAATCTAACTTCATACATAAACAAGTCAATAAATTACTGAATAATCCTAATGATAATAAGATCTTTTGGTCAACAGTAAACTCATTCAAATCTAACTTCAACCATGGTTCATCTATTCCCCCTTTAAAGAATAGCAATGGAAATCTCATATGTGATCCACGTGGTAAAGCAAATCTTTTGGCCAATATCTTCGCCACAAATTCAAACCTCAATGACACTGCTCAAAACACTCCCATTTTGAATTTTAACTCCCCAGAAAGTCCACCCTTAATAATTCATACAAGACAAGTGCGGACCATTTTGGAGAATCTATCTATCGACAAAGCTCCAGGGCCAGATGAAATTCCTCCCACTGTATTAAAAAATTGCTCAAAAGAATTAGCTCCAATTCTCTCAAAATTATTTCGTGTATGTCTCCATACCTCGTCCTTCCCAGCCGCCTGGAAAGAAGCCAATGTACAACCAATTCCCAAAAAAGGAGCTACCGCAAATCCATCAAATTACAGACCAATTGCCATCACGTCTACTCTCGGTAAAATATTTGAAATAGTTCTTAACAATCACTTTGTAAAGCACCTTGAGAAAAATCATCTGCTAAATGATAAGCAATATGGCTTTAGACAGAGACGATCTACTGTGGACCTGCTCTGTTATTTCACAGATAACATATTCCAATCAACTGATAAACATGGAGAGACTCACACAATTTGCCTTGATATATCTAAAGCCTTTGACAGAGTATGGCACAGATCATTACTGTCTAAGTTTCCACATTATGGCCTTCAATCTTTTGTTCCCCTAATTAATTCATATCTTAGTAACAGAAAATTACGTGTGATGGTAGATGGTCTGTATTCCGACTTTCATCCCATTAATGCTGGTGTTCCTCAAGGAGCGGTCTTGGCTCCAACTTTGTTCCTCATTCATATTAATGATCTTTTGTCAGTTACTCAGAATTCAATTCACTCCTATGCTGATGATTCAACTATTCACTGTTCCTTCTCATTTAATGATAGTTTTACTCAACACAATATTTTAGAATACAAACTTGCCACTTCAATTTCATTAAATGAAGACTTAACGAAGATCTTTGAATGGGGACGAAACAACCTAGTTTCTTTCAATGCAAATAAAACTAAATACATCCCGTTCTCAAATAGATCAGATAATCAAGATTCTCACATTATTTTCAATAATACAAATATCCCCAAGTCCCACAGCATTGATCTCCTTGGTGTAACTTTAAATGAAAATCTCAGTTGGACTCCCTATGTAAAATCCATTGCCAAAACTGCAACTAGGAAGATGGGACTTTTATACAGAGCTTGTAATTATTTGACTGACGAGCAGTTAGCAGTAATATATAAGAGTCATGTGCGTTCCCAGATGGAATATTGTTCACTTCTGTGGGCTGGTTGTGGATCGGTGGTGTTAAGACAATTAGATAAAATTCAAAACAGAGCTATCAGACTGATCAATAATCCTATGATCACTAATGAATTCCCTCCCTTATCAGTACGTAGAAATGTTGCTTCCCTTGCACTATTTTATAGATACTTTTATAAGAAATGTTCCGATGAACTTGCCCTGATTATACCACCCCTTCGCGTCTTCCCACGGAGGACTAGGGCAGCTGAGAATGCGCATGAGTTCACACTCCTCCACGTTGCAGGACAACTGCTTACAAAAATTCATTTACTCCCCGTACTACTTCCCTGTGGAATTCTCTACCAAGGGAATGTTTTCCAGCAAGTTATAACCCCCAGCAATTTAAATCCAGTTGTTTTAAATATTTTATGAGTGGAGGATGCCAATAGGCAAATGGAACCATTTATTTATTTGTTTTTTCCTTTCCTCCACTCACTATATGTAAAAAAAAAAAAAAAAAAAAAAGTAGCTGAGGCTGAATTGGATGACCCCACGAGTACAACTGCAGGTGACGCATTGGAAGCAACTTATACGTACTTGGGTTCATGCAGCATCTTTGTTACATTTCCTGAATAAAACCTTGCCTAGTATTGTTAGTCTACTATACACCCTTGGTAGTAACGACCTCCAGACGTTACACTAGGAAGAGAGTTGCAACAAGATGAGTTTCCACAGCCCACTGACTGTGGGAGCTCGCACCTCAACGAAATGTTAGTAATGTTGTTTTGGCACTTTTATTTTCTTAGAAATACAAGAGACAGCTGTACCCCCTGCTCATGGATTTTTAGCAATGGCTGTACATGCAAGAAAGTATTCGTCACAGGCATAATTTAACGAATCATAGCATTATCATAACTACTCAGCCATGTCTCTGCTAGCGCCAGAATATCAAAACGATCATTATTAATTAAATCACGAATATCACATATCTTATTGCCCACAGATTGTTCATTGAAAAAGCCTCCTCTTATAATGTTTAAGTCTGTGCTACTCAGACTTAAGGGCCCTGTGATCGTGCATGCAAATTAGAGGCTTCTGATTCCACCTGACCATGCCACGAAACAAGCTCCTTCCTTATATAGTTGGTGTTTCGTCGTATTATTTGAAGGACTTATTTATATCCAATTTTCTGACTACATCACAGAGTTCCTTAACATTCTATGGAGGAAGGTGGACTGTGTAGTATAGATTAGATGAGATGATAATTACTATACTTGCGTCACCTTATAAACAGAACCGTTTTCTATCAAAGTCCAGAAAACAAGAAGGCTGGGTTCGGATACTCCAAAACACTTTGGACTGTTCTTATCTCTTTCATGATATTACTGCGATTATTTATTATTATTAATTTCCCACCATGTATCAAATAACGTCATGGCCTTTAGCGGCAACGTTCCCCAGAGTGTTGGGGATAGTACTAAAGATAAATAAATTACTTAAAAAATTTATATGTTGTATCATACCCAAGGATGACTTAACTTCCACCTGCATCGGTACTCAAAACATTTCAGATGCCATCTTGTGACGTTACATTACTTAAGGGGATATGTGATGTAGTCAGAAAATTTAAGGTAAATGAGTCCTTAAAATATTGCCACGAAACACAACCATAATGGAAGGGGCTTATTTCGTGGCCTAGTCAGGGGGAATCAGAAGCCTCCAATTTTCATACACGATCACAGGGTCCTTAAGGGGGGGGGGGGTATTGATTTGTTTGTGGATTGGAAGGTCTCTGATTCCTCCAAACTATGCTACAAAACAGATCCCTTATTAGTACAGTACCATTGAGGCTATCTAGCTGTTATCTGACATAGTAAGGAGGAATTTGTAGCCTTCCAATTTGCCAACAAGACAGTTTCCTTATAAATATACTGAAACAGTAAGGATGCTCCTTATATATCTACCCGGGTGAACAGACTCTAGAATACACGGTACAGTTTATTGGTAATACACAGGTGAGCAGTACATATGAATATATAGGAGGCCAGCCTGTCGTGCAGCATCGTGGAGAGTCAGTAGCTGCAGTGGAGCTTGTGTAATAGTGTAGAGCAGGGGCACAACGTGTGGTCAGAGTGGGAACACGTGTGTGTCGACGGCAGGAGTAGGGCAAGACCTTCCTCTGTAGTAGCTCGCTGGGTAATCTGCCTCCCAGTCACAGCTTTCCCTTTTTATCCTCTCGCTTCAGGTTCCCATATGTAGAGTGCCCACGTGACCAAGCGCATTACCTGACCTGCTGCACCCATCTCGATTCATACCTGGAGAGAGCAGGAGGCCGGTGGTTGCCCTCCCAAGAGCGGATTAAGCTGTGTCAGGGGACAGGATTAACTTACCCGTCAGACTGTGGCTTGTCTGGGGCCGGGGAAAGTACAAAGGAACAAGGATTGGCATACCAGCACATGAAATATACAAAGGAATACGGAGTGGTGCATATGGCACCACTACATTACTTTGACATTGGTGATCAGATGTTTTAACTTGGTAGTAACAATGTTTCTTCACCCATTAAATTCTTAGAAACAGTTAAGGGGGGGGGGGAGGCTTCTGTGTTGGTAGTTCTATAGAGCAACTGATTACTGCAAACTATTCCAAGCAAAGGACACCATTATTTTTTGTTAATCTGGTCCTGTTTCCTGTCTAACTATGGAGGAATCATAGTGCTGTGACTTGCGCAACCTTGGTCTAGGCCGAAAACTATTTTGCAAAGTGTCCCAAAATCTAGGGAGAAATCCATAGATCTTGGGAATTACATTTTGACATTCGTATTCGTATTAAAAGAGGTGATCGTTTACGTTAACAAAGAAGAAGTACGTGAAAATACTCATTAGCAACATTAATAAATACTAATGTTAATAACATTTACATACCGACAGAGAGAAGTTGATGGGTGTAGCATGATGTAGAGATGAAAGTTAGGGTTGTGGATGTGGAGGGTGCAGGGGTTGTACAAGGCTGCTTCCTCCAGGAGGAACTGGTGAAACCTTTTGTCCTCTTCAAAAGCCATGACGAACATAGAACGTGCCAGATAACCAAGGAAATGCTTCTTACGTCTGCCAAAGAGAGGAACTTTTAGTTTTACTTCTCGCCACAGTCTCTCCACGGTGTTGGTGTGGGCTAAAGTTGTTGGGTCAACGAAGTTAACACTGTGGTTTACAGTTATATGTTGATATCCCTCATCTTGCAGACAGTTATAGGCCTTCCAACAGTCCGAGATGATAATGGAACCTGGCTCTATTTTATCCTTGATTATCTGGAGTAGGGTATCCTTGTCACGCTTTTCCACAGGAACTAAAAAAGTAGATTTAGTTTCTCTACAAATTCCTCCAAAGACCCACTGATCCTCCACAATCCTACCTACGTTGTATTTGTGTTTGCCAAACTTACTCTCATCAATTTCCACAATCATATCTTTACCACCAATCTTCCCCTGTCGCTTAACACTCCACTCAATTAATACTTCCCTACAAAAGCTTGCCCAGTCACAAATGGTCTTATTAGAGGCCTAACTCATTTCGTACCATTCTGTAGGTGAAACTTTCCCTTAGATAAATATTAATAAAAATGAGTAAAGTTTCCATATCAATGTGAACATTATAAAAAAAAATATTTTAAAATACAGATTGATTCCAGCCACACTTAGCCCTTTTCTTTTTCTGTTTTACAACATACTTTTAACATCGCCACAGTTTCTTTCTAAAGTCTAGTGTTGCTGATTTCCCACAATTTTCACAGTTTTTTTTTTTCAGCGAGTATGAGCTTATGTTTAACACATAAATAAAAAAGTTGTTTGAGCTCACCTTTGTAGGTATAGTGAAACATGAACATACTGAGGTCACAATCTGTACAGCGATATGTCAGCGATAAAGACGTGCTGGAGGTACTTGCAGAGGCGTCCATTTTTTATACAATCCGAGGTGAAGTGCGACTGAAAAGAAGAACATTTAGAGCTTTATACATATCGACTCATGGTGTTGGTCATTAAAGCAGTCAAGTCCAGTTACATCAACACATCTTCCCCAGCCTACAAGGTTGCTATCGTTGCTCTTACAGCCGGGTAGCTACTTAGTACTTACTGCTAGAGGTGAACAAGTGAGACTGTGCGACGTGGCACATGCATAGTAGCATAGGCATTTAGCAGCAAATTTATGGGGAATTGAAAATAGCATTGATATGATGTAACTGGACTTTAATAAAAATAAAAATACTTATAATGCATGTAGCGTTAAGATGTGACCAGAGAATGAGTTGAAAGTACATGTAATTCTGTGTATACAGATAATTTCCTTGGGACTACTTGCTCATGAGGAATTCAGACAGGCATTAGTGGACGTAATGAGGCTCTGCTGCTGCATTCAACACTTGGACAGTGTGACAAAAGACGAGCGATCCGCCATGGTTGTTTACATTTCGGACTTCGAAAAATCAGAGCGTGAATACATGATATTTTATATTGTGACGAAATCAGATGCGACAAGTGAAACCTTCATGTCGGTATTGTGTATAATATTAACTACATGTTTGTTTACTCTCATTAAAATACATTAGAAACTTTATCCAAGAAAACTTCCTGAGAAGTAACAGAGAAAGCATAATGTATGATGAAACTATATTATATAAAATTAAATGTTAACCTTGTATTATTTTAACCTTTTCACATTTTTTTGTTTGTTTTAACTTTGCCTGTTTGTTTGTTATTTGGGCTTAACGGCTATCGACTTCGTAATGGTCATTAAGGGAATAGTATAGTGATGGTAAATCTGGAGCAACTGATTCCTTCAAACTATTCTAATAACTTTTGGTAATCTGGTCCTGTTTCCTGGCATACTTTCGAGGACTCAAGGCGCACTAATGTACCAAAAGGATACAACCCCCTCAAAGCGATATATTAATAAAATGATAGAGTTTGTGTATGTGGAGGGGTGTACGTATGGTTAAGGGGGTGCATGTAGAGTTACATTGAGTTACAAGGAAAAGAAGTACCCTAGGGGACCTTACGATCCATACAAAGAGGGTACCTGTGGGTTTAGTTGCACAAGTAGGCGACTGTCCTCGAATGTGTCATGTGAGACCATCAAGGAACACTCGCACAACGGCTTAAACACCTAGACGGTGATTTAAGGCTTTGTCTAATCTGGACTTGAACTGATCCACAGAGTTGCTGTTGACTACATCAGCAGGAAGCACGTTCCAAGTACCGCAGATGCTGTATGTAAAGAATTTACCACACAGATCACGGTTGTATCGCTTCAGTTCAAGTTTGTAGCCATGATTCCTGGTTGTGCCCTCACTGAGTTGGAAAATGTCCCTGTAGTCTACATTGTCAAAGCCTCGTAGTATTTTAAACACTTCGATAAGCTGACCACGCAGTCTCCGGGTTTCCAAAGAGAACAGGTCGAGTTCTACCAACCGATCTTTATAGCTCTTGTGTCTAAGAGAGGGTATAAGTTTGGTTGCCCTGGCTTGCACTCGTTCCAATCTCGCGATATCCTTTCGGTAAGAAGGACTCCAAAACTGGACTGCATACTCCAGGTGCGGTCGGACAAGGGAATTGTACTGACAGAGTACTATCTCCTTGTTCCGGTATCCAAACTGTCGCTTTATGTACCCTAACATCCTTTGGGCTTTCTTCTCCGCCTCAATACACTGCTTTGAGAACTTGAGGTCGCTGGTGATAGTTACACCCAAGTCTTTCTCAGTATCAGTGCTTACGAGAGCATTGCCCTTAAGGTTATACTCTGTTCGGGGGTTTCTGTGGCCTATATGCATAACTTTGCATTTGTTCACGTTAAATGGCATTTGCCACATGTCAGACCACTCCCCGATCTTCCTAAGATCTTCTTGTAAGCGGGTAGTATTTCCTTCTTTCGCGACATTCATACCAAGCTTAGTATCATCGGCGAATTTGGAAATCTTGGCAACCATGTCACCATCGACGTCATTATCATAGATGATAAACAGTAGTGGTCCCAGAACAGAACCTTGGGGAACACCGCTAGTAATGGGCACCCACTCTGAAGCCTGTCCATTCACTACCACCCGCTGCCGTCTGTCACTTAGCCAGTTCTCTATCCAATTTGCCACATTTCCGTCTATGCCCAGTGCACGCACTTTCCGAAGGAGCCAGCGGTGGGGTACCTTATCAAAGGCTTTCTGAAAGTCTAGGTAGACAACATCGACCGCTTTATCCCGATCATGCTCACTGAAAACAAAATGGAAGAATTCCACCAGATTTGTGAGGCATGACCGGTGCTGCCGGAACCCATGCTGGGAACCCCTCAGTAGCAAATTTGATTCTAAGTGTGCTGTTATTTTGTCCACCATGATGCTCTCCATGAGTTTACAAACTATCGAGGTTAAACTGATGGGTCTGTAGTTTGACGGTTGGCTAGCATCTCCCTTCTTGAAGATAGGAGTCACCTCTGCCTCACGCCAGTCTCTAGGAATGCATCCAGTCTGGATTACCCTGTTGAAGACCATGCACAGGTGCCGTGATACTTCACCATGCACTTCTTTCAACACTCTAGGTAAGAACCCATCCGGACCGGGGGACTTGTTTGCTTTTAATTCGATTATTTTTCTCTCGATTTCTTCTTGGGTGAAGACCATTGACTCCAACTTCTCACTGAAGGAGTCCAAAGGTTCGGGAATGGGACCACTCTCCTCAGAGAACACTGAAGAGAAGTACTCATTTAAGAGGTTAGCATTTTCTGCATCAGAGTGCATCAATGCTCCATCCTCATTCACCAAGGGACCAATCCTGCGTCGGATTGGTTTACGGCCATTCACATAACTGAAAAACTCCTTGGGGTTCTCTTTGCAGAGTCTAGCCACACGGACCTCCTCAGCACGCTTAGCCACCCTTATTTTGGACTTCACGTTTCGATTCAGTCTTCTATGACAGTCAAAGTCCCCAGATGTCTTCGCTCGACGATACCCAGTTCTCCTCTCCCTTAGTAGGTTACGGATTTCCCGATTAAACCACTTCGGTTGAATGAACTTTTGACCTGTTCCCTTCAGAGGAATAAAGCGCGACTGAAGTTCCATGAAGGAAGACAAGAATGACCTCCACAGATCATCAGCACTCTCTCCCTCCTCTAGTTCCATTTCAGCAATGCCTTCACGAAGACCTGCAAAGTCCGCTCTACCCATGTCTAATTTTCTATGCACCGGGGTCACGGTCTCCATATTAGGGACCTTAACTGAAAATCTTATAAGCTTGTGGTCGCTTCCGCCTATTTCTTCGTTTACAGAGAGGTCTTGAATGATGTCATCCTCGGAGGTGAGGACCAAGTCGAGTATGTTAGCACCTCTTGTTGGCTCCCTTACCCATTGAGTGAGGAATTCATCATTTACAAACTCCAAGAGTGGTGTGTTCTCGGCAGAGGGCTCTCTGGTTTCCCAGTCAACATGTGTGTTAAAGTCCCCCATAAGGATGCACACCCTGCCGTCCACTAGTTCACCCAGCAACTGGTATAGGTCCCTGTCCATCTCATTGAGTTGTCCAGGGGGTCTATAAAGCAGCAGGGTTCTGTATTTTGCAGTGCCTATTTCTAGGTCAACTCCAAGGAGCTCGTGGTTCGATGGGATGTTGCAGGTCATCGATTTGATAGAGTTCTTTACATACAACAGCACACCACCACCCCCTCTGTCCTCTCTATCTTTGTGGAAGAGTTGGTAGCCTGGAATCACGAATTCCCCTTCAAGATCTCTGTCTGAGGTTCTCAACCATGACTCCGTTATGGCCACCATCTCGGGTTCCTCTGTCGCAACGAGGGCCCGCAGTTCCAAAAACTTGTTTTGGATGGACCTGGCGTTGAACAATAGAACCTTCAGGGAACCCCCAACTGCAGGGCTCCCTATACTCTTCCGTTTCCCGGTTTGGTCATTGTCTTGGTAGTGCTAGGGATATCCTTCTTCAGGATCTCAGCGAATGTCTTCTCTGGGGTCACTCTAGCATAGCGACGAGGGCTCTCCTCCACGCTCGGTCGAGTGCTCCTGAGACATCGTCGGACGGCGTCTTCCATTAATTTGGAAAGCACTTCTTTCCCCTTTCGTGAGAGATGTGTGCCATCCCTCTGGTAGAGGTCGTCTCTACCAAAGAGTGAGGTGTAGGGGTCGACAAAGAACACCCCCTCGGCAGTACACAAATCAGCCAGGCGCTGATTTCCTGCAATGTTCTTTGACAGAGCAGTCCCTAAAGGGCCTCTCCTTGGGAGCATGCCAACAACTACCCTTCTGTGGGTTTTTAACCCACAGTCATCTACTGCACCGAGCACATCCGAGAGGACTCCTTCGGTCATGCCTACTCTACCATTTCTCAGGTAGATGTCATTACCACTTACCATGAGTGCAATGACCGTAGATCTGGACGTTTGGATCCTCTCAGCTTCCTTTCAGAGGTCAGCATTGCCACAACCTGGCAAACAATTCACCTTCACAGCAGTGTGAAGGCGATCTGCCATTAGGGGTTGCAGCCCTCGTGCCTGGGAATCACCTACAATGTGTATATCCACAGGCCTCTCCTTGGTAGGAGCACGAGATGCCTTGTGAGGAACCCGAGAGTGTTTTGAATTCCTGCCGTGCTCGTCACTTCCTCCAGGTTGCTTCTTCTTCGTCTTCTTTTCCTTCTTCATTTTCTTTTCCTTCTTATTTGATTCCTCACTTTCCTCTAATCCCTCCTCAATTGTCTTCTTGGGTTTTTCTCCCTTCTCCATATTCCCCTCCTCTTTTCCATCACACTTTTCTGCAGTCTCTTTTCCCTCTTCATTGTTGTTGTTCTTCTTCTTGTTGTTCTTCTTCTCGTTGTTCTTCTTCTTGTTGTTCTTCTTCTTGTTCTTTACCGCCGTGGTGGAGCTCTCCGGTGAAGAAGCTCCTTGGACTGCCTTGTCTCTCACATGGCAGTCACACCTCTGTGAGTCCATTCGGAGAACTTCCTCCTTTAGGGAGTTGTTCTCCTTCGTGAGCAGTGAGATGTGCTTCATCAACCTCTCCTCGAGTTTGCAAAAGTCGCAGACACTCAAGGAGTCTAGGTCGCTCGCACTCCTCCCGCTGAAGTCCTCACACCAGCGGTACACCTTGCATGTAGTACATGTAAATTTTCTTGCTGATGGACCAGTCATCTCGCTCTAATTCAATTTAAGACCAATAATACAAAAGAAAGGGTAATGTGATTTGGTCTCGCATAAGTCTCATTCACCTACTTCCAGAAGGTTTTTGGTCGTTCGGCCAACAGAAACCTTATGAGCCAAGCACACCAACCCTAAGGTCTCCCCTGGGCCGGACGGCCCCAATCGTGCCGCAGCTCCCAACTGAGCAGCACAAGAGTCCTAAGTAAATGGGACTCTGATTTTTCGTCCTACTAATCCCTACTAATCCTCCATCCGCGGCCAAACTTAAAGCAAATAGTAAAACTAAATGTCCACGACTTAATCCGAGATCTTTTACTGGTCTGGCAGCCAGCGAGGCACGAAAGCTCTCTCACCAAAGAGCAGTCGAGCCTTTAGGCACCTAAGAATGGTCACAGGGAGCTGGTCAGGCTTATTAATCTAAGAGAATACCTACGGGGGTCCTGAGGCATCTCCATTACTCGTACCCCACACGCCTGAGATCCCTTCAATCTCAGCCCTTTCGAAACCTGTGAGCGTTAAAAGGCGTTGTTTTAGGAGGTTCCAAAGCCTCCCTTCTCACACGGCATAAGGTAGCTGGTGAGGTCCTTAACAATAAAAACTTATATCGAAAGTGATGAAGATTTTTTTTTTTTTTTTTTTTTTTGTTAGGACAGTTGAAGAGCAGTTGTGAAACTTAATATTAACATGAAGATTTGACAACTCTTAGTCAGGATCCTAATAACGCTACCTTTCTGGACTGGGTAACCCAACTGGAATAAATGTCCCCAGCATAGCTAGCAAAATTCAAACAGATCACACAAGCTCTCTCACCAACGGCAAGGTGGTTGTCGAATGTGTGTGTGAAGGGGCGTATGTGGGGGGAATGGTATGGCGTGCGTGTGAGTACGTTGGGTGATATAATGGAAGGTGAGTAGGTGTGGTGTGGTATGTTTCGGGTGTGTTGTGTGTCGGTGAGGTTGTGGGTACGTGTGTAGGTGTGTAGGGTGTGAGTAGTAGTGGTGGTCGGTGTGCTGTTTAATGTGTGTGTGGCGCATGTGAGGGATGGTGGAGAGGTGAAATGGTGTGTGTTGGGGTGAGTGGCGCGGTATAGTTTGGTTTTACCCGCTCCCAGGACGTGACGTACGGCTTACCGCGTATTTGCAGTGTAACAGTTGCGTCCACCCTGGAGAGCACGGGATGTGGGCCACTGTACACCTGTTGGAGTGGAGTATGGTGGGAATTCGTACACAAGAGTAGTGTAGGCGCGGTGTTGAGATCAGGTGGTAAGTAGGTGTGTCTAGTTTGTCGGCGCATAGGTGTAGGTGTAGCGTTGGCGACAGCGCGTTTGAGGGTGGGGAGGAAATTGAGGCTGGATGTGTCAGTCTCTGGGGATATAAGTTGGCCAGGGAGGGGTATGTCCTCGCCGAAAACGAGCCCCGCTATTTAGTGTTTAAGGTCCTCCTTCAGCGTAGTACATATTGTCGGGAGGATGAGAGGGAGGGCGTCAGGCCATTGATCAGGCTGTAGGGCTCGGAACGCAACCTTCAAGCAACGATGGAATCTCTCGACCATGCCGTTACTTACCGGGTGGTACGCGGTGTTCCGTTGACGACATGTCCCTAATAATATGAGCATGTCCTGCCACGCCCTGGATTCGAATTGTGTCCCTTGGTTTGTGACAATAACTGCAGGGGGACCAAAGTTAGACACCCAGTCACTGAGAAAATGGCGGGCTGTGCCATCAGCAGTGATGTCACGCATTGGGACAGCTGTACACCACCGTGTCGTCCTGTCTACGCACGGGGGGATGGGAAAGGACCCACGATGTCGACGTGCATGGTGTGGAATCTGCTGGAAGGAACAGTGAACTCGTGAATTGGTGGGCGTGTATGTCTTCCTACCCAAGGCTGCTTGAAGAGTAGGTCTTCCCGCGTCTGTCTCTAAACTCATCCTACCCCGCGCATGACGTCAGACAGAAGAGAGACAGGATTGGTGACTCCCCTCACCTCACCTCACATCACCTTCACCCAATCAGACCCACGTATTCTCACTCACACTCAGTAGTAGCCCGCGACACGCCCCCCAAAATAAATGATAAGAGGCCTTACTAGCCCATGGAAACAGGTAATATACTATATTTTTTATACGGTACTTACTTGGAGGTAGAGGGTTTTGGTAAGTTGATTACCGCTGGGAGAGAGGAGAAGATTGCGTCTGTCGCCGGTTGGTCGAAGAGGGCAGGGGACAGGGGGGCAGCTCGCACCACTCCCCTCTGTGCCATCTCCGGCGCAGATTTCGCAGCCGCCTGGCGGGCTGCCAGTCTCGCCTCGGCGAAGACCTTCGCCTCCTCCCGCATGTTGTGGGTCGCCATCGCCGCAACGCCCTCCATAACGGTGGCCATGGAAGAGAGGGTGTCACTGTAAGGGGTAAACAAGGAAAAAACCGAGAAAACCCGGGGATAAGTACCCGGGAGTAACAGAGAGACCCTCTACACCGTATCCCCTAAGTAACATGACACTAGAAGTAAGGTACTCACGCTAGCTGTATACCCGACATCTCGTGGTAGGTGTTGGTGAGGGCGTTGAGGCAGTCTCAGATGAGCGCAGCGGCTGCCCCCGTGAAGATGGTGTGGGCCAACTCCAAGCGGGCAGCAGACTCCGCCTGCCGCAACTTGCCATCGGGCTCCTTCAGTTGATAGGGGACCGGGGGCTCCTTCTCCGTCTTCCACAGGCATTCCCTCAAACCTGGGGGGGCACGGGAATGAGGGAGGATGACGGGGAAAGACGGAGGAGGGGGCTTCCTGGGCGCGCTGTGCCTCTGGTGGTCCAGGGACTTAAGGAGAAGGGCTGGGATGTCCAGGTCCCCTTCGCCCTTATCCCCCGGGAAGTACGCGTCCGGGAAAGGAGGACTGCCGTGTTCCCGTGGGAGCGGTCAATCCTCCAAGCCTCGGACAAGTGTAATTGGCTGTACTCCACCAGAAAACCCATCGCGTCCAGGGTAGCCGCAGAGGACACTCTCGATGAAGTGGGTACGGGCGCTGAGATAGGACGGACCTTGTAGAAGGGAATAGCGTCGCCCTTCTCATCCGCCCCCCAATTCACCAGGACGTCATCCCTCCGGGTCCACACGTCTGGTTGAGCCGTGTCCGGAGACCAAGCCACCAGTCTGCCCTCCTCCGAAGAGTGGGTCCAGGAAGGAGGGAGAAGAGCCCAAGAGTAGGGAAGGTACCCGTCGCCCGCAGGAGGGGGTGACGGGGATGGAGGTGCGGAGGTAACCAACTCCTCAGCTACGTCCCCCGACGGAGACTCGAGTCCCGGGGAAACAGGAGGCACGGGAATGACTCCCATATCCCCGGGAGGACTCGCGCCCTCGACGGGAGCAGAAGCAGGAGGAGGGGCAAGGGTGGGCGAAGGAGCGGGTTCCGGAGCGACAGCCGGAGGCTGCGCGGTGGAAACCCCAGGAAAAGCGTGAGGAATAAGGGTGTGGAAGATCTTCACTATCTTCCTCGACGAGGGGCTGTCCCCCCCCCCGCTTACCCTTGCGGGATTTGCGGGCGGGCGAAGGAGAGCTACCCGACGAAGAAGAGGAGGAAGAAGAAGATGACGAAGATGAGGAGGAAGGAGAACGGCGACGAGCCCGGGACTTCCTGGAGTGGCGGGACCTTTTAGCCGAACGCTTGCGTCCTCTAGAGAGACCTGAGGAGACGGCTCTAGCAGGAGGCGAAGCTGGAGGTTCCCTGCTGGGCCCTTGTACCGGTGAGGTAGTCGGGGGAACCAGCGCGACAGACTCGCTCGCTTCCCGGGGGGAGAAGCCCCGAGAAGGAGTCGTAGTACCGTCTAGGGAAGGAGGCTCAATCTCTCGGGCCTCAGGAGGTTCTAGCCCCTGAGACTCCGAGAGACAGGAAGAAGGGTAACGGGACCTGGATAAACCCAGATCCGTCCCCAAAATCGGGTCCACCCACGCCAAAGAAGAACCATCTCGTTTATGGGCCATTCTCCAAGCCCTCCTAGCCATACGAAGAGAAGCAAGGGCGGGGAGTTTGGAGCGGGCAGAAGGGGAGGTAACCCGACACAACTCAGCCCAGGGGCGGCACACACCACACGCCAAAGGGTCGTAACCCAAGGGAGTGAAGCAGGGTGCGTGAGGCGAACAGTGCAGGTGTCCGTCAGGAGAGACCCACACAGTACACCCCGAAGCAGCACAAAGGGGACGAGTAGTCTGAGGAAGAAAAGAATACACAAACATGGGTTAGCACGTGCAGACACTGGAACACAGAAGACACGGAAACCCTCCCAAACAAGGAGAAGTAGCGCGGGAAACACCCGCTGAATCCGGGGGCCAGGACACGACCCCCCAATCTCGCGCACACCCGACCAGGGAAAAACCCCGTAAAACCAGAAAACAGCCCGCCACATGGAGCGGGTAAAAAAGACCCCCCCGGACAGGAGGATCCTGAAGGAGGGGGGGTTTCCGTGTCTTCTGTGTTCCAGTGTATGCACGTGTTAACCCATGTTTGTGTATTCTTTTCTTCCTTAGCCTACTCGTGCCCTTTGTGCTGCTTCGGGGTGTACCGTGCGGGTCTCTCCTGACGGACACCTGCACTGTTCGCCTCACGCACCCTGCTTCACTCCCTTGGGTTACAACCCTTTGGCGTGTGGTGTGTGCCGCCCCTGGGCTGAGTTGTGTTGGGTTTCCTCCCCTTCTGCCCGCTCCAAGCTCCCCTCCCTTGCTTCTCTTCGTATGGCGTGGACGAGGGCTAGGAGAATGGCCCATAAACGAGACGGTTCTTCTTTGGCGTGGGTGGACCCGATTTTGGGAGCGGACCTGGGTTTGTTCAGGACCCGTTACCCTCCTTCCTGTCTCTCGGAGGCCCGAGAGATTGAGCCTCCTTCCCTAGACGGTACTACGACTCCTTCTCGGGGCTTCGCCCCCGGGAAACGAGCGAGTCTGTCGCACTGGTTCCCCCGACTACCTCACCGGTACAAGGGCCCAGCAGGGAACCCCCAGCTTCGCCTCCTGCTAGAGCCGGCTCCTAAGGTCTCTCTAGGGAACGCAAGCGTTCGGCTAAAAGGTCCCGCCACTCCAGGAAGTCCCGGGCTCGTCGCCGTTCTCCTTCCTCCTCATCTTCGTCGTCTTCTTCTTCCTCCTCTTCGTCGTCGGGGAGCTCTCCTTCGCCCGCCCGCAAATCCCGCAAGGGTAAGCGGGGGGGTGGACAGCCCCTCATCGAGGAAGATAGTGAAGATCTTCCACACCCTTATTCCTCACGCTTTTTCTGGGTTCTCCACCGCTCAGCCTCCGGCTGTCGCTCCGGAACCCGCTCCTTCGCCCACCCTTCCCCCTCCTCCCGCTTCTGCTCCCGTCGAGGGCGCGAGTCCTCCCGGGGATATGGGAGTCATTTCGTTCCTCCCGTTTCCCCGGGACTCGAGTCTCCGTCGGGAGACGTAGCTGAGGAGTTGGTTACCTCCTCACCTCCATCCCCGTCACCCCCTCCTGCGGGCGACGGATACCTTCCCTACTCTTGGGCTCTTCTCCCTCCTTCCTGGACCCACTCTTCGGAGGAGGGGGCAGACTGGTGGCCTGGTCTCCGGACACGGCTCAGCCAGACGTGTGGACCCGGAGGGATGACGTCCTGGTGAATTGGGGGGCGGATGAGAAGGGCGACGCTATTCCCTTCTACAAGGTCCGTCCTATCTCAGCGCCCGTACCCACTTCATCGAGAGTGTCCTCTGCGGCTACCCTGGACGCGATGGGTTTTCTGGTGGAGTACAGCAAGTTACACTTGTCCGAGGCTTGGAGGATTGACCGCTCCCACGGGAACACGGCAGTCCTCCTTTCCCCGGACGCGTACTTCCCGGGGGATAAGGGCGAAGGGGACCTGGACATCCCAGCCCTTCTCCTTAAGTCCCTGGACCACCAGAGGCACAGCGCGCCCAGGAAGCCCCCTCCTCCGTCTTTCCTCGTCATCCTCCCTCATTCCCGTGCCCCCCCGGGCTTGAGGGAATGCCTGTGGAAGACGGAGAAGAAGCCCCCGGTCCCCTATCAGCTGAAGGAGCCCGATGGCAAGTTGCGGCAGGCGGAGTCTGCTGCCCGCTTGGAGTTGGCCCACACCATCTCCACGGGGGCAGCCGCTGCGCATATCAGGGACTGCCTCAACGCCCTCACCAACACCTACCACGAGATGTCGGGTATACAGCTAGCGTGAGTACCTTACTCGTGTGTCATGTTACTTAAGGGATACGGGGTAGAGGGTCTCTCTGTTACTCCCGGGTACTTATTCCCGGGTTCGCTCGGTTTTTTCCTTGTTTACCCCTTACAGTGACACCCTCTCTTCCATGGCCACCGTGATGGAGGGCGTGGTGGCGATGGCAACCCACAACATGCGGGAGGAGGCGAAGGTTTTCGCCGAAGCGAGACTGGCAGCCCGCCAGGCGGCGGCTAAATCTGCGCCGGAGATGGCACAGAGGGGAGTGGTGCGAGCTGCCCCCCTTTCCCCTGCCCTCTTTGATCAACCGGCGACAGATACAATCTTCGCTCCCTCCCAGCGGTAATCAACTTACCAAAACCCTCTACCTCCAAGTAAGTACCTCTCGTTGTTCTACTTACCTGAGTTTTCACGGGAGGTGAAATGGAAGGATTATTCGGGTCTACTTTGGTTCCTAATCGTTCTGTTTGTCCGTAGGCCACGTGCCCCACAGCCATCCAGACCAGCCTACCAGCCCCGAAGGCCCTCCCAGCCTTCCAGACTGCCGAGGCCCTCGTACCCCACTCCCCCGAAGGCACACAACAGGCCCTCCCATAGGGGCCAGCAGCCTTTTCGAGGAAGGGGACAGGGCTCCAAGCCCTACAGCAAGCCCAAGTCCTCCTTCAACCACCCTTCCCAGAAGGACCGCTCCACTTGAGGGTCCCACTCTGGGCTGCCTCACAGGGTGGTCAGCAGCCTGGCCCGCCCACGGCTGGGCAGCAAGGATAATTCGCCAGGGCCTGTCATGGCCCTGGATAACTGTTCCGGTGAGTAACTGTTATCTCTCCTGTTCTGACATATGACTTATGCCTAATCCCGTCCTTGGGTTACCGTTAGGTCAAAATCAGAGTTTCCCTTGCGGTCAAAATCTCTGCCTCTCCCGTCATTTACCCTCCAACCATCCCCGGGTCCCTCGGGCCCCGGGGACTAGGATTAACTGTACTCTCACTGACACCTGTCTCTTCCCGTTACAGCCACTATGTCTACCTCCTGCCTCAACCAAAGTGTCACTTTCGGTCATCCCGCATGTGTTAGAAATGCGGGAAAAAGGGGTAGTGGAACGGGCGACGGGAAGGGTCTTTCTTTCTCGTTTATTCACGGTCCCCAAAAAGGACCAGGGAAAAACGAGATTGGTGATGGACCTGAGCAAACTAAACAAATTTGTGAAAACATTACGTTTGAGGATGGTTTCGGTTGCTCAGGTCCGCACAGTTCTGAGGAAGGGAGACTGGTTAGCATCCCTGGATCTCAAGGATGCGTACTGGCACGTCCCGATCCACCCCAGGTTTCGCCGTTTTCTGGACTTCCAGGTGGGGACCGAGACGTTCCAGTTTACCAGGCTCCCTTTCGGTCTTTCTCTAGCTCCGCGAGTCTTCACAAAGCTCGTGAGGGTGGTGGCATCCCGTCTGGCAGAGGCGGGCGTTCCCACCCTCATGTACCTGGACGATTGGTTGCTTCACGCCCCTTCCAAGGAGCAGGTAGCAAACAACGTCCGGGTAGCGAGGGGAGTGCTAGAGGAAATGGGGTTCCTGTTGAACATCCCCAAGTCCTCTCTCACTCCCACTCGCAAACTTTGTTGGCTAGGAATAGAGTGGGACTCTCTTTCGGCTACCTTCTATCTCGCTCCAGACAACGCCCGCCGGACCCTCCGCCACGTCTGCCAGGTGCATTTTTCCCGTACTTTCTCTCGCCGCCTGTGGGAATCATTGCTCGGGTCCCTAAATTTCGCGGCCCCTGCAATGCCCCTGGGACGATTGAAACACAGGAGGCTGACGCGGGAGGTAAACCTCCACCTTTCCCCCGCACACAGGGACCTTCCCAGGCAAGTGTCCCCCTCTCTCCACCGCCTCCTTCGCCCCTGGCTACGTCCCGGTGCCCTGCGTCAGCGGGTCCCCTGGGTGTTCCCTCCCCCGGGGATCACGGTGGCGACAGACGCATCGGACGTAGGCTGGGGGTACCAGTCTTGCCTGGGACATCAGCGTTGCGGGGGATGGAAGGAAGGGGAAAGGCTACTGCACATCAACGCCCGGGAGTTGATGGTAGCGAAGGAATGGCTCAACAGACACCCTCAGTTTGCCAGGATAGGCGTCCGCTTCGATATGGACAACGTTGCGGCCATGCAGTGCCTGCAGAAACAGGGCACCGCACGGTCGGAAATTCTCCTGTCCCTGTCAGAACAGATTTTTGCAATAGCCGCCAAGAGGTGCATTCACCTCTCGGCCCGCTACGTGCCAGGGCGGGAGATCGATTGGGCGGACGCCCTATCCAGGTTCAGGGGGACGTCAGTCGAGTGGCAACTGCGTCCCCTTGTGTTCGAGTCTCTCTGCCTTCGCTACGGGACACCGGAGGTGGACCTATTCGCCTCCCCATCCACGGCCCTACTTCCTCTGTTCCTGACATTCTCATCCAGAACAGAGGCGGGAGGCCCGGACGCCTTCACAGAGGACTGGAACAGGTGGGGGAATCTCTACCTCTTCCCACCCCCAGCTACGTCAGTCCTCTTGAAGGCGATCCTCAAGCTGCGCACTTTCAGGGGGAGGGTTCTCCTCATAGCCCCCCTCTGGCCAGCACAGCCGTGGTTCGGAGAATTGTCCCTGTGGTGCCCTCATCCCCTTCAGTTGGGATCGGAGTGCCTCTCCAGCACCCTGTCTGCACCACTCCAAGCGTCACTGAAACTACACGCTTGGAGTTTCTACGGGGAGTCCTCAGCAAAAGGTTCACTAAGGAGACAGTGAACAAGATGTTGAGGGCTTATCGTCAGTCGTCGGTGCGACAGTACGAATCGTGCTGGAAAAGATTCCAGGACTTCTTGCGAAGACACCCCTCCATGGTCAATTCGGAGGACACAGTCCTGGAATTCCTCACGTGGCTCGCCGATTCCACCAACAGGGCCCCGGCGACGGTGCTTGCGCATCACGCAGCCCTGTCTGATCCCCTCCTCCTGGGTTTTAACATTAAGGTTTCGGAGAGGCCTCTCTCTCTCCTGAGGATGGGGATTCGGGCGGGGACCGCACCTCACCGGGCCCAGACGCCCTCCTGGTCCCTTCACCGCGTCCTTTCCTACCTGACCTTCGAGGGGGTCCCTCTGGAGGTTTGTCACCTCCTCCAGAAAGCTCTCTTCCTGCTCGCCTTAGCTACAGGGTACAGGGCATCTCAGTTGGCAGCCCTGACCCGTCACACAGCCTTTTCTTCCGTAAGCCCTAACCTTACTTCCTTAACTATCTCCACCTCTCCTGCGTTTCTAGCTAAGAACGAGCAGGCTGACGACAGAATTGGCCCTCTCGCAGTACCCTCGTTCCTGAGGGATGGAAGTTTCCACCCTCTCTGCCCAGTCCACGCCTTTTCAGCATACGTGGAGGCGACGAGAGGGGCTTCTCCGGACCACCTCTTCTACAACTCTAGGTCCGGTAACCCTCTCTTCCCTAGGTCAATCGCTCGCCTTCTCTGCCGAGTGATAGAAAACGGGGATCCCGGACACGCCCCGAGGGCTCACAGCGTTAGGGGCGTGGCCGCCTCCCTCGCCTTCCTCAGGACTCACTCGGTGGAGAGGGTCAGGGATTTGGGGGGTTGGACTTCCACTTCCTCCTTCAGGACGAGGTATCTGTTCCACTCGCTCTCCCCTAACCCCTGTGTGGCTATGGGTACTCCACCCTCCATTCCCCAGGGTCCCCGTGGGAGACACATGGGGGGGAGGGGCCGCCCGAAGAGAAAAGGTCGGGCGACTTAAGTCCCGTCACTATCATCCCATACTTCATCCCCATCTTGTACAGCTTCATGCTCATCCCCATGTCTATCATACGTGTACATATGGTGCGGATAAAATAAATTACATTGTTACGGAATTCTTGTGTATTCATTCTCCAAATAATTACCTTACTATGATGAGTGACAGGATATGTTATTACACAGGATGTCTGCATCCTGGTGTCCTCCTTCATCCCCTCGGGATCACATTACCTGAGCGAGGGCCATAGCCCTAGCTCAGAGGACTTGAATAAAGGGGGGGGGGGTGCATGGTCACCTCCCTCTCCTCTCCTAGACCCGAACCCTCGAGTCTGCCTTTAAAGACTTTATGTGTAACAATTCTGGTCTATAACAGAATGATCTACGGGTAATATGGGATAAGCTACTACACACCCACCACGGCTACTCACCTAGCCAGTGTTGGGAGTTGCTTTAGCTTCTACCTCACCGTGCTCGGTTACCTTTCCTGCTCTCCGCTCTCAACCACTCTTAACTAGCACGTGATTGCCTCCACCTCACCTCCCACCTACCGCATCGCATGCATAGCAATCCAGCTGTGCTGGTTTCACTATACCAATAATAGTGCATTTGTCGCGGCTTCTAGCCGCTTAAATTGTATTTATTGGTTGTGAAACCAGCACAGCTTTGACTGACCCACCCACCTCCCGATGCGGCAGGCATTCACTTCTTCCTTTCTCATTGGAGTGACCGATTGCCTGAGAGCGCGGAGCGGGGCTAATACCTCACCACGCCACCACCAGGTGGCTCCACTATCAGTACAGCGCCAGATTTGAATTTTTATTTACTTCTGATGATCGTCACGGAATAGACCCTTCCAACCCAGATTATGCCTATACGGGGCCTGGGCTTGAGAAGGGGCGTATTCTATAGCAATCCAGCTGTGCTGGTTTCACAACCAATAAATACAATTTAAGCGGCTAGAAGCCGCGACAAATGCACTATTATAGAACAATCTGAGTGTAAATGTAGATCATACCTCTTTCTCTAATCCAGCTGCTAAATACAGGGAAATATAATAATAATAATAATAATAATAATAATAATAAACGGTTTATTTAGGGGATGGCAGCCCGAAAGCTGAAAATACACATATTACAATATACTTAATTAATAATTATGAAAGTGTAGGATGAACTATGATGAATTAAATATGTAGGCATTTACATGCATACATAGGTATGTACATACAACAAAATTAATGTTGGAGGTGAGGGCAGGAGAAGGGTTGATGTTGGTGCTAAGTGGGAGGATTTAGGATTAGGGTGTGGTGCTAAGTGGGAGGATTTAGGATTAGGGTGTTGGTGAGACTGTCCTGGTCAATCTTTGTATAGGTGTGTGTGTGTGTGTGTGTGTGTGTGTGTGTGTGTGTGTGTGCAAAAGGGGAGGAACATTACATTTTGTTTATTATTTTTACAATTGATGGTATTGGACTCTTTTTTAATCTATCTGTTCTGGCTTTAATTGGAATGAGTCTGTTGTAGTGTCGAGCTTCACGTGTTGGTCTGGGGGCATCTGGTGGCAGTAGGTTTCTATGCCTTGGATGTACAAGTAGTTTGGATGCGAACTGCTTGAGTATATCCTGATGGTGGGTAGAGAGGGCTGGCAGGTTAAGTGTGGTGAGAGCATCCTCATAGCCAGCGTAAGAGCCACCTAGAATAATCCTGCAAGCTCTCCTCTGTACTTTCTCCAGCTGTCGTTGTTGGGTTAGGTTAAGGGAGGAGGCCCAGGCGGGGGAGGCATAGGTGAGCTTTGGGAGGATAAATATTTCATATATCCTCTTCAGCTCACTCTCTGGCGTCCCCAGGGATCTTAGCCTTCTTAACATATACAGTCTGTATGTAGCTGACTTGATGGTAGTGGCTACATGTTTTTTCCAGTTCAGCTTGTTGTCCACAATGATTCCTAGAAGTTTGGTGGATTCAACAAGCTGAAGGTTGTGAGGCCCAACTGTGACTGTGGGTGGGGTTATGTTGCTCACGGAGGTGTTTATGTGCATAACCACCGTCTTGTCATGATTGATAGTCACGTTGTTGAGTGTGGTCCAGGTCTGAAGTCGGTCAAGGGTGTCTTGTAGGGGGGTATAGTCAGGGAAGGTGTTGTCTACAGTGATGCCTACTGTCGAGTCATCCACGTACTTCCAGTGGAATGGAGTGTCTTCTAGTGCATCATTGATTAATATCAAGAAGCACAGAGGTCCCATCTTAGTGCCTTGTGGCACTCCACATTTAAGGTTTTGGAATGTGGATATGGAGCCTTGGTAGCGCACTGCTTGCCGCCTGTCACTGAGGAAGTCTGACAGCCATGCCACAAGGGAAGAATGTAGCCCCATTACAATGGCCTTGTTGATTATAATAGTATGATCAACAAGGTCAAATGCCTTCCTGAAGTCAATGAATGCAAGTGCCAGGGAAGTCTTTCTCCTTTCAAGATTTGTGTATATAAAATTTAAAAAACTAATAAGACAGTGAGTGGTGGAGGAGGTTTTGACATTTCCAAATTGTTGTGAATCTATTAGGTGGCTGAGTTGAGAGTAGGCCCAGGTAAAAACAAAGTCCTCGCAGATTAGGCTGGGGATTGGTGTAATGGCAACTGGCCTGAGTTCATTGAGAGACTGTGGGGAGGATGTTTTGGGGATTGGAGTGACATAGGATGTTTTCCAGTCTGCAGGACATTTATATTGATTTAATGAGGCATTAATTATCGAACAGAGTGGGTTGGCAAGTTCTACAGAGAATTCTTTGTAAATTTTCATTGGCAAGTCTAATGGGGTTATTGCTCTGTTAGACTTGAAGCTGGAAAGCTTCCTGGCGACTTCATAATTGAAAACAGTTGCTGGGGGGGAGGGGGAGGGAAGGAAGGAAGGGAGGCTGGTACGGTCAAGCTTAGGGAGTGTTTGACAGACGGTAGAGAAATGATTGTTAATCTGTTGAGCTGCATCCACACTGGGGATATGGGAGACACAGGGAATGGAAGAAGACTCATTACCTAAGCCACAAAGATTCTTGATTTTAGAGTACCACTGGCTGTTATTGGTTTGTTTTAGGTTATGAATCTTTGTGGGGTAATAAGACTTCTTCGCCCCCCGTATCTCTCTTATCACTTTGTTCCTTAGGCTCTTGTAATGGTTGTTATCAGTGTAGAAGGCCCTGTTGCGATTTAGGATTAATCTTTTTATCCGAGGAGTAATCCAAGGAACATCAGCTGGGTGGACTTTGGTTCTCTTGATAGGGAAGAAGTGGTGGTATACTTCGGTGGTGGAGGATAAGTAGTTGTCCCATTTGGTATTAACATCATCTACCGTAAGAACCTCCGTCCACGGGTAATGAACCAACCATTGTCCAAATTCCCGCATGGCTGAGTCTGGCGTTGGTCGATATGTTTTGATGACGGGTGTCTGTTGATGTGAGGTTGTAGCCTCAGGTGACCAGAACACAGAGAGATGAGTGCTGCGAGCGATGGGTGGTAGTGGCTCAGGTGGGAGGTACTGCTGATTCATGTCAGTCAAAATGAGGTCCAAGGTATGGTTGTTGTGGGTTGGGAAGTCAACTATTTGTGATAGGTGCAGCTGTTCCTGTATCTCACTGGTGTCGAGTTCGTTGAAGTCGCCACAAACCACTAACTTGGCTGATACATACCTGAGTTTGAGAGAATCACACGTATCAATTATGTGGTTGATCAGAGTTGGTCCAGTGATTGAACGTGGTGGGTGGTAGGCAACACAGTAGATGATGGTGGCGGTGTGGCGAGGGTGGTGATGGGGGGTGGCTCTGACCCAGAGTGCTTCAATTCCCTCCGGGACTTCCACACCCAGGTGAGAAGCTCACAGATGTTTCCGGGCAAATAGAACTACTCCTCCTCCCCTCCTCTCTGTCCGAAGATGGTGAAAGAGGTCATAATCCTGTATACCACATATTTCTGGTGTAATTTGCCAACATTCGGTTATAGCAACAATATCAGCACTAGTTTGGTCGACTGTCACAATAAGTTCATCCAATTTGTTGCATAATGAGGTGACGTTAGACAGGAGCAAGGAGGGCAGGAGATACCAAATGCGTGGTACCTCAGAATGTTTGTATGGTTTCTTCTTGGTGAGTTTCTTGCGCACTGTTTTGTTAGTTTTTATAATCGCTATTTGCTTAATAGCGTTCCTGCCTCCCCTCCGGCCGCGATATCGGAATATATTCATTTCCTTTAGAAGGGCTATAGTGTCTGATGGTGGGTAGCCGACCCCCTTTCTACGTCGCAGTAGGGAGGTGGTAGAGTAGCGGGTTGACATGATTAAGATATTCACTATGTCTAGTCACTTTCCAATGTAATGTTCACTCTTATTTACACTCCGATAAAATGTTGTTCCACTTGCACTTTTCATCAATGAGAACTGAATGATGAGTTTAAAGAAAAGGCGATAAGGGCGAGATGGTGGTGAATAGGTCAACACAACTGACCTGGGCAGCTACAGGAGCGCCAAGAGACAGGTCTTCACCTCGCGGTGTCTGACCTGTGTGTGTGTGATGAAGTTGATTCGTAACAATTTTCTTGACTATGGGTTTATTGTACATTATACTACGAAAGTCAATAGTGAATGTGTGTCACATAATCATGTTGATGTAACAGGAGTTCGAAGGATGAACGTCAGGAAGGCTGTTCAGTTGATTTTAATAATTCCTTGTGTGAAATGGAAGACATTGAGAACTGTCTTCCAATAAGTACAGAAGAAGAAGAAGAGACATTAGAAAAGGCAATGGAAACAGAAGGACTGAGGTACATTGGGGGTTATTTTGTCAAAAAGTTTCCACAGTACAAATTCTTAGGCACAGATGACTAGATTGGCACAAATTCTAGAACATTAGGAAAGTTAAAGATATCCAGCAATATTGTTTTTGATCAACTGAAACAAATGGAAAGACTGTTTATTTGTTATCACAGAGATAAGGAACTCAGAGAGAGACCAAAATGTGTAACAACATTAGCAAGTGAAATAAGAAATTTTGTAGATTTACCAGATGATGTGATTAGGTTTTTTGTTCGTTGTCGCATATTTTTCAGGATACGGATATTCAACAGAAAGCGAAATTCACAGAGGAAAATATCTAACAAAATGTCAAAACTAAGATAAGAATTAAGTGAAAGAGCAAAGCATGGTACTACTTATGAATAAGTATTGTATATATCCTACATGGTATACTTGATAAATTATGAAGTTCAAACTTACTCTTAGTACTGTAATTTATGTATTATATTTGTTTCCTTATTAAAATATTAATGCCTACCTCAAGTGTATGTACCCCATTTTTCTTCAACTAAGCTTTGAAATAGTTTAAAGTTGACAGCTGATCACAAGAGAGAGAGAGAGACATTTATCATATCAAAAGGTAGGCTACTCTTTTGGTGCTTGCATAAACAAATGCTATAAGGAATGATGGTCACAAGCTGCATCATATCCCATCTGCCCCCAACAATATCAAATATCATGTAACATGTGCAAAAGGTCGAGTTTTGGGCAGGGTTTGTAAAGGGTATCTATGAGTGAGGGAGCGAGAGACTCTTCGCGGTGACGTCATCACGCTCTACCTACCTGCGCGGTGGGACGACCTACTCTTCAAGCGGCCTTGGTCCTACCTTCGCACGCTGACAGGAGATGCAGGCTGTCACCCAATCCTTCACTTGTCTTCTCATTCCTGGCCATACTGCATGTCGACTAATGAGGCGGTGTACCTGCAATTCCCGGGTGGTTTATGGAGTGATAGTGATTGAATAAATTTTCTCTGAATTGCTGAGGTAAGTAGGGGCATGGCGTGCCACAGGATGTGTCCCACCAGACGCATGTTGTAGAGTCGGGTGCCGTTTTGCGTTCAAGGCGTAGGCCAGTGTCGCCCGACAGTAGTTCCTGGAGGTGAGTGTCAGTTTGTTGGGCGTGAGAGAGTGCTGCGTAGTCTAGAGGAGGAATGCGTTGTACTGTGGCGATGAGCGGGTGTGGTGGTGGTGCCCTTGAGAGTGCGTCAGCCACCGTGTTGTCTCCCCCCCCATACGTGCCGTATATCTGTAGTAAATTCGGAGATGAATGACAGATGTCGAGATACTCGTGGTGACCAGCTGGCACCAAGTTGTTTCATGGCTGTCGTAAGTGGTTTGTGATCGGTACGTATATGGAAAACCTTGCCTTCCCGGAAGTGGCAGAAGTGTTTAACGGCATCATGCATGGCCACCAACTCCCTGTCCAAAGCGCTGTATTTTCTCTTTGGTGGCTTGAGGTGTTTGCTAAAGAACGCGATGGGCTTTAGCACCCCGTCAATCTCCTGCTGTAGTACTGCTCATACGGCGTAGTTGGATGCGTCAGTGTATGTGGGGGTAGGTGCTTAGGGTGTGGGATATGCCAGGAGGGTGGAGTCAGCCAGCTTATTCTTCACCTCGCTGAAGGCGGACTCTGCTGCAGGGTTCCAAGTGAGTTTCTTCTAGGAGGCTTTCTTTAAGCCCTTCAGCAGGTCATGGAGTGGGGCGAGTGTTACTGTGGTGTGGCAGATAAAGCGGTGATAATGATTCACCACCCCTAAGAATTCTCTCAGTTTCCTAGCTGTGGTAGAGTGAGGGAACTCTCGTACGGCCTCCACCTTCTGCGGGAGCGGGGTAATTCCTTGCGGGGTATTGTGGTGGCCGAGAAACTCTAGTTGGTCCATCCCTATTACGCACTTAGATGGGTGAATCTTTAGTCCATAATCTTGCAAGCGGGAGAATAATTCCCGCAGGTGTTGTGGGTGTTTATACATGATTGCTTGAAACGATGAGGATGTCGTCACTATAAACCACTAAGGAATCGAGGCCTCGTAGTACCTTATCTATAAACCTCTGGAATGTCTGCGCTGCGTTACATAAGCCGAAGTTCATTACAGGGAATTTGTATAGCCTGAAGGGAGTGGTTATTGCCATCTCTTTGATATCCTCCTCTGCGACGGGAATCTGGTGGAAAGCCCTGATGAGGTCAATCTTTGAGGAAACTGTACATCCTTGCAGCTTCGAGTGAAAGTCAAGGACATGCAGGATGGGATACCTGTCAGGGATGGTGACTGCATTAAGGGCCCTGTAATCCCCGCATGCCTTCCATTCACCTTCCTGCTGTTTAGGTACCATGTGCAGGGGTGACGCCCATGCGCTGTCAGACGGCCTGGCTACCCCTTGTTTGATCATCACTGTGAATTCCCGTTGTGCAGCTCCTAGTTGTTCTGGGGGCATGCGTCGAGGTTTGGCAAACACTGGGGTGCCCGTCGTTGTGATGATGTGGCGGATACCTGCGTCCTTGATTATTGGAGAAGTCTCTGCAGAGAGTAGGAGTGGGAAATTGTGAATAATGCTATCATAAGTGTTGGTTTGTGTGATTTGTGTAATGGTAGGCGTGGCTCGTCGACAGTTTCTGGTGGGAATAGTAGCTCCAAAAGGTTGGTGTATGAGTCTGTTACCTTTAGCATCGATTAATAAGTCGTGGACCGTCAGGAAATCCAAGCCCAGTATTGGTGCTTGGACATTCGCTACTACGAAAGGCTACACCACGTACTCGTCTTTCAATAGTGTGACACCCTTACTCCTGGTTCTGTAGGTGTCGATAGGAGAATGATTTGCAGCGAGGTGATCATAAGCGGTAGAAGCCTGTCTCTTGCGGTCCTTCTCCAGGGGAGGAACTACGCTCACTTCGGAGCCCGAGTCGATAAGGAATGTGTCTCCTGACTCGAGGTCCTCTACCCATAGCAGTGTATGGGCGTGATTGCGTGGGGGCAAACCTGTACCCGCAGAAGGAAGCTCTGGAGGCATGAGTGGGGGCACACGTGCGTGGATATGGGAAGACGTACGATGAGCTCGGTCCATGCGTGGTTGAGGGCGTGGCGTAGTAGCGTGGGTGGCTTGGGCATGATAGGCGTCCTGAGGGTTCGTGTGTTTGTTCGTTGCCTCGAGGGTATGGTAGTCGTCGTTCTTGCATCGTTGCGTCGTGGGTATGCATGTTGCCGGCCCGTGGTGTTGGCTAGGATGTGTGGCAGTGACATTCTGGGTGTGTTCTTGCCACCACCTTACTCGTTTCCCTGGTGTCAGGGGACGCCCATTGGCAAGGTGGGCAGCAATTACGTGCGAAGTTACCGAAGCGTTGGTGGTAGAAGCACAGTTGCGTGAGTGGAGTGTTGTTATTGTGTTGCTGGGGTGAATGTTTGAAATGTTGAGGATGTGTTGTGCTGTGTGAGGTAGTGTATTGAGGTAACGGTGGGAGAATGCGTGGGGTTGGGATGACATGTTGGTGAAAATAAAAGTGGTTGTGCTGGGGGTGAGTGTTATGGAAGGGAGTCCTGGGGTGTGCACACGTGTTTGTGTGATGGTGTAGCGTGGCTGAATGGAAACGTGTGTGTGAAGTTGATGTGGATATGAGTGTGGAATAGGCGTATGATGGTGGGGAAGGTTGGAACTGGGATGAGGTTGTTGAGATGAGGGTGATGTGTTGTGTATATGAGGTTGAATGGTCGTGGGTGGTGTGGAGGTGAATGTATGTGCTTGATGGGAAGGGTGAGCGGGGTGATGGAAGTGAGAAGAGGAAGTAGTTGGCATGGGATGTGTAGAGGGTGTTGAAGGTGGTGGCGTAGTGATGGTTGTATTGACGTGGTGGTGTAGTTGTGGTGGGACGGCCTCTGCGTACACGTTCATGATAGCGTCAGCGTGCTAAACGTATTGGTTTATGGGCAAATCAAGGTGGGCCTGAAGGTGGAGTTGCACTGTCGCCGGGAAAAGCTTGGAGTGGCGCCTCTTGAGTAGCGCGTCTGAGAAGTGGTTTCCAGCCTTCTCGTTCAGCTGCTGCATGTGACGTAAGACTACTGATGAACGGCGGCCGTCAACTTGTATATCTTCTAAGGCCTTCAGGTATTACTGGTCAGATATATCATGTGATGAAATGATAGCGTCCTTCAAATCTTATTAGGATGGGCGTTGAGTGATAGTGATAGGGATAGCATCAAATACGTCCTCTGGGAGTATCCGGAGGACGGCATTGAACTTCTGCTCGCTCGTGAAGTTTGAGGAGCACCACAGACTTTCCATGTAATGGAACCATGAGTGTACGTTAAGTGAGAAAGGTGGGACGTAAGGTGATTGTGAGGTGGCATTATGTAAAGAGGATGTAGTGGGTGTTGAAGTTTAAGAATGTTGTGGGGGTGAGTGAACGGCAGCATCCAGAGATGTGGGCGGGGGGGGGGGGGGGTGCTACTGTTTGTGAGGCTGGAGTGGTGTCCATGGTGTAGTAATGTGGAAAATATGGGAAAGGTAGGGGTACGAGAGTGTAATAATAATATTTTCCTAGTGGTGTGAGTGGTATGGGCGCAGGGGTGTGTGTGGGATACACGAGCTAGGTGGCACAGGGATTTATATAAAAATAACGTACAAAAGAGTATGGAAGAAGATGGGTAGAAGTAGCACTTGGGGGAGGGATCACTGAGGAAAAGTGGTGGAAGTGAGATAACCAGTACTTAGCTTAATGGATGGCGTGAATCCTTAAGAGTATGTGTAGACGTGGCGTAGGTGTCGTAATTGATTGCAGCGTCGTAGGGCGTTGGCGGCGATGCACGCAAGGTGTGATTAGGGACGTGCACGTGGTTGGAGTTGAGCACGTGTGTGGTGGAGGTGAGACGATCGGGCAGCGATGCACGTAGAATGTTGTGAGGGTATGTACGTGGCTGGAGTGGAGCCCATGGTTACGTAGATGTGCGACGTCGGGCTGCGATGCACGTAGAGTAGCAGTGAGGGATATCCATGTGGTTGAAATTTAGCACGTGGAAGATAGAGTCACGGGCAGCGATGCACGTAAGGTGGAGGATAGGGCGACTAGGTACTCCCCTGGGAGGTTAACGTGTGTGTATGTGTAAGGGGCGAAGGGAGGGCGTTGAAAATAGGCAGAACAATGGGGTACACTTGTTGTACGGAAGGAGAGAAAGGGGTCAAGAGGTAGGAGATAATACCATAATGTAAGAAAGGAGTTTAAGTAACATAAGAGGCTGAGGACAGGGGTAGAACAAGGAGGGAGTAAGGAGACAAGCCCAGGAAAGTACAGCAAAAGGAGCAAAAATTACATTAAGCGAAAAAACAAAAATTGGGTGTAATAGAGCACTGGGGAATTTGAACACATATAATATAAGCGACAACAACGGGGTTAGGAAAGTCTACGTGTAAATGGGTACCTTGGGGCGAAGCGATGAGGTTGTTGTAGGTGAAGTGGTGAAGTGTTGATTGCAGCGTAGTCGTGGGATTGCAGGAATGTCGGTGTTGGTGTGTGCAGAGGTTGAAAAGCACGTAGCATGGTGGAACTTGCGTGCGATGTGCGTAATACCATGTACCAAGTAACAGAGTTGAAAAGCCAGGGTCACCAATTGAAACAGTAAGGAAGCTCCTTATATTACTACCCGGGTGAACAGACTCTAGAATACACGGTACAGTTTATTGGTAATACACAGGTGAGCAGTACATATGAAGATAGAGGAGGACAGCCTGTCGTGCAGTGTCGTGGAGAGTCGGTAGTTGCAGTGGAGCTTGTGTAATAGTGTAGAGCAGAGTGGGTCAGAGTGGGAACACGTGTGTTGTAGGTGTGTGTCGACGGCAGGAGTAGGGCAAGACCTTCCTCTGAAGTAGCTCGCTGGGTAGTCTGCCTTTCAGTCGCAGCTTCCCCTTTTTATCCTCTCTCTTCAGGTTCCCGTATGTAACGTGCCCACGTGACCTTACCTGCTGCACCCATCTCGATTCATACCTGGAGAGAGCAGGAGGCCGGTGGTTGCCCTCCCAAGAGCGGATTAAGCTGTGTCAGGGGACAGGATTAACTTACCCGTCAGACTGTGGCTTGTCTGGGGCCGGAGAAAGTACAAAGGAACAAGGATTGGCATACCAGCACATGAAATATACAAAGGAATACGGAGTGGTGCATATGGCGCCACTACATTACTTTGAAATTGGTTATCAGATGTTTTAACTTGGTAGTAACAATGTTTCTTCACCCATTAAATTCTTGGAAACAATTAAGAGGGGGGGGGGGAGGCTTCTGTGTCGGTAGTTCTATAGAGCAACTGATTCCTGCAAACTATTCCAAGCAACAGGACACCATTATTTTTTGTTAATCTGGTCCTGTTTCCTGTCTAACTTTGGATAAATCATAGTGCTGTAATGTAACGAAAGTGTATTACAGCTAAGCTTAAGGGGAGATTTTCTTTTTAGTAAATTGGAAGGTCTATGATTCCTCCAAAATATGCCATGAAACAGATCCCCTATTAGTACCATATAGAATATCTGTTTTCTGGCATATCTGGAAGGAATCAGTAGCCTTACATATTTACAACAAGTGAATCTACCCTTATGTTTCAGTGATTATATATAGGGCTGTTGTAATAAGGTCAACTCACAAAGGTAAACCCTACAATGTCGACGGATTAAAGAAAACCTCCTGAGAAGTAACAGAGAAAACATAAATGTATGATGAAACTATATTATATAGAATTAAATGTTAACTTTGTATTATTTTAACATTTTCACTTTTTTTTTTTTTTAACTTTGCCTGTTTGTTTGTTATTTGGGCTTAACGGCTATCGACTTCGTAATGGTCATTAAGGGAATAGTGTAGTGATGGTAAATCTGGAGCAACTGATTCCTTCAAACTATTCTAATAACTTTTGCTTATCTGGTCCTGTTTCCTGGCATACTTTCGAGGACTCAAGGTGCTCTAATGTACCAAAAGGATACAACCCCCTCAAAGGGATATATTTATAAAGTGATAGAGTTTGTGGAGAAGTGTATGTATGGGTAATGGGGTGCATGTGGAGCTGTGTATGAATGTGTGTGTGAAGGGGCGTATGTGGAGTTGTGTATGAATGTGTGTGTGAGGGGGTGTATGTGGATTTGTGTATGTATGTGTGTGTGAGGGGATGTATGTGTGTGTGTGAGGGGTGTATGTGGAGATGTGTATGTGTGTGTGTGAGGGGGTGTAGGTGGAAAAAGGTGCTTATTGTAAAGTAACAAGTATTGTTCGTGTGTGTTGTTTGGTGTCTGTGAGTGTGTTCTCGTCTCCTTTGCCTGTGATGGTGTTATTAGGTCTTTCAGAGATTATGTAACATATGTTTCACGAGTTAATGTGCTGTTTCCATAATTATACTGTAACAAATGTTTCCTGTACCACGTGGCAGTGCTGGCGAGTGTACATAATGCATGCGTAAAATATGGAAACATATGCGACCGTACACTCTCCTCAGAGAACGTTTTTCCTTTGGCGTTGTGGTTATTGTATATTTTTATGTGGACGTACTCTCCTCAGAAAAGGATAGCCAGAGTTGCAGTCTTGTTCATATTTTATGTGAACGTGCATGCTGTACTGGTGGTGTGGAATCGATAGTGTATACGACGAGGCAGTAACTGTGTGTGTTATGCTAAGTTAGGTTTAAGTTATAGTTTAATTGGTGAAGGTTATTACAATTATTTAGAGTTTGTTTGTGAATTAAATGTCAAGTTTGAGTATAGGGCTTTTAATATACCTCCCCACTGTGCCAAACACTTAATTTCGTCCTTTATTTGCTTCTTTATAAAAGGTCATTATCACATCCCATTCTTGACAGTACTCTACCGAAGCG